>JAHLJS010000006.1:58972144-59054935 GCA_038502445.1 Eremochloa ophiuroides | reverse complement strand
CAAATATTTTTTTGATGAAAACTAAATTCCACTCAACCACATATGTTTATGGTGTTAATTAGTTGGGTTAGGTGCCAAATATAGTAGTTGTCATCATATTATTGATTAAATGGCAAATGAAATGGTTGTTTAGCTCACATAATCATGCTTGATTTGATTTTGTTTAGACTATTTGTACCGGTTTTGAAGTGGTTTAAACGTCTCACCGTTTAGAGCCTAAGGCCCTCCACAGCGTTGAGCTAGAGTGCCGCTTGCAGAGGAGAGAGAGACTTTGGGAATCGCTCTTTCCCATTGCAGCCAGTGACTCCGTCTTTCACCGGTTCCAGAAAAACAAAGAGCGGAGCAACTACTTGATGCGGTTCCTAAATAATAGAGTAGTCTTTCTTTTGTACTTCTTTCACTGATGTAGAGTACTAGTGCTACTGTTTTCAACAGCTCGCGAGGAACTGCTATCGATGCCACACGCTGTGCCCTTTCCAAAGTCATGCCAGATTTCTCTTGGTGGGGACCATTTATTTTGGGGCATTACTTCACATTGTGGAAGGCCTAAACCACATGGGTGGCCTTTATTCATTGTTTAAACATTGCTTACATATAATAATACTCCCTTTGTCTCTGAAAAATCATTTCCTGGAGCAAAAATTTATCCACAAATAAGTCAATTCGTGGAGGATGACATGGTTTACCGAGCCATTTGATACTGAAGCATCTAGACCCTAGTAGTTTCGGTGATTAATGACAACAAAGAGGTTATTATGACTAACGTGTGTTTTGCAGGATAACCTAGAGGTTAGGTCATAATAACATGTAGGTTCAAACCCCTAACGATGGAATTCGATTCGGTTTTCAAAGGATGGAAGACAAGACGGTGATAGGCTAGTGCCAAGTGTCGTTTGGAGTTGAGAGACACTTGGCGTAATCTTAAGTTTTGTTTTTCACTTTGACCGTACTATTAAGAGGGGTTTGGATGGGTAGCTTGACTTAGAGCAAGATTAGAGAGTGTAGATGTGATGCACACTTGTCCAACATAGCTCTAAATAGCCCAGTGAGACTCTTGAGAGAGAGAGAGAATCAAACTTCGTTTTGGAAAGTTTTCGATTCGGCGAAGTTTTGATCAAATTAAAAGCGTCGGACTCTACCTAGTATGGGCGTCGGACCAATAGTTAGAGTCCGACGACACGTGGCAGCCCCTGGACGATTCTCAGCGTGCCAGGGAGCGTCGGACCCTGGCTGGATGGTCGTCGGACCATTGGCAGAGTCCGACGGTGCCTCTGGGTGTTAAGCGAGCGTCGGACCGTTGTGAGAGCGAGCGTCGGACTAAGGATTCTTAGCGTCCGACGCTTCCAGAGAGGTTCCCAGAGGGAAAAAGAGCGTCGGACTTGGTCCGACGGTGTGCGTCGGACCATTGATCCGCGTTATAGCCGTTGAGAGGCACTGTGCCAGCTGTTCAGAGCATCGGACTGAGGAGCGTCGGACCATCGAGTTCGGTCCGACGCCCCTCTGGCACAGGACTGAGCACAGTGCGACTGTGAGAGTCGGACCGTGGTAAATGGTCCGACGGTCGAGCCTCGGCGGCGTCCGACGGTTCGCAGGAAAGTGAGAAACGGCTAGTTTTGGAGAGGGTGAGTATTTATACTCTACCAAAGCCTCCATTCTATCTCTCTTGCCACTTCTAACAGCTGAAAGAACCCTTGTGACTTTGTGAAAGAGCAAGAGCCCTAAGGAGCATTGAGTGAACTCCATTGCTTGTGAGCTTCTTCCCTAGAGAGATCAAGAGTGACTTATGTGCATCCATCACCCTCTTTGGCCTTGTTCTTGGTCAAGTGAGAGTCTAGGCTTGTTACTCTTGGTGATCGGCATCACCTAGACGGTTTGGTGGCGATTGGTGGGTTGGTGAACGCTTGGAGAGCTTGTGGGCGGCCCAAGTCGAAGTTCTGAGCGGTTATGGGCGATCCACCGCGCCAGAGAGGCAAAGGATCAGCCCGTAGAGAGCACTTGGTCTTTGCGAAGATCAAGGGGGAGCTACACCCTTGCGCGGGTGCTCCAACGAGGACTAATGGGGAGTGGCGACTCTCCGATACCTCGGGAAAAACTGGATTTGTCTTTCTAACTCTTTATATTCCCGCATTTCCTTTGTGTTCTCTACTTTCCTAGAGTAGTATACTTGTGATAGGACTTGGCTCTAGGTTGCATAACTTGTTTTAGGAATAGAATTGACACAAGCACTTGTGGGGTGACATTGGGCAAATTGCGATAGGTTGAATTATATTTGCGAAAAATTATTAGTTGCCCAATTCACCCCCCTCGTGGGCATCCTTGATCCTTTCAGATACTCCTCATGTTTCCTATCTATTAATTGTTATATCCCCTCCTGGTCTCTCATCTCGAACCCCCTTCCATACAAGAGCTCTGTCGTGCCACCATAATTGGCGCCATAACATGGGTGAGTCATGCCAATTGAATGGCACGACAAGGAGGATGTTAGCCCACATACGAAGTAATTTACATTTTTTTGTCTCATGATAAAAAAATGCACAATTAAGTTATAATATCATAAAACTTGACATGTTAGCTCAGTGTGATGTAATTATTTTAAAGATATGCCCAAGATCACATGTTAAAATTTTGGAGATATCTAGTTTTAAAAGTTAGACTACTCTCTCCGTCCGGTAAACGTGACATTTTAACTTTCAAATAGTGTCTCAGTAACAGTGTCATTTTAGATGTGGGTTCCCTACCTAGAACAACAACAGTATCTACCATACTGGTCAGCTTACGGCGTCCCTAACAGGAGCCAAATCATCGCCCTACCTGAATTTCTATTGACTAAAAGAGTGTCTAAGCTCCGCGCTAGCGATGGAGGAGTAGCTAGTCTTGCACATGTTTGAAGAAAATCCCTTTCACAACAGGATTGTCTCTGCGTTCTAATGTTATCTTTTAATGTTTTTGGAGCTAATGTGGCTAGCGATTTGTTTTGCTCCGTTGTGGACGCCCTTATGCTTGCAATAAGCTCTATATGCCTTGAGAAGAGGAGCCTAAGGTCACTCGCACTAGTAGCTCGACTCCTCAAAGAGAGAGAAGACCACGTAGGCCCAAAAACGAATCGCCTAGAAGTCGACTCAATGGTTGAGACCCACACCCGACTCATCCCTTTTTTTTCATCATCCGCTACTTTCCCCTTCTCTTGACAACACAGCGAGCAGGAGGACATCCGCGACCATCTCCACCAGCACAGGCGGAGCTATATTATGGCCAAACAGGGCACCGACCCCACCTTGCCATGCAAAAAAATGAGGATCTATGCTGTTGTGGAGGGTATTTTTCTGTGCTGCTATCCAAGTTCGATGGCAAATTCAGTTCACAAGTATAGACGATGGGAGAAAAAGAGAGACTCATGTTTGATAGTTTTATGGTTACTAGGATCATGCCCGTGCGTTGCAACGGGAGCAAAATAATAGCTTGACACTTTTAATGATATGCAAGCATTTGTTGGTTATCTGTAAGCAAGAGCAGACAAATTTTCACTGCAATTATATGAATCTTGACATGCAAACATTTGTTGAGCAAGAGCAAATAAATGTTCACTCCATGGTATTCAAAGAGCACATTGCAACGGAAACAAAAAAAAAGGTCAAAACAAAAAAAACTCAGGCAAACACCATGCCTCATGTGCCTACAATTCATCATTTGTTGAGGTTTTCCTCTTCGGCAACTCTGACAATAGTTCAAATACGTAGTTGAAGCAACAATGTCACACCCTGAAACAACATCAACGTTGTCCTCTATATTGTTGGTGAACAAACTAAGGCCTTTTACATTGTACAGTTCTTGTTCAAAGCAACACAATTCATATTATTATTTAATTATTTTTGTTGAGTTGTACAGCACCTTTTCGTAAACATCAGCAAAATACAACCATCTTCTATGTCTACTTATGGACATTATATCACCTTGTCGTGGTTACCATGTTTTCTTTTTTATAAAAATACATAATACGATATCAATTGCCTCTTTGTAAAACAAGAAGTCCAATACTGACAGGATCCCCTCTCTGCAGCCATGATCCTACCGTAGTCCATCTGCTCGAGCCGCCAGGAGCACTGGTGTACCAGCTTGACCATCACAATCTGAACTGGTTGATCCTTTCAATTGCTGCCACTGTCGAGAAGGCCCATCAGCTCCCTGCAACCATATTTGTGAGGATACATCATTGCAAGTATTGCCTAGTTTCCAACCAAGGTGCCTTCAAGGCTCTAAGCTTGCTCAGATCCCGGTCAACTGCCAAATTTGTATATGAAAATCAACATAATGAAAACTTGCTATATCGTGGCGGCCAAACAAAAAAAAGGAGAGAGAGTGAAGAACATCAGAAAGTTCAAAGCAATACCTGAGCCATCTCTGCACCTTCTGCTTCTACCTTGGAACATTTTCTTTTGACAGAATTTGTATATTTGTTCTTGGTGTTCTCTATATCTCAGTAATGATCCAACCATCTTTGCCAATACGTTTGACAATTGGGAAGCTATTTGTGTGTGACTGATTTGTCGAGTCTTGCTGCATTTAGACCAAAAAAACATAATATTAATCCTAAAGGCAAACATCAACTGACAATATACAAATGTCCTCGAAAAGAGGGTTATTTATTCACATTCAGATATACTATGATCTTGTGTCAAATAGTACTTAGGTTCATTAAACGAATTAATAGGAGCAGCTTCACTTGATCTACACTTCGTAATCTTGTGCAATCTGAAAAATATTGCATATTCAATATGTACTATGTTGGCATTGGCATGAGCCCTTGTAGACCCATCATCATTTTCGAGGTCGTAAAAACCTATAGCCCCTCGTCAATGCCAGGTTTCAGTTGCTTCTCAGATTAATAAAATACACAATGCCAGATTCATAAACAAGTACAACTGCTGTTCATAGGCTTAGCCCGAAGGAACAAATAATCCTGGTAATTGAATAACAGATCCTACGCCCTAACTACTTTGTACACCAATTAAATAAACTATTATGCAGCAAGCAAGTAACTTCCCTTACCATGTTCAGATAGGCAGATGTCTAACCGTCTGCACACACAGCCCGCTTGTCAACGTAGCACACCGCATGGCAGGCCATGGGCGCTTTTGGTCGATCGGTCATGCCCGCCGATCGCAGACTTATCTCTAAACTTCAGCGCTAAGCCCACTCTATTTCAGCTCCGTTCTCCTGCGAGACGACAAGTAAAATGAGATACAGAAGAATTAGAAAACTCGTAACTGAACAATTTTTAGGAAACAATTGAGGGAATAACAGATTTCAGGAAATAACTACAATTATTAGCTAAGGATCATGGATTCCTAGGCTTACATGCACATACTAAAGTT
Source organism: Eremochloa ophiuroides (assembly GCA_038502445.1). Lineage (NCBI taxonomy): Eukaryota > Viridiplantae > Streptophyta > Magnoliopsida > Poales > Poaceae > Eremochloa > Eremochloa ophiuroides. Next base: position 59,049,563 of record JAHLJS010000006.1, on the reverse strand, counting down.
TTTTTATAAAGCAACATCATGTAACAATTAGCATAGTAGAAGCATGAACCTCTAAGTAAAAAGAAACAGTCATAAACCTACCTGCAGCTGACCTATCAAAAGTTGCTTTATAATGCAAGCATCGCAAACCTTCACAGTAGATATGATCGGAGCTATTATTTAGTTAAAAAATTCACAAAGTCTGCGGTTGTCAGGCAATGATCAGCATACCATCCTCAGACAAGTGGCCAGGCAGAAACATCAAACAAACAAATCAAGAATATTCTACAGAAAACAGTAAATAAAATAGGTACTGCATAGAAGGACCGATTACCCGAAGCACTTTGGGCATATCGGACCGCATACAAGACACTTTTGAGTATGTCACCTTACCAGCTGATGAGTTGTCAGGCAATCACAGCTGAAGAAAAATGTAGTTGTCAGGCAATGATCATGCAGTTGTCAGGCAATGATCAGCTGATGAGTTGCATATTTTAGCCAATAAGTGCCCAGCAATAATCTTGAATGACAATATGCATATTGCAGAAACTATGCACAGTGACATTACACGATACTTTACTTAGATAAACTGTTGGTATGTATTATGCAATAGTAGGATCTTTATTTAGCCTGTTCTTTTGGCTGAAAAATAAGCGCTGATTTCGGCTCGTGCTGATTTGTTGTGAGAGAAAAATATTATTTCGTGGCTGAAAATAAGCGCTGATTGGTCAAAAGAACAGGCTGATTACTGATTAAATATGATCTTCAGTACAGGCTAGTTGTTGCAGGAACTTTTAGACCTCTTATACCAAGTTTTGGACAGTAAGATAAATCAACAGATTGCCTGGTTTTACACTGCAAGAGGGGATAAATAGGATCTTCAGTACAGGCTAGTTGTTGCAGGAACTTTTAGAACTATTATACCAAGTTTTGGACACTAAGATAAATCAACAGACTGTTGCCTCCACAGTCCACAGATCCTCAATTGATACTAAAAAATTGCTACAGACAATCAGATTGTTACATAGGAGGAAGCTAAAAATGAATGATATTCACCATTCATATGGGTAATGAAGGGAGCTTACCAGCAACCAAGCAAAAGGCACAAGCTACTAAGATCAGACCTAAAAAAAAGTTACAACAATCTATTTAGCTGTGTGACCCAACAATTCAGAGAACCTTTTCAGATAGACCGTTTCTACCATAAAAAGAACCTTTGTCAGATCACTACACACAAAAAAAACACTAAATTTATAGCTTATCTGAAATTGAGTCAAGTGATGCCACAAGTTTTGAGCCAAAAATGAAATCAAAACAATACCATGTCCCCATCGCTAGGACTGACCTCGAAATCTTTAGGTTTCAAATCCTACTATCAAGTTAGATAAAAAAAAAAGAATGAACCTATATAGCAACTAAAAGAACGACACAGCTACTGCTCCAAGAAACGCCAGACTGCATCCCCTCTGCCGCAGCGACACAGCAACAGCAGCAAGCCAGCAACCGATCGACATTGGTTACCAGGTGTCTAGGTGCAGGCAGCAAACAATCCCTGAGCTTAAAGCCGTAAACAATCACAACTGAAATTGCAGTTCCATTTCTTTCTTTTTATGGTGGACTAGGTAGCGTGCCCGTGCGTTGCTACGGGATAATTAAACTTTTTTACTGCAAACACATGGAACGCAGGTAAGATAACAATACAGTGAAATTGACATGTGAGGCTTGCAATGCTCAAAAAGATGCCAGATACATAAACAACTTGAAGCCCTGAGCAACCATTACTTAACAGTAAACAAACAAAAATAAGAAAAAGGTGATTGAAGATGACCCTGAGCCTGAAGATCACACACGCCTTTCCTATTTTTTATTTATCTCAAGTTTTTTAAGAAGATATGTAGACAAAGAAAAGTTAGGCAACAGTAACAAATACAGGTGCAGGTTCAAACTTCCAAAAGAACTGTTTGGTATATCATGTACATGTTAGAACGATCTTAGAGAGGGTTAAAGAATTAACCCATCGATTTGTCACAAAAAAGGTACTGATGCAACTCGCATGGTAGATCATGTAAAAACAAGCATGCTTGCTTGTATTTGAATACTCCACAAGAACCTTCAAATCACATTTCCAGAGTTCAACAAGACTGAAGGTTGATTTTGGAACAGGTTGGTCACAACAAAATGTCCAAGGATCCAATATAGCCATTCCATCATCCTAGTGGTGGATTGGATCTGAATCCCTAAATACCATATGCAATACAGTATCATCAATATAGTACCAAGTTGGAGTTGGAGTTCAAGTTCCATGAACTCAGTCCTCAGCCCAAATATATGCAAATATGTTGGATCGCAAATTCACAGTTTACAATACTGTCGGTGCAAGTTTTAGCGGGTGCTAACACCGTCTAGTGAATTTGTGTTTTGTGGTGGAGGCTCCCTGTGGTGTGTAAGGGGGAACACAGGGTTTATACTGGTTCAGGCCAAGAGGGCCCTACGTCTAGTGGAGAGGAGAGTCGTGCTGTCTTGCACCGGGGTGCTTGTAGTAGGGGTTACAAGCTAGACGAGAGAGAGAAGTGCCCCCAAGTCTCTGGTGAGTGTCTAAGTGCATACATGTTGCTTGTTGTTGTGTACGAGAGCTTGTGAGCTTGAGAACCTCTCCTAAGGCTGACCTCTGCTCTCCCTTTTATAGTCAAAGGGAGGGAGAGGGCAGCGCGTACATTGTTATGCATGTTACACTCGGGAGTTGTTGTCTCTATTTGACTGTCGTCAGTTACGGTCTTGTCTCCGCGTCCCAGAGGTATGGCCGTAGTGGTTCGTACGATCTTGGTGAGTTCCAAGGCGGCAATAGTCGTCGGAATTACGGCATGACGTAGTGTCACACCTGATAGCTGTCTTCCTATACGATGTGACAAGAGGGTGAGTCGTCTCGGGGCGTTGTCTCCCGAGGCTCGGGACTCCTGGAGGCGTGATGGAACGGGGTAGGGCGACATCTTCCCTCGGGCTCATTTTCGGCTTTCGGACAGTGTTTCCCGAGGGTCAGGTGGGTCCGGATGGAAGGCGTGCTCGTCCTTTCGAGCGGACAGTGCAGTAGGTGCCTTTTCCATTCTTGCGTAGTCCGTTCGTCGGGCGCTTGGACTGTCATAGTCGTAGTTGGTAGATCCCGGTGGAAAACGAGGTGGAGCACCGTAGACCATACTGAGGAGAGGATGGCCGTAGTGGGTCCATCAAATCCGTCGCCGGAGAAATCCTGACGGGTGGTATGGCCGTCGTGCGCGTGCGAAGCACAGTCGCGTCGAGAATCTCGCCTGATGGGACAGTGCTTGTAAAGTAGTCAGAGAGGTCCCTCGTGGTCCAAGATTGCTCTGCTGACGTCAATTGTGCATTGGATGCTTTAAAGAGATTGCGCCCGAGGGGGACGGGGAAGCTCGGCGAATCGGAGAATCAGCGCCCGAGAGTGCCGCTTTCCCGAGCTCTTTTGGGGAGGCTCGGGCGAATCGGAGAATCGGCGCCCGAGGGTGCCGCTTGCCTGAGCCCTCTCGGAGAGGCTCGGGCGAATCGGAAAATTGGCGCCCGAGGGTGCCGTCTTCCCGAGGATAGGCTGGCGTTGATGCAGCGTCGTCATGGGCCTCCGTAGGCGCGGCCTTCGTGGGCTTCCACCGGCTTTGTCTGGATTGGACCGTGTTGGGAATATGTGTTTTGCATCGAAGTTGGGTACCCCATATTTTGGCACCTGACAAATACGTCAATCACCAATTTTAGTCTTCATTCAATTGGATCTTGTTGCCAGAAATTCACAAGCTTGGATACTGTGAACTGTGTTCATTTCACATCTTGGTAGCAGTTTCAGAATTCTTGAGCTGCAGCCAAACCAACAACAAAGATTACACAACTGAAGGGAAACAACATCACTATGGGTCACACACAACCCCTTTGTTCTACTTCTACACTTTACACGAGCAAATTTATAGATGTTATGTTAGCACTTCATGCTATACTGGGAGCTACAGAGGAGCTACAGATCATGGAAGGAGAAAAATTAAACAATAATAGAATAAGCAAAGGACAATATGTATAGCATCTTTGGCCTTAGAGATTAACTAAGACAAATAAATGGAAATAGCAAGATAAGCAGCTATATAGAAACCAATGGGACAGAGTTGAGTATGTATAGGACTGGCACTGAACAATCCTATTAGATGTGCTAGGGATACGATTGCAAGAATCAACTATTCCTTTTTTTAGGGAAATCAATTATTCCATGAGTATGCATAGACCTGTCACTAAACAAAATTTGTGTAATTACCTGCAAACAACAAGCAATCCCAGCAGAGCTCCACGTGTTATTCCCTGTGGTGTGCCGAAATGAACTCGAAGAGAAGCTCATGGTGGATAATCATCTCATGAATTCTTAGATTTGCGTTGCACATGTAAAGGAGATCGTCGAGCTACTCCCCGACCATCCGTACCTTTGCAATTCAAGTCATGGAGTCCTCACTACTTAAATCACACACTGAAGCAACAATCCGGTTTGTCATCCTCATTGCAAATAAATAAGCTGAAGCTCGGCTCCAACTTGCCACAACCAGCTCTCCTGCCATTGTCGTGGCCTGTCCATTTCTTGTCCCTTCTCACTACCACCAGCCTGAATTGTGATAGGCAAACATATGTAATGCGCCAATAACAAGATGTTTTCGTTGTGCTGTAAGACTAGTAAGATTCAAATGTCCTGCTTTATTTGCGAAGCAAATCATTTAGAGTGGGAGTGCTATCAGAGATGTGAAGGACAGGTAAACGAACAGTAACTTGAAGCAGAGATGGTATAGCTGCAGCAGCATAAGGAGGCCTTGTAATTCCTCAGCTCAGATAAGAAACCAGAAAGGGGCCATGCTAGTGATGCTGGAGCTCTATGCACTCGAGCACATAATCCTCATGAAATAATTTTACTTTACTGAAAGACGGAGTATTAACTAACCAATCTCATCAACCTGCTCACTCACTGGGAATGCAAAATAAACATTTGAAAACATATGCAGGTGACCGCAAAAATTAAATAGGTCGAACATGGATGGAGGGAGAAGGACTAGGGGCGTGTTGCTGCTACCTTGCCAGACCGCGCACGGCGGCGGCGACGTTGCAGAGGGCGCGGGTCCTGGGGTTGCGGGCTCCATCTCGCGCGTGGCCTCTCGAGTACGTCGCCGTAGATGTGTGGGAGCTCCTCAGCGGCGCCGCTCGCTCCATCTTTACCTGCCGCTCCGCTCGCACACCTCTGTCGTGAGGAAGAGTCGGAGTCGCGTGTGCGGCGGCCGCCACTTGCTCCCGCGACAAGGTGCCCGTGAGTGGAGGAACCCATCTTCTCCAGGGCCGCAAAGGCATCGCCTCGCCTCGTCCTCGGTCAGAGCGCCACCGCAGCAGCCATAGCTGCCGCGCCGGCGGCGGCCGAAGCTAGGGTTTCGAGCCTAGGGAGGCATGCGGGGGATATGGGGAGAGAGGATCAGACAAAGCCGCGGCATGGGGATGATGTGGGGCGCACCCGCGTCATCGGCCCCACACCGCCGGGCAGGGAGCTGGTCGCCCTGCGCCGCCGAGGTGGGGAGCCGTGGGCGCCCTCGCCGCCTTACGCCGCCGCAGGGAGGACACAGGGAGAAGAAGGACGAATGGTTGTTTTGCAAGGGAGGCAGAGCGAACGCGCGGGAGAGGAAGGATCGCACGCGGGGAGGCGGACGGACGACCCTAACAAATGTCGCACCAAAAAGTTATCTCCCTCTTTAGTTTTTATTAGTTGTAGAGATTACAAATTTCTAATTATTTTGCAGGCTAGCCATGGAAAGATATCATATTTACTGTTGCAGCCAGGTTACTGTTGCACTGTTCATCAGCAGTGCACGATTCCATCTCAGCCGTCCGTTCCCTTCGGCCGCCCTCCGATCCGTCGTTTGTTCCCAACCGCATAAGGTCGTCACGTGTTCCTGCCTCCAGAACGTTCTCCACGTTGCCCCAACCTTATCCTCGCCACCGCACACGGACGTGTCCCACCTCCCGATCTACCTCCTCGGCGGCGTCGCCCCCCGGCGTGAGGGATCACCGGCGCAGCCGACCCTCCGGCTTCGCCCCCACTCAGTAAACACGGAGCAGCCTACAGGACGAAGGCAACATTGTCCTCCGTCCCTTTGCTCGCCGCTCCCACTTGCGCTGGCCGTCCCACCTCCGCCGGTCGCGGCAGCACCTGTGGCCGCCGCCGTACCTAACCTCGGCCATGTGCCCGCCTCCGTCCGCTCGCTCCCTTCACCCCCTACACCGCCACCATCGACGCTGCGGACACGCCGGCTCCGTCGGGCCCTGTCGTCGTGCCGGCGAGGGAGCCACACCTGCTGCAGCATCGACCAGAGAGGACGGCACACGACATGCCGTCGCGCCTGCTGGCCGGGTGGAAGCGCTGCCCTCATCTGGTGCTCCCCTGGGGCTTGCTCCTTGCCGGGAGGCGCTGATGCCTGCTACGCTCCACTACCGCTGCAGCCGTTCGCAACGAGGGGGGCCGTTATGTGCTGCCAGTCCCCTGTGTGCTGCTCGCGGCTGCAGACCCGGGGGCCGACGGCGGCCTCGTGCCTGCTCATCTCCTCCTCCTCTTCAACCTCTCTCTCCCTGCACACATAGAAGGTACGGACGCATCTGGAGTTCCTGCTGTTTGTAGCTGCTCTACGGTTTCTTCTAGGCAACACACACATGCTCTGTTAGGTCTTGATTTTTTTTTTTTGATTTGGTGATCTTTCGAGGACCTGTGCCGTTCCTTTCTTCTCTGTTGGGATGACCAATGCATCTTTGTATTTGCAGGTACATGTACATCATTAGATGTAAAAGGCCCCAGAGGGGTTGCATACCATGTGCTAGATGGAATGCCCCTGTGAGATGCGGTCGGTGCCTATTGCTTCGCTAACGTGCATTCCAGCTGCGAAGGTACCCGCAGGCCACTCCAAGGTGCATGTATGTCTTCACAAAGCTAAGTTTTAATTTCTCGAGATTTTAATTTGCAGATCATCTTCTACCTATGGATATGCTAAAGGAATGATTTCGGTGATTCCAAGCAGGTTCTGATAAGCAAGGAACAGCTCATCTATCTTCATCTTTTCTGCTCAAAAGGTAAACATGATTGATTGAAATTATGTGCATCGCGAGATTATATATTCCCCTAATGGAATCAGTCGTGGCCAAGGCTGAATAGCTGCTTAGTGCTGCTCCTCTTACAGCTCTGCAACTGCTTTTGCATCTGAAGAGAATCAGAGAATTGTATACCTACTGCACTTCGAATAAAATACCGTGCTTCTGCATATTATTATTGTATGGTGAAACCAACGAATGAAGATCGAGGCAACATCAGATGTGTATATATCTGTATTTCATGGCATAATACTATGTCATATTATAGTTTATTGGTCTGCTTAGAAGATCAGATATATACACATTAGGTTCATATGGGCTTTGTTGCTTTATTGTGCATCTCTTAGTAAAATGATAACCTGTTGTTAGTTCTGGATATTTTTGTCTTCTGCTAATATGTTTCAGAGATGCCATACCTTTTCTTTTGGTATACATACGTAACTCAAATATATGATCCAACGATCTAAAATGCACAGAGCTCTGCATCAATCGTTTAGCTTTTGCTTCTGATAACTTTCTAGATGTGTACATATAGATTATCCATGCATTGGATGGCCTGCTGAATATGTATTGTTAGATACATAACTCTCTCTGTGTTCCACACAGCCACATTACAGCAACTATTCCTCCAATGCTTGCAGACAAGTAAGGTACCAATGATACTTCTGATGTTGAAGACCAAAACTTACAGACCTGCTGCCATGATTAATACAGTAATCAAGATATCTCTTATGGAGGCCATCAAAATTTGGAAACTTTGCAGCAACAATGCCAACTTCCTTATCAGTGAAGTTCTTGTTTACACCAAAATCTAGACTGAGTGCAGATAGTCGATGCCAAGTAGAGACAGTCGATTTTCGGGAGCAGAAGTTTGTTAGAAGAAGAGCTGAGAACAGCCGATCGGGTCCTGGATTGATTGTTGGGCCGAAGCGAAGACGGCGTGGTTGAAGACAGGAGTCGATTGATGACGTCAGCATGAGTCTTCAGCATCGAGAAGCGATCGCGTTCGGAGTCCGTTTTGAAAGGGGAAGATTGGACTCCAAGTTACCTTTAAAATAGGAAAGTCTGTTAGTTTCCATATCTATTTTGAGTTGTAATTTGACTAGGACTCTATCTTGTTAGCCCAGGGTATAAATATAAACCTCCGGCCATTGTAATACGTACGTACACATCAATACAACACACCTTTCGGCTCTGGCCAAAAACCCTAGGAGTAGGACTAGAGTAGATTCCGGCGAGTTTCTTCGAACGGGCTGAGTGTCATCCGGTGGACGCAAGCTTGCTTGTAAGTACCGTCATGTCTTACTAAGCTTTGTCTCTTTAATGTCATTCGGTGGACATGGGAGCTTTGTAGATCAAGGTCGATTCTTGTTTGGTATGAGTTTAGCGTCATCCGGTGAACGTAGGGCTTAGATCAAATAAGGGTTAGTTATCGATTCATGCTTGTTTGCTTGCTTAATCTATGTTTAGCGTCATCCGGTGAACGAAGACTTAGATTAAAATGGTTAATGTGTATGGATTAGTTATCGGCTCTAACTAAAAGTGGCATCTTAGTTAGATTCATCAAGTTATCGGTGATGTTTGAGTTTATTTGTTTATTTACATGTATCACTCACCAAATTTGCCCAATCTTGATCTATTTGTGTCGGCTTTATATTTAATAGATCTATTTAGTCAATGAAAGATGATCGTCACATGTTTATGCATTGATAAATAGAATATTTCTGCATTAGCCGATAGATTTGGATCTCGATTGTGTACGAGTTGCACTCAAGTAATAAGATAAACACTGTTTAGATTTGATAATTAACAGATTTGAGTCATGGTCTACATCACGGCTGTCTCGATCCACTCGATCCCCACTGTTGTAGAACGATGAATCGAATATGTTGGTTTGAAAGTCGAAAACATTATCTATCTTATAGGCTTGTATGTTGCTCGTATGTGCTAAATTGGCTAATTAGCCGATTTCACCCTGTTTCTACACTTAGATATCTTTCGATCAGATTAGCTTGACATGTGTGCATTAATTATGTTATAACCTATCTCATGCAAGTCATTATCCATCATTGATGCAAGTGAATCGGTTGTTTTACGTCATATGCTTATCTCATGAAAATCGGTTCATATCATTTGGATATCGACTCCCTAGTCGATAGCCTGCAAACAGGGCCAGTGAGGCCGAAAATTTGGAACTATCTGGATACACCAGTAAGTTCCACCTTGTGTTACTGATTATTATCTCTTTCCTTTATCAATTGCAGGTCAAATTGACTGGCACGCTTTGGAGTCCATCGATACTCTCGGAATGGGCCTGAAGCTAGCTGGATCTGCGAAAGCTCCATTGCTTTCAAGGGTCGTTCCGGCTTCGCTGGTGTGTTTAGCGCGAGGAACCACTTTTTTGTGCCAACAGTTCTATTGCAACCTATTTGAAAGGTAAACCTATAGTGGATCTTATTTTTTTCTTAGTAGTCAACCTAATCAGTTACACATGGATTAATGGTTAAAATAAACCCTGCAGGCAAAATGGATCAGTACTTGCTTTTCAATTGGGAAACAAGGTAAGATGTTCATGGAGAAAAGATATATGGAATCGTTTAGCAAGTCCATAGATTTCTATGTGCAATTTCCCCTTTCTATATTGTTATATACATAAAATTTGTTCTCACCACATTTCCTGTATAGATTGGATTTTTTTTTCTTCGCATCTACGGTCATAGTTGCTGCTGCTAAAATAAAATGGTTGGTTCATTAATGTGAAATTTTCCATGCATTTGGCATCCTCAGCAGCTCATTGCTTAGTTCAATTGGTTGATATATAGATTTATACTTATTTTATTGCATCATATAGTTGCCTGCAATTTCAATTCACAACGCCTTGGTCCTAAAGCTCAAAATAAATTATCTGCTAATAGACCCTGTGACAATTATTTTTAATCTCAAAACAATTTAAGATCTATACATGTGCTTTATTCCAAATCCCAAAGGGGGGATTTCTGGACTGCCTGGGACCTTTGCTCTGGATTTTCTACAGTCCATTTAGTGTCTTTGCTCTCAATTTTGGAGTTTGGTCTCTCTCTGTACCAATTGCTGTATTGATACCACGATAACCACTGCAAAGAATATCTGTAGTTTATCTACGTTTCCGTACGAATGTTTATTCATGCAAAGTTCTAACCAGAGGCAGTATGACATGATCAATCAGTATAAATAATATTTATCCCTACAGTATTTAATTCACGCTGTTGATATTCATAACTAAATAATGTTCAGTATACTGGACGAAGGTTCATTGTGATGATTCACATTCAGCGGTAGGGCTTTGGTTTTGTTACTATACTTTCTATCTAATTAGGTTTGCCTTCTATTTTTTTGCAGGGTCCTGCCATTTCCTCTATGCTCATGTGACTGCTAGGGTGTATCAGCTGAAGTTGAGCCCCACCCCCATCGCCCGCCTCCCTCTTCCCCGCTCGTGCACATCTCAGCCACTGTTAAGGTCCCAAAGAAGAAAACTCAATCTTACCACTTCGCCGAAACAAGAGTAGGTTAGTTGCAGCAATTTCGTGCTCCTGCTGAAGCCAACACATTTTGGTTCAGCCTCCGTACACACTACACCAATTAGTTCCTATTTCCATTTTTAGTTGGCTGCTTCAGTTAATTTTTCCTCTAAACAATACAATGCTTTAATTTTTTGTCTACTGCATGCCTACAACACTGATCTGAAACCTGTATGACCTCTATGGCTGCAGTTACCACCAAGGAGTATTGCTTCAGTGCTTCTTCCAAGGGTCTTTCCTTTACAACCTGCGGAACCAGTTCCTTTTGGATAAAATTACGCTGACCAGTTAGAACTTCATTTAACTCATGGACTCTTCAGTGCTTTTGAAAATATCGTATGTATATCTAAATTACCACAAATATCTATTCTTTGCTATGTAAGAGAAATGTTCATTACCTGACATGATGAACCAATTTTATAATAACTGTGTTGCAGTGTTGGCATACAAGCTTTTTAGGTTATTTTATTTTGCTTTGTTTCTTTCCTATGACACTCGCAATCTGTACCCAACCGTTTCTGTCCCTAATCAGAACTGTGGCTCCTGATTGTAATAATTGCTTCAGGTACCATTTTAATTCAAAAGACATGTTGCTTCATGCAACTTTATTGATCCCAATTCCATTGTCATGATCTTCCATCAATGTTGAATACATTGAGTTTAAAAATGAGCTCCACTGTTTACAGTACCACTTTCAATTCAGATGTTCTTTTTTTTTTGATCACTTCAATTCAGATGTTCTGACTGACTACAGTATATATACTAACTAGCCCGCGGCGAAGCGCGGGGTGCTGTCCTAGTTATAAAATAAATTCGACGGCCTCATCGGCGGGATGTGCATAAGCTCAGCCCGACAGCCCAAGCAGGCAGATGGGATGGCTGTACGCGGGGCAGCTCAGAGCTGGAGCTCACCTCGTACGACAGTGGCGGCGTGGTCCAGATCAGAGCCGAGCACTCCACAACTTGAGAAGCCGCGCAGGAACCGTCGACCCCCCCCACCCGCCTGCGCAGGAGCCGCCGCTCGCTCGCACACGAACTGCCACAGGAGCCGCCGCCCGCCCGCCAGTGCGGGAGCCATGAAGGGATCCCACGGCCTGCCCACGTGAGCGGTGACCTTCGCAGCGGAAGGGTGAAGAACAGAGGGAGAGGGAAGGGCAAAGCGCTGCTTAGGAAACACCTGACCCGTCGGCACCTACCAAGAGGGCGCATTCCAGGCCGCCTAGGCATCGTGGGAGCCATGGCTGGTTGCCTGGCCGCCACAGAGACGGGCGCGGGCGTGCGTAGGCCCGCCTGGACGCCGGCTTGCACGGCCGCAGCCGTGGAGAGGAAGCCACGTGTCGCGAGGTGGCCGGGTGGAGGCGCGCCAGGGGAGGAGCCTGCGCATCAAAGGCCGTCGGCCGGTGCTAGGGAGGAGGTCGCGCCCTCAGCCACCAGGAACTCGAGGAGGAAGCCGCAGTTGTGAGGGCGGCAGGGGAGGAGTTGGGCGATGTGCGCTGGCCGCGGGGGTGAGCTGGGCTGGGCGTCGTGTGCAGGCGGCGGTTTCGCGGACGTGGGGAAGACAGCCGGGCGGGGATTAGCGGGGTCACGGGGTGAATCGCCTGGTGAATCAATTAGTTGTTTTTAGCTGGTCCTTTTTAGTTGCCCTTGATTTGTATATTAGTTCATACGGTTTGGTGGTTTTATATCATTTTTTCTGAAGATATACAAATGTAAAGAGAGATCCATGTTTTCTGTAGATACAAATGCCCCCCCTTTGCTCAGCTTCACGCTCCGCCACTGTCCACCAGCACGGCCAGTGAAAACGTGGCCGGCGAGGGCGCATGCAGGCGCGGCCAGATGGATCCGTGTCTGTCTCCACCAGCGTGGGCTCGTGCGAGCGTGGTCGGCATGCGCATATGCGGGCACGACCGGCGAGGGCACATTGAGCACGGATGGATCTGCGGCTGCCTCCACCAATGCGAGCCCGTGCGGGCGTAGCCGTCTCCACCGGATGGGGGTCACCGCAGGCGAAGGCGCAGGTTGTGGCCAGGCAAGGCCTTCCAACTTCCAAGCATCGCCAATGGGGCATGTGGCGTTGCCAATTCATTTCTAGGGCTTGTTTAGTTCTCCGTCAGCTATGATGGGCCTATTTTCTTTTCGAGGGGATGATGGGCATAGTACTTTATTGCGCTAGGCCTTTTGATTCACTGGATATTAATAAGGCTTCTTCAGTACCTGGTCGGCCGGCGACACGAGCCGAAAGCCCGAAACCTTGAGGTTGCGGGATGGGATTACGGCCCACAGTCCACGCACAGCGAATGAGAGAACGTCACATCACGTGCTTCTCAATAAATAAATAAAAAACGTCACATGAGGTGTCACATGTGAGGACTACTTAGATCCCTGTTTAGATCCACTGAAAATTGTAATTGCAACTAGTCACATCAACTGTTGCGGCACATATATGGAGCGTTAAATGTAGATGAAATATTTGCATATTTGTACTTTTTGCATGTACATCACGAGACGAATCTTTTAAGCCTACTTAAATCATGATTGGATAAAAATGTCAAATACAAACGAATATGCTACAGTACAGAATTACAACTGCAACTGAAATGTAAACACGCCCTTATATGTCAGTTGAGGTGGCGGATAGGTTCGCTCCTCGCTAATCGATCACTGGACAGAACTGGGGCTGCCAAATGCGAGATCAACCGCACGAGCACGAGCACCAGTATTCTCTGCTCCAGTTTCTTTTTTTCTCGAGCATCTTTGTAGTGAGTAAGGAGAGTTTCATAAGATGCACTTGTTGAGCTAAAGGCTTAGAGGCTAAGGCTAGTCTGCATTCCTCATCCTCTAAATTCATCCTCTAAAAGAAATATTCTATCCTGATCATCGAGATTCTCTTCTCTATATCTCTTTCTCCCGCACCCATCCATACTTTATATCATCCTTTATCTATGGTGGGACTCACATGTTTGTAAATAAATTTTATCTAAATATATTCATGTGATGTCATTTTTTGAAGGATTTATTGAAACGAATTTAATGGTGTAATCGAAAATTAACTTGGATTTTTGGTTTGTGAGTTATAACATTTTTTATAAATTAAAAATGTGGGGCCTGTGACTCTCTCTCTCTCCTCTCCCTCTCTCCCGTGCCATCTGCTATCCGTCTGCCCTTCCGCTCGATTTAGCAGGCCACGCGCGATACGGGAGCGCTTCCCAGGACTACGCTGCGGGGTTTGGGTCCGCAAAACGATCCACCAGTATGGTTTAGCCGATTGCCAGTGTGCAGTTCGCCTAAGAATAAAACAACATTACGCAACACCCCAGCCATCTAAGAGAGACCTAGCAGGTTGATTACTCCCTAGTTAGACAACCTAACATCTTAGGCTATCTGCACCGCTGAACGGCAAAGCTACCTGTATGCCAGCTTTAACAGTGGAGAAGCTGCACCGCGCACCTACATCACGGCCTCTATCGTTGAGGTCGCTACAGGGCACTTGGAAATCAAGAGGTGAAGGAGGGGAACGCTATCTCCTGTAGCGCCGGGCCCCACGCTCACCGGAGGGAGAAGCGCCGCGCTGTGGCCGCACCGGGCTCGCCGGATCCCGCGCCGTGGATGACGCCAGGGGGGACGGGGACAGTGCCGGGAAGGACGGGGAGGACAGTAACGGCGCCGGGGAGGGGGAGGCCGCGCCGCCGCTCGCCGGATCCCGCGCCGGGGATGACGCCGGGGAGGACGGGGAGGACAGGGACGGTAACGGCGCCGGGGAGGGAAAGGCCTGCGCCGCCGCTCGCTGGATCTCGTGCCGCCGAGGGCCGCCGCGCCGGGGAGGAACAAGGCTCGCGCCTCCGGGTGGCCGCGCCGCGCGAGCTGCTAGTCCCCGTGGCGCGCTCGCCGGATCCCGTGGCGCGCTCGTCGGGGGCGACGCGGGCGTGGCGGCGACGGACTACGCGAAGAAGTGAGGCGAAGGGAGAGGAGCGGATAGAGGTCACGCGCTACGGCAGGTCTCACCTGTACCGCCCTGACAAGTAGGCCCTACCTCTTTTAGCGTGCGGTTTGCCGATCCCCGCGGTGCTGTTAGCCTTAGCACCGGCGAGCATCCACTGTTCGGCAGTGTGCTTGATCACGTCCACTACTTGCTGCGCTGAGGAGGAGCATGAACGAAAACAGCGCGTGTATTCTCTGCTCCAGTTTTCAGATCATTTTTTCTTCTTCTGAGGGCTGGTGGTGCGCGAGCCAATGTAAGTTACATAGCTGAGTGGAGTAGTAGTACATCGCTACTAGCTCTCGACCTCGACCTACCGTAGCCGTAGTAGATCAGATGGCAGGGTAGTTGCATTGCATTGCATGTACCACTCCGTTTCATGTACTAATGGAGACAAAAGACAGGTGCCGGAACAGGGAGGGGAACAGCTATCGCATACGTATCTGTCGATCAGTGCAGCGCATATAGTATGCTCACATGCACCTCGTACAGAGCCCAAGAATAGACGACGACGACGGACGCATAGGCCCTATAGTCACACTTCAAAATTCCATATCAAATGTTGCAGCACATATATGAAGTATTAAATCACAAGACGAATCTTTTAAACCTACTTAGATCATAATTAGACACTTATTAAAAAAATTCCTTTTCAAAATTTCAAAAGTTTTTACCCTCTAAACAGGATTCTAACATGCTCGATAGCACAAACCAGAGGAAGAGGCCTGTCTTTTCTCGCATCCCCCCTACGCGTACAGTAGAGGCAACGGAGCCCCTCACAGCACAGGTCACATTCACAATCACATGCTCCGTCGACGTTCCGTTGCAGGTCATGGCCACTCACGACCGCGATCGATCGGGATCGGCAGTGGCCAGTGGCCACATCTATCTGGACCTCGTCATCAGCTGGAAGGAATATCGATCCGGTGCAGAATTGGATTGGATCGATCGGTCTAGTAGGCAGAACTGGAATATTCTCTTTTCCACCTGCATTCCTCCACCGAGAAGAATAAAAATATCATCAAGCTAGCTCCCAAGTGGCAGAATTTTTGGGGAAACCAGAAGGACGCCTGGTTCATTCTTTCCTGCCCTCAAAATTCTACATGGTATACAAACGGCATTTCGCTACATTTTCTGCCCTCAAAATTCTACATGGTACTATACAAATGGCAAGCAGCCCAAACGCTTCACGGAACTGAATAATGGGCGTCTCGGTTCAATCGATTCCAGAAACTAGTCTTTAAATGAGTCGCGTCATGTGCCTACAAATTGTTGTTATCAGCCAATCAGCCATCCAGGGCCTATAAATAAAAGTAGACAAAAAGGGATCAGAGAAGAAAAAGTTGTGTTCCCATCACACGCTTAACTGCTACATGCGGCGCTTCGTCATCATGCAACAGATACACATTGGTTTCCACGACATTCATTCATTAATCTACTGTCATCCCGTTACTGGTCTCCGTAACTTTAAGCGTTTCCTCATCGCGTCGATTGACAAGCCGTAACGCCGCGAGCAACTAAACTACTCAAGGTGCATGACAATTCTATGGAGGTCCACGGAGATGAAACTGAAATGAAACCCACAGAGATTCCCTATGAGCGAGACACAACACAGAAGCGAAACCAGAGCACTATTCTGATTCTAATGGGACGAAAATGGAGGAGGCCGTCCTAGTCAGTCCCCAATGGTGTGCACCACAAGTTAGGGGGCGTTAAAATTCAGGGGTTAAAGTTTTTTCAGGTCACATCAGATGTTGCATGGAATGTTGAAAGATTTTTTTACTAATAAAAGTGCTAATTACACTCGCTCGTAGACCGCAAGATGAATTTATTAAGCATAATTAAGCTGTCATTAGCAACTGTTTACTACACCACAAGATTGTCGAATCATAGACTAATTAGCCTTAAAAGATTTATCGTAACACGCAATCTATGTAATTAGTTATTTTTCTATCCAGTTTAATAACCCACGCATATGTCCCGGCATTTAGTGTGATGAGTGTTAAGTTAATTATTACAATAGCAACTAAACATGACTTTAGAAGTTATTGCTCACCTCCTGTGAAAGGTCCAAAAGAGGATAGAGGGGGGGTGAATAGTCTATTTAAAACTTCTACAAACAAACTTGATTAAGAGGTTAGTAACACAAATGGCGAAGCGAGTTTTGCGCTAGCCTACTTAAAAAATACAAGCCTTCCTAACCGTTCTAATTTAAGTCACTAGGAGCACACACAATCTAGCCTAGGTGGAAGCTACACTACTCCTAGGTGGACAAGCTATAAAACACTACCACTACACAAGTAAAGTGCACAAAATAAAGTGAGAGGTGGAGAGTGGTTATACCGCCGAGTAGTGTAGATGGCCAATTACCGGAAGAGATACCAATACACACGAAGGTGATGGTCCAAAGAAAACCAAGCCAACACAATGGAGACAATGAATTTATCCCGAGGTTCACGTGCTTGCCGGCACGATAATCCCCGTTGTGTCGACCACTACTCGGTGGTTCGGTGGCTAATTGACAACCAATATCAAGCTCAACAAATAAGGGCCATAAGAACCTACCACGAGTAAGGTAACTCAATGACACGAGCAATCCACTAGGCTACCTTGTGGCTCTCCGCCGGGGAAGGTGCAAACCCCTCACAAAACCTCCGGGAGTGGCCGGAGACAATCTCCAACTCCGCCAACTCCTCCGCTGCTCCAAGACCGTCTAGGTGACGGCAATCACCAAGAGAATAGAAGAAATCCGCAACAACAATGTGACGGACCCGCCTAAATCACAGGGCCCACAGACACCTGTCATTGTCACTCATGACCTCTGACAGCCGGGTCCGCGTCCCAAATGATCTAGAAGGTTCTGTCGGGCTACATTAGCACCCGATTTCCTCCAACAGGATCCCATTGCGAAGTCATTACAGAATTACAACATTTCATAACAAATTACATCAGAGTGAAAATGCGGAAAGGTTATAAGGTACTTAGATTACAAACCGCTTGTCCAAATACGATTGAAGTGCGAATATTACAGACCATAAATAAAATAAGTAGCGGTGGGATGACGATACAACAATATTAAGTATTTAACGGTAAGAACCCTGCCCACGGGTTCGACATTACTCCTCCTCATATCCCTCCTGTACCACTGTTACACAGCAAGGGGCGAAACAAACCTCCGGCTGCTGCGTCCCTGCAACATGGGGTTAACAAACCCTGAGTACTGGGGTACTCCGCAAGACTTACCCGACTAAGAAAAAGGAATGAGACTCAGGAATGCAGGCTGAGGGGAGTCAAGGTAAGGCTGGAGCAAGAGTCAAGAGTTTTGCAGAAAAGCATTACTACTCTATTTCAATATTTTAACTCAGTCTTATTTTAATCATATCCATAATTCCATATTCCTTTTCATCATAACTTCAAATTCTTACTTATTCTCAAAAACACCTAGTTTCGAACCACTTTTCAATTGTAGGTCAAAGGATCAAGTCTCCATATCCGAGGAGCAACGACGATTCGAATCGATTAGTACCCAGCTGGGGATCCCTATCCACACTGCATATGTAGCACTTAAGCTTGCATATACCAACTCCGGCTACCACGATTTTTCTACCCCTGAACCGGTCCTGCGCCACCCGAGAACACAGTACTCCTCTCCTCTCCAGGCACGCCGGCCACGAGGGTACACGCTGCTCTCGCCATCTCTCCACTCCTAGTGTGTGGTTGTCGGTTCAAGTAGTAGAGCCACCGGAGTCAGAGCTTTTCGTAGTATGTGGCTAGTTGCAAGTTCTCGATCACAGCAGGCCTACAACGAACGGTCCCTAATTCTTTTTCCGCCGGCGACATTGCATTGGGACTCTAACCCAAGTACAAGTGTCCCAACGGTTTTCAAATTCCCTCTTTCCGCCGATGGTCAAGCATTGGGACTCTAACCCAAATTCACAACCAACAAACGAAAAACCCCTTTCCGACGGATAGGGTGCATCGGGGCTGCTACCCAAGTACACAATTTTCGAACGGACTCATACCCCTTTTTCCTTTTCTCATGATTCCTAATTGTCACATTTTCATGGGTCAAAATAGCCTTTTTATGCAAATCTAAATTGATTAAGCAGGGCTAAGCATTTTTGAATATTTTTATTTTTAAACAGATTTCCGGGATATTATGTATCAAGGCAGGTAATGCATCAATATAGGAGACAAACAACTCCTAACAACCTAATGCAATAATAGACTCAAATGATAAATAATTTTATAAAACACAAGGCGGGGCTGAATGCACCGGGGCTTGCCTTGAATCGTGTACAGCGTCGGGTCAGGATCAGTCCCGCAGATGTCAAATCCTTGGATGGCTTCTGGAGTGACCTCCTCAGCGGTAGTCTCGACCTGGACCTCCTCGGGAACGGGCACTACACGTATGCAATGATGTATGCTTAGCATGGCATGAGGACAACAAATGAAATGCTTGAAAGTAAACCATTAAGATCTTGAGTACAACTTTCCTTCACGGTAAAGTTGTAAACAATTTACGGAAGGTAAAAGCAATGTTTCCTACTTTTGTTTTATTGACCATTTTAACGGTCACAGAAAGCCGCTGCACAGCTTTACTACAACCAACATGCGACCCTAATACTTCTGTCAAGGATCACTATGGTGAAAGACCCTTGAATGCCAATCAATCCAAAATCACACCAAACAACAAGGATTATTCGCTTAGATTAATTTTACTAATCAAATACCCCACAACTAATAAACAAGTGTCCTAACAGTTTCCAAACGAGCTCAAACTTACCCAACAGATAGATCTTACTCTAAAATAGTACCACATAAATTTTCATGATTTTTGGATAATTCTGGAATTTATTAAAATTGCTCAAAGTTACATTTACTAATTAATATGCTGATTTTTAGTTCCCACAGAACACATCCAAACACTATATCTAATATTTTTATAAAATACTACATGCTCCAGAGAGTACCCACAATTATTTTCATAATTTTTAGATTAACAGGAATATTCCTATGAAAATGACAAATGGAAGTACTATTCATTCAAAATTAAAATGGAAAATCCACTGGAAATCCCTTCAAAATAAAGAAAATGCTTCGGCCCGAGGCGGCCCAACATCAGCGGGCCGGCCCAACTCCACCCGCGCGTTCGCCCGCGCGCGCGCATACGCCCAGGGACGCTGACAGGCCGGGCCCGCCTGTCAGCTCCTTCTTCCACCTCGCGCGCTGCCGTGCGCGCGTACACCCACGGCGGCACGGCGACCATGTTCCGGCCGCGGAGACGCCGAGGAACTAAGGGAAAAGGGCCAGGGAGGATCAGGAGCTCACCACGATCCTAGCCCGACGGTTGGCTGAGGCAGGGACGGAGTAGAACGACGAGGTCGGCTACGGCGGCGGACACAGCGACTCGGCCCCGACGGTGAAGTCTCGTTCCGGCGATCCTAGGGAACGAAATGAAAAACCGTCGCGAGCATGAGCTAGAGCATGAGATAGAGAGTCACAAACGAAATACCGAAGGAGGAGAGGCTCACCACAGCGAGCTCGTCGCGTGAGAGACGGCTGCGGCGGCGCTCCGGTCTTCCGCAGGGACGGCGACAGGCGTTCTCGGATCACAGGGCACGAACCTAAGCCCAAATGGATGCACTAGGTGCGCAAGAAGGCAGGGAAGTTGGATGCTCAAGCAATTGGAGAATGGTGCACGGGTTGAGGCCGATTTGATCGGGGCAGTGGATGCGGTCACCGGTGCCGAGCGGGAAGGAGAAGGGAACGGGAGGGGGGGTGGCCGTCGTCTTTAAGCCGGTTCTAGGGGGAGACAGAAGCGGCAGAGGACGGCGCGGGGTCCCCTACACGTGCTGCCGCGACCGGGGGCAGGATCCCGGCCGGCACGGGCGGCGCCGCGCGCGCGTGCGCCGCGGCGGCCAGCTCCTGTGCGCGAACAGAGTGGGGGGGCGGGTTACTGTAGCAGTGCAGTGCCCCCCTCTCGGTTTTTGACTCAAATCACCAGATTTCGTGTACTAACTTGAAAAAGTGCAAACACAAAAGTTGTAGGTTTCAAAATTTTGGACAACTTTTGTTTTTGAACCAAACCCAAATTCTACATGGTTTTGAAACTACAGTAAAGGGGGTAAAAGAGGGTTTTGAATTCCAAACTGAATTTTTAAAATTACTTTTAAATTTCTTTAACAACTTGAAAAATTGTCAAAATAGAAGTTGTCCTACTCAGTGATCTGTACAACTCTTATTAAGGAAGTTTTGTCCAATTCCTAATATTTTTGAATTTGAAGTTTCAAACTTGAATTTTAGCATAGTAATTTGAGTTTAATTTAAATTTTTACATTATAACTTCAAAATCTCCCAAAATAAAAGTTGCTTCATTTCAATAGATCTACAACTTTTATTAAGGCACTTTCATCAAATTCCAAATAGTTTTTAAATTAAGGTTTTGAGTCAATTTAAAACTTAATTGGAATTTTTCTTTTGCTAATATCTTTAATTCCCATTTAAAAGTTTAATTGCACCATCAAACCTAAACATAATTGAATCACTTTAGAAGCCCTAAGCACAATCATATGCAGATGATTAATAATAAACATGATGACATGTCATAATTAATTAGCCGTAATACCCGGGGTATTACAAACAACGATCAACAAGTGCCAAAAATGATCTAGGATGAACAATGCACTTGGATCACTCCCAAACTCACTAAGGATGAGAATCAAGCACACGAGTGAGTGGGAGAGGCTTGGGAGAGCTCAAGAGATGCTTAGCAATGAGTGAAATGCGCAAGAGAGCTTTTCAAAACCGTTTAATTGGCTATTTATAAGTGAAGGTGAAAAACTAGCCGTTTTACAGTTTCTGCGTGCACACGGAACGCTGAATAAGTTGGCACCGGACGCATCCGGTGGTTGTCCGGTGTATAGCCCGTTGACACGTGTACTAGCCGTATGAATCTTCCCGCAGCGTGCCAATACACCGGACGCGTAGCCGTCACACCGGACGCTCTGACACCCGTGTCCGGTGCAAGAACAGAGAGCATCCAGAGGGCTCAAACTGGCACCAGATGTGTCTGCTGTTAGGTCACCGAACGCCCGCAGCGTTCAATGCTTTCACTCAGTCAAAAAGCACGTTTCCTCATCGGACGCTCCTAAAACATCACCGGACGCGCTGGGGAGAATGTTCCAGCGTCCGGTGTCTAGTCAGAGAGGTTCCAGAGAGGGTCTGTCTACACCGGACGCGTCCGGTGCTCACCCACCGGACACGGCCAGGGTCCGGTGCACCTCTGAGAATTGTTTTCGCCCTCTCTTCAACTATCTTGCTTCTAAGTGCTAACAACCAAGTATAAGAACACTTAGGCACGAGTGTTAGCTTGATTTTAAGTCAATTTGCAAGGTTTTAAGTTAGTGTTCTAGATCTAAATGCATATGCTCAACTAAAACATCTAGAAGCACTTGATGACCGGAATTGTAGACGAATTTCTTCTCTCTTAATAGTACGGTCATCTATCCTAAGTGTGATCATACTCTCTATAGTGTCTTTGAAAGGTCCTAAATGGCTAGAGAGGGGTGAATAGCCTATAAAAAATTCTACAAACAACACTTAAGACGAGGTGGTTAGACAATTAAGCGGCGAAACGAATTTTACGCTAGCCTACTAAAAATGCAAGCCACCTAACTGTTCTAAGCTATAGTCTCTAAGATCACACACAAGAAGTTAAGTCACTACTTTACTCTACTCTTAGGTGAGCAAACTACATAATAATACTAATTCAAAAGTAAATGCTCAAAAGTAAAGGAAAGAGGGTGATCCTTATACCGTCGGTGAAGAGTAGATAAACCAATCAATCAACACAAATGAAATCCTCGGCAAGAGAGTTGACACAATGATTTTTACCGAGGTTCACTTGCTTGCCGGCAAGCTACGTCCTCGTTGTAGCGATACACCCACTTAGAGGTTCACGCACTAATTGGCATCACACGCCAAACCCTTCTCAAGGGTGCCGCACAACCAACACAAGATGGGGATCCACAAGCTACACACAATCCAATAGAGTAGCCAATTGCGATCTCCGGCGGGGAAGGCTCAAGAACCCCTTACAACTTCACCGATCGGAGGCGGAGACAATCAGCAACTCTCCTCAACGATCCTCGCAGCTCCAAGCCATCTAGGAGTCGGCAAACTCCAAGAGTAACAAGAGAATCCGCTGCGAAATCTAATCACCAAGTGCCTCTAGATGAACACACTCATGCAATGCACTTGATGCTCTCTAATCTCACCAAATGATGATCTCAATCAAGTAGAAGGTGTGAGAGAGGAGTGGAGATACTCACTAGCTTGCTACGTTAATGAAAATGTCCAAGAGTAAGAGCACAAGCCGGCCACTCCATTACTTATAGCCGCCACTCAAAATCCAAACGTTACTCACTGTTTTTGGGGGCACCGGACGCTCCTTTAGTTCGCACCGGTCGCGTCCGATGGTTGTCTGCTGTATCCCCCGACGACACGTGTACTAGCCGTTTGAATTTGCCCACTGCGTACGCTCACACCGGACGCGGAGCCGTCACACCGGATGCTCCGACGTCCGTGTCTGGTGTCCATGCAGAGAGCATCCAGAGAGCACAAATGCTCATCGGACGTGTCCGGTGCAAGGTCACCGAACGCTCCACGGCATTCGCTGCTCCAACGTCCCTCTGCTGCTTGCCACGTCATAGGCACCGGACGCGTGAACAGTGTTCACAGCGCGTCCGGTGAAGAAATTCACGTGTCCGGTGAGGAACTTCACCGAACCGACTCGAGAGCACAGGGTTTGCACTGGACGCGTCAGGTGCTACCCCACCGGACGCTCCCAGCGTCCGATGCACACGATTTTGCACCTTCTCAAAGAGTTAGCCACCGGACAACTTTGACAAGTTTCCGGTGCACTTTTCTACTAACTGAAATCACCGAAAAGCGCCAAATCACTCCAAAGTGTCTCTCACTTTAGTGTACATGTGTTAGCATTTTCCAAAGTGTTTTTCATGGATTTTGTTAATGTCACTAGCATCTACATGCAAATGCAACAAATATGAACACTTAGTGGCACTTTGATAATCGCATTTAACAAACGGTTTCTCCCCTCTTGATAGTACGGCTATCTATCCTAAATGTGATCACTCTCTCTATAGAGTCTTGATCACCAAAAGCAAAAGAGTTCCTATTGGTTATACTTTTGCCTTGAGCTCCTAGCTTTTCACCGTCTTCCTTCTCATCTCTTGATGAAGCTTGTGGACACCTTTGAATGATGGACTTATACCATTTGCATGGATGCCGTTATTGCCATACACTTGTGGCCTCCAACAACTCGGTCCTTTACTCCATCTTGATGTTTACTAATTAATCTCATGAAACACTTAGAGTAACCATTAGCAAACTAGGTTTCATTAATTACCCAAAACCAAATATGGGCTTTCAGTCTTGATCACTAAAATGGAAAGAGCCCTATAAGTTTCACCTTTACCTTGAGCTCCATCCCTTGCACTAAGTGTAGAAGCATTTGATCTTTATGTTGATAAACTTATACCATTGACTTGGATCCTGTCATAGCTTCCCACTTGATCTTCTAACCATACTTGTAATCACAAAGTTTAAACACATGGTTAGATACTAGGTGTCATCAATTAGCCAAAACCAAACATGGAGCTTTCATTCTGCCAATGGGCCTATGTTTCGGAAGGTTGCAATTTTGTATACCTATAAACGCCTAATGATCGATCTCTCATTCGCTGTGGTGCTATTTCATTTGTATCAAAAGAATACCATAAAAAAATTCTAGAAAGTGGTGCTATCTCTTATTGCTAGAGCTACCACAGTCCACAGCTGTGCTTTGGATCATATTTAGACCACTCATGCACCTATGCCAGTTAAACCATGTCGAATCAAAGTTACAAAACATAAAAAAAAGATTTACTATACTCACTAGATCATTTAAGCATATAAAAAGTATCTTGATACCTAAAAAATTATCTATTTATCATATTTTATAAAATTAATTAATAGACAAATGTATATTTCACATGTTACCTCGTAGAAGTAATGTATAGATGATCATAACCCTATGATCTAACTAAATGAACGGTTAACAATTATTTAAAGGTACTACCACATCAAAGCCCTATAATATACTTTCCATTTACATTTGTCCACATGTTCTACTAATAGCACATAACTGATTATAGAACAGAAAGGACATTTTAGATATAAAATAACACACGCCTAACACCCAGATAATAGTAGCTAATTTGTGCTTTTTTTTCGATCAACCAGCTAATTTGTGCTTGCTGCAGCTGTTTTGGCTATTTCTACGGTAACTTATGAGAGCAAGGTGGCAGCAGCTACAACCAACATGAAACATGGCTTTATTTGTTGGAGCTAAAAATAAACGTTAATTTTATCTTATGCTAATTTGTTTTGAGGGCAAAAATAACGTTAGATTTTGGCTAGCTTCAAGGCGGGAACGCAGGGACAAAAACCTCGACGCGTTCAGCGCGCGGACGAGGACAAAAGGCCGGCCGGGCTGCCCACCTGGCTCCCACGCCCCGCCAGCTCGGACCACGCCGCCTCGCGGGCCCCGCATGGCAGCCGCTGCACGCTGGACAGTGTGTCGCGCCCTCGCGCTCGCAGTGGCGGGAGCGCTGTTTCGGTTCGGTGGCGTTCTCGTAATAAGGTACCGAAGCAGTGGGCTTTCTTAAAAAAAAACAGCAGTGGGCTTTCTAGCCGTCAGGTAGATGCTGCACAGGTTCCAAAAGGACATGACCATGGTTGCTTGCTCGCTCGCTCACTAGTGTGCGTTTCTGACGCTGCCCACCCATCAGCCTGCCTAGCGGAGAAGAAACCTCCGCTCTCTGGGTCAGGTTCTGGCTAAGCACGCGATCCACCCATCCTTTCAGT
Source organism: Eremochloa ophiuroides (assembly GCA_038502445.1). NCBI lineage: Eukaryota > Viridiplantae > Streptophyta > Magnoliopsida > Poales > Poaceae > Eremochloa > Eremochloa ophiuroides. The sequence continues at coordinate 59,023,973 of JAHLJS010000006.1, read as the reverse complement.
TTCAGGTAACCTCCTCCTCCTCCCGTGTCTTGGCCTGGATTTTGATTTCCATCTGCTGCTTTGCCTTCTGTTCCCCTCGTGAGTTTATTTGATCTGATAGGTTGTTGTGCTTGCTTCATCAGTTCACTGCGACCGGCCACCGGTTTGCGATCTCTGATCGTGCTTTCTTTTTCTTTTTCCTTTCATTTCGTCAGATCTTGTTTCGGGATCAACAAGCGGAGGGAGAGAGTGTCAGAGGATAGCTGGAGAGCCGACATTTCGGCGGTATGTCTTTGGATTTCCTCAGTTTTTATCTGGTTTCTTGTTTCCCCGGTTAGGTGTGCTGCTGTGATGTTCTTGCTCCTGCGGTTGTGAGTGTCTACTGTGAACTGGGTAATTGCAAAAAAAAAGTCCTTCCGTTCATGCGTTCTTGGATGGATCGTTGTGGCCTTGTGAGCCTGCACGTTGTGATGTGGCAGCTGACATGGATCGCCTCAGAAGCTCAAGATTACATACACCAGAAGCATATCTCTGTTCCAAGTCTTAACCTTCGTTGCCTCTTCGGTGTTTTTCTTCCTTTCTCGATATGTGATTAATATCTGCGGAGTGGTTGGCACTTGTCAGTCGTCACTCGTTAACTTTCTCATGCATTATTTAGTTTTCTGAATATTCCTTCGCTAGCTGGGACCCGCATGTTTGTTACCACTGGTTGATGATTTCATAAGATAAAATACTTTGCGCTGGTCTTTCCCGAATCAGCTCGCATATGAGTATGTACTGGTATTATGCCATGAACAATACTAGGCTCACGCCCACATGGCATTTCAAATAGGGTACTCTTTCAAATATGCATCTCAACTTACGCAGTTTATAGAACATTTTTTTTACAACAACTTACACAGTTATGCTGCACAAGAGATTGGGCGACGAAGAGACTTGGTAGATGAAAATGGATAAAAATGTTTATAACGTACTCATCCAGATTGCATTTTATCTGTCAGATTCTGGCATTGAGATGGCCTTGTAGGCATAGGAGATGAAAACGTCCATGCTTCACAGAGGCTACAATATCTGTATGAGTACATTATAAACATTTCTATATACCCATCTGGTTATTTAATAGCACTGTCCATGCTAGCATAACACAGCAGATATGTGCCACTATATGCTAGTGCAATGAACTTCCAAAATGTCTGTCACAAGTAGTCAGTTTATTATCTAAAAAAAAGAGTAACTTAGTCTTAATATATGCTGTTAATGGTAATGCTGTGGTAGTTCATAAAAGTTTCTTTTCTTCTGTCAACCATGATTTGCCAAGATCCAAAATGCAAAATGTAATTCAGTTTTTTCTTTACTTCCTATCTTCCAGGATACCAACCATGGCACGTTATCTGCCTCTTCTATTACTGAAGTTACATTTTCACTTATCCAAATACTGTTTACGCATGATGTAAGAAGATTACCCTAAAAATCCCAAGATGTAGATGTAGTTGACGTTTTATAAATTCTGCTGCGTTAAGAAATTATTTGACTAAAAGATCACTTACTATCCATGCCACATATCACTGCATACAAATGAAGAAGACCACGGTGTAACAACATGCCTCCAGGGAAACCAGTTATATGTAAACTTTAAGACCTCATAACCCAAACTATGTTGCTCATCATTTGGAGTACATATTAGTTACTGAACATGAAGTCCATACTTGAAATGTTTGACGTTCTACTTTGTCTTAATACAATACTACGATAGGATCAATGTCAAAACAGCTTACAGGTGTTACTAATTTTGGCTCCAAATTCTGCATACAAGCTTCACAAACTAATGCCTTTGTGCATTCTGGAAATATACCTGTACATTCAACTCTCCAATTTTGCTGACTTGGTGATAGTGATATACACCCCTTCAAAGACGTTCAATCTTTTCCAATTTACACTTATTCAGCTATGTGTGCACAGAGTATTTTTGATCATTAACTAGTTAAACCATTTCCATTGAAAAAGATATATTTGTTTTCTTGATTTGTTGGATATCTTTTTGCTATTCTAGATGAGATATTATCCATGGATGACTTCCTATTCATTCCTTTCCTTTTTACCCATTCAGGAGCTAAGCTAATCAGGAGTCGCAGCATGAGATGCCCTCAATTATGATCAATTTGGTCTGACAGATTTTCTGCAAAGAACTAGTAAAGCTAAAGCTTGTGGATACAAGAACTTCAGCATGACGAAGAAACACAAAATTAGAAAGTCCAAGCATCTTTTAGAGAGCAAAAAGGGTATTCTCTTAATTCAAGACTAATATTTACTCAAATGAATTTTTATGTACATACATGGATCTCAAAGTGCCTTTATAAATGAAATTGTTTCGCGTCAAGAGAATATTCCTACTTATCTACCTTTTTTTTCAAGAGAATATTCGTGCTTATCTACTTTTTCTTTTTTGCCATTTTGTTTGGCTGATCTCAATGTGATTACAATACCAGAATAACATGCATGCGTCATTAAAATGCTTTTGATATAGCTAAAATTGCATTTTTTTTAGAAGAACTCTGCCTTGTTCTTCAACTAATGGCTCTCCTGTTTCTAGTGAGCCGTTGCAGTTGTCTGAAAACAATAGTGTTATTTTGTTTTTTCAGATGTTGATGAAAATGTGGAGAACATTTTAAGAATGATAGGAGAGGAGAACGAACAGACTGAGAATCAACAAGATGATTCTGGAAATCCCGTGAAGAAATCAATGCTATCTTCCCTTGTGAAGGGCTTCCATGAGGACTATCAATACCTTCACAAGCACTACAAACAGCTAGTTAGCAAACTAGAAACTGTTGGCCACAGTTCCTCAGAGTCAGATTCATCTGATTCAGACGTGGAAGGAGACAGATCAGACAATAATGTAACTACACCAAAAGTAGCATTGAATGAAAAAAACGGCCTGAACCATAAGCTTGATGAGGATCATAGCATGGAAGCAGAAATTGATAAGCTAAAACAAAGTACAGAAGAACAAGCCAAGGAAATATCTGATCTGAAGCAGCTACTAGAAAAAGCAAATAAGAATAAAGAAGCTACAAGAGAAGAGTTAAGTTTAGAGGTTGCAAATTTGTCATCTGAGAATGAAAATCTGAAATCGTTAGTTGAAACTGCAAAGAGGGAGGAAGGAGATTTGCTTAACATCATAAAATCTAAGGAGAAAGAGGTCAAAACATTGTCTAGTGAGAAGCAAACTATTGAAGAAGAGAGGGATAACATGAAGATGTCAATTGTGGACATGAAGAAGGAGATGGAAGATCTGAGCAATCAGCTGAAAGATGCAGTGGATAAATGCAGTGTCATGGCATCAGAACTAGAGAAGTCCCTGAAGGCTGAGAAAGAGATGCAGACCTTGTTTGAAGAAAACCAGAACCTAAAGAACCATAACTTGATGCTCTCGGTGGAGCATGATAACCTGAAAGCACTTCATCATAACTTAGATATTGAGTGCTCTCAACTGAAGGCAACCATTGCGGAAACCAAAGCTCAAAATGAATCATTGACCACAGAAAATCATTCAGCTGAAAGAAAACTCCAGCAATTGAGGTTGGAAATGGATAGCCTGAAGGCTGAGACCACAGAGATAATGAACAATCTGGACAAGGAACGTAGGACTGCAGCAGAAGAAAAAGAAAGGCTAACATTAGAAAATTCTATGTACTTGAGTGAGTTAGAGGAGGCACAGTCTAATGTTAAGGATCTGGAAAAGGAACTGGAGTCAACAAAAGGTATTCTCAACAGTCATATTGCGGAGCTACAGAAGGAAAAGAATTCTGCCACATCAGAGATAGAGCGGTTAGAGGCTTCTTTGATGAATCTTGAGAACGATCTGTCACAGCAACTTGATAGGATTTCAGATATGCAGAAGACTAATGAAAACCTGGAGCTGGCAAATTCTAACCTGCATAATGAGATTGTAGAAGTACGAGCACAAAAGAATGAAGCTGTTGCTTCTATAGTTAATCTTGAGAGCATGTTAGAACAGCAAGTACAAGAGATTTCAAATATTCAGGAGGCCAACAAAGACCTCAAAGCAGCAAAGACCGATCTGTATAATGAGGTTACGGTACTTCAACAGGAGAAAATTGCAGCACTGGCTCAGTTACAAGAATCTGAGTCTCAAATCAAGAATCTTCGGAGTGACTCGGAACAGCAGCACAACCAAATTTCAGTTATCCAGCAGGCAAATGAAGAAATGCAGGATAAAAATTCTAGCTTGCACAAGCAACTGGAAGAAACTAGGACTAATCTGCAAGAAGAGATCATTGCATTACAAGGAGAGAAGGAAGATGCCATCAGTAGTTTACAGCAGTCAAATGATTCACTCCAGACCCTAGAAATCCAGTTAGAGCAGCAAATAGAACAAATGTCTGTTCTGCAGCTTGCTCGGGAAGACTTGCAAAATAGCAATTCCAACCTAGAGATGCAATTGCAAGAGGCGAAGGTTAGTCACCATGCTGAAATTTTAGCATTACAAGATGAAAAGAACAAGATTATTTCAGAGTTGCAGCAATCTGATGGTTGTATCAAGAACCTTAGAATTGAGTTGGAGCAAGAAAAAGAGCAAACCTCAATCTTGCATCATGCTAATGAAGATATGAAGAATAACATTTCTATCTTGGACAAGCAATTGGAGGAGGTCAGGAGCAGTTTGCATGCTGAAACTGCAGAAGTACATGCAGAGAAGGACACAGCTCTATCAGAGTTACAGATGTCTCAGACTTCCATCAGGAACTTGGAGAGTCTGCTAGAAAAGCAAAGTGAGAACATTTCAACTCTAGAACAAGCTAATGATAAGTTACACAATAAAATATGTATCTTAACCGAGCAAGTAGAACAAGCAAAGGCTGAGCTGCATAAAGAGGTAGCGGCAATACAAGAAGAGAAGGATACATCAGTAACACAATTAAGACAGTCAGAGATTTTAGTACAAGATCTTGAAAATGAGGTGACACGACTGAAAGAGGAACTTTCAATTCAGCTGGAAAAAAATTCCACCTTGGACAAGCAATTAGAAGAAGTCAGGAGCAGTCTGCATGCTGAAATTTCAGACCTACGTGCAGAGAAGGACACATCTCTACTGGAGTTACAGACGTCTCAGGCTTCTGTGAGGAATCTTGAGATTGTGGTTGAAGAGCAAACTGAGAACATTTTAACTCTACAGCAAGCTAATGATGAGTTACAGAAGAACATCTACACTTTGACTGAGCAATCACAACAAGCCAAGGCGGAGATGCAGGATGAGTTGAAGGCAATACAAGAAGAGAAGGATGCAGTGCTAACACAACTGAAGCAGTCAGAGACTTCAGTACAAAATCTTGAGAATGAGGTGACACGATTGAAGGAGGAGTTTTCCGTCCAGCTAGAAAACAATTCCACCTTGGACAAGCAGTTGGAAGAGGCAATGTCGAAAGTGTCTAACCTAAACGAGAATCTTGAGAAGGCCCACGCTGAAGCAGCTTGTCAACTTGATGGCATGAGTACAAAAACAAAAGATCTGGAGATGACAATCAATCTATTGTCTTCTCAAAAGACTAAGTTGGAGAAGGATCTGAAAGTTATGATTGAAACATGCACAAAAAACATGTCATTTTTGGCAGAATTTGAAGATAGAGTTACACAAAAGATTTCTGATCATGAGGCAGGACTGAAAGTTCTCCACCAGAGCCTTACAGTGGCTGTTGGTAGCTGTCAGAGGCTTCAGTATGCATATGATGAGGTGTCCACAAGGGCATCAAATCTTGAGATACTTAAGAGGAGTCAGATGGAGCAGATAGATCAGCTAGAGCAGAAAAACACAGAAACTGTGGACAAACATCGGTTTCTGGAAGAGGAAAAGTTATCTGCAAATAAGGAAAATATTAAGCTGCAAAAGCATGTCCAAGACCTTGAAGTTCAGCTCCAGCTAGCAAAGCAGAAGCTTAAAGTTACCGAGGCAGAAAGCAAATGCAAAGAAGAGAGAGATGCAGCGGCAGTGGAAGCGTTGCGGGCAGAGATCCGTCATCTTGAACAATTAGTACAGCAGTTTTCAGGCAGAGCCAGCTTGCTGGAAGGAACTCTCATGCAAGTTAAAGGACATGCTGAGTCAGAGGTCTGTAAATGGGCGGACAAATTGGATGAGCTAGAAACACTCTTCAGTCAGAATTTTGTGTTCTTCATTGACCGCTCATCTGCATGTACTGACGAGCTTAAAGTCCTGAGGAAGAAGGTACATGATCATCTTAATGAACAGAAGGAACGTGCCAAGGTGAACAATGAGCTAGCTATTAGGTTGAAGGAGAAAGAAATGGTGGTGTCAGAAATGGTGAAGAGTGCTGCTGAGGCAGAGGCAAAGATGCTCCAGCTCCAGAAGACAGTGGACGAGAAAGAAGACGAGCTAGCAGCTAGAGTGCACGAGAAGAGAGAAGCCATCAAGCAGCTGAGTGACACCATTGTTTACCACAAGAACTATAGTGATGACCTGGTGCGCTACATCCGCAGTCAGAGTCGCCCTCGCCTCCCGTTCTGCCTTTAAATTTGAAAGTCAATGTAAAGGCTTTATTCTAGCTGTGATTTTTTGCAGTAAGGAGACCATTACCATTTTTCTTGTGTATCATATATAGGGCTCAAACTTTCTGGAGGTAGTCATATACAGTGGCTTGTGCATTCTATTCGCTACTAAGGGAACTGCTGTAGTAATTAATTTATTCGCTTTGCCTTATCTTTTTTATCGGATTGGTGAACATACTTCCTGAGACTGGGAAGGAACGCTCAAGAAATATTCAGGTTTGCACTTTCCTATCCAAATTCGCACAGGAAGGTAACACGGCTAGTAAAGAATCTTTGCCACACATTTTTGCTATTCATGACAGATTGCAAGATTGTCTTTGTTCTTCCTCAGTTTTTGTTCAGATTAGTGCCCTGCAAATTCACCTTGCATTGGAGTTTATATTTAAACTTCCCTCATCTTGGAGCCTTTTGTAATTGATAGCTAAAAGGCGTATGGAAACTATAACTGGATCCATCTGCACTTTATCAGAAGCCAAACCTGTAGACTGAGTTTCTTGTAACTTTCTATGCACATTTTCTATGCAGACTTCTGTTGACAAATAGAAGCCACTATGCAGTTTTGCCAGCAATCATCCCCGCCATTCAGGTTTAGATACACGTACCAATTTCTTACTGTACCAAAGCTTAACAGTATACTGATGAATATATCATAAGCCCGTCACCGAGTTTATTGGGGTGGGGTTGTGTCGCAGGCATACCTGGAAGGCTGGAACTGCGTTGCACCAGTGCGGTCATAGGCTTGTGATGAGCTCGTCGTAGCGTCACCTTGTGCCACCACGGAGCGCGCATCATGGTGGAAAACGCGCGGCGGCGACGGCGCACGCCGTCGCAGGCAGGGCTCCGGGCGCCGGCGGCCGGCGCGCGTGCTGGGAGAGCTAAAACGGCTGCGTGAAGCGGGAGTGGACAGACACAGGTAACGAAGACTGAAGACACAAGCCAGCGATGGAGGCGGTCGCGCGCGGCGCAGAGCTTGGCGAAGGCGAATAGGCGAGGGCGCGAGGCGACGGAGCCCCGCCGGCCACGGCTGGTGCCGTCGTGAGCTTGCTGGCCGTGCCGTGCCTGGCTCGTTCGCCTGTTGCGCCGCCGGGAGCCCACTACAAGAACTGGGCTTAGTGGGTCCGTAGCCACGACAGGCCCATACTTGAGATCACAGCGACACTGAGCATACGGCCCATGTTGTGTATACAGAACTGTTGGCATATGCTCCACTCGGACCATGCAAAATTGGAAAGCTTCACAAACGTAGCGTGTGTTGTAAATCGATTCCTCGCTTGCACGATTCCAGAGCACAGCACACAGGAACACAGAGGGAGGGTACAGAATACAGAGACGGAAGAAGAGGAGAGCATGTGTGTATTTCATTCACTTGTCATCATCTTTACAATGAGATGGTCCATCTATTTATATAGAGGAGGATACAATGTGATAACTATTGCATTGGTTGAATTCAACTTTTAGCTCATCAATTTGATCTTTTCTTCTTCTCATTTAATTGGCCACCATTTGAAGTCCATGTTCACATTGCTTTTGGACTTTGATTCACAACACTCCCCCTTGGTCAATTATATGCTATGCGTATGCCTCGTTAAAAACTCCTCCCAAAAACCCAGTGGGAAAAAAGGGTGGGAGAAAAGAGTGCATCACATACATTACTTATATTACACCTGCTGCCTCTTTAAAAATTTTGCATGAGAAAAACCTGTGGGAAAAAACTCATCAAAGTGAAAAAGAGTACAACAGTTGATATTTGAATCAGGTCTTCAGGACCAACTCGTGATCTTCAGGATCACGATTTGGCGCTTTGTGTATGCCTCATTAAAAACTTTCTCCCAAAACCCGGTGGGAAAAAGGGTAGAAGAAAAGAGTTCATTACACGCGCAGGCTACGTTGCACCTGTTGCCTCGTTAAAAACCTTGTATGAGAAAACCCCGTGGAGAAAAACTCATCAAGGGAAAAAGAGTACAACAGTGATTTACAGATCGGGTCTTCAGGACCAATCAATCCAGTTCTTTGCATCTCAGGTCTTCTGGACCTATTGGTCTTCAGGACCGACTTGTGATCTTCAGGATCACAATCATGAGCTATGATGTCAGAGATTATCTCCCCCTGAACCCTGCAACTCTCTAAGCCAATTCCACAAAAACACATGTGGAGCTATAGTAGGCATAGATTGTGTGAATAAATATGCAACTGAGTTTGCTTGCAGGATATTCATCTCCCCGCTCTCCTAGAGCTCATGGGGATGAAAGAGTTTAGGAGCAATATGCATCATGATATTACTCGTCATAGCCCATATACATATGTGCAACATAAGCCACATTATTTTCATAGATAATGGGGGTGTGTCGATGATGTTCATGCCACATGACTCCTGGATGTGGTAAATCATCTGTCATAGCCAAACACATTCTCGTGTGGCTTTATATAGGGCAATTATCTCTTTTAGTTGTTGGTTGATTCATCAACCAAGGTCTCCTTCATAGATCACTAATGAAATAGCTATATCACCACATAGAGATACAAAACCAGTCTGTAGTCTGGCATTATGCGGGTCAGACATATAGCCAGCATCCACACATCCCACCATGGTTGGGACTTGGATCCTTCGAGAACTATAGACCAAGATCTTGGGTATCTTATAGGTATGTGATGACAGTCTTAGTGCAAACCCAATATGCTTTGGTTGGGTAGTACTATACCTTGCCATCAACGAATGCAATATCATGCCTTCTGCAGTTCGCTAGGTATAGTAGTGCTCCTATGGAGCTTAAGGAGGGAACTTCGGGTCCCAAACAACTGCCTCATCATCACCCTTGGTCTAATCGTGTCCATATCCACTTCTGGGGATCAGACCACCATGGGGGTTATCTGAGGGTAGCATTTGCCCAAATTCAATTTCAAGTACCCTCTTTATAGACCGGTATACAGATGCTCCTTTAGAGAGCTGCTTGAGCTTCTGTCTCAAGCTGAACTTAGTTTTACCTAAGTTCCTCATCTCGGATTCTCTCTTGATTGAAGTCATTGTTTCCTCAATGTCCTCTGCGATGCCAATGATATTCAAATCATTGACCGAGATGATACATAAACCCTTCAGGGATTTATTAATAAATACGCAGAGACAATCACCATTATTTGTGTAATCTCTCTTTATGAGAAAATTACTTAAACCATGCTACGTCTGCGGTATGTATGTTGCGAGTTTGATTCGGTCTAGGGATCTAAGTCCTTCAGGGACTCTCATATGGATCTTCGAATCAAGTGGCCCATATAACTTATGCAGCCACAACATTTACCAACTGCATTTTATGTTCAAGTTAGCTGCCATAGCTATTATGTATTGGAACGTTATGCCACTTATATCTGGAGAGCAAGTTTCATCGTAATCGATGATGGGTCTCTGCGGGAACCCTTATGCCACTAGCCTCGATTTGTGCCATATTCCTATTCAGGAGGAAGACCCACTTATATCCTTTGGGGATGACTTCTAGAGATGCTAGGACTGCAGGCCCAACAACCTCTCTTTCATTAAGCGAGTGCAACTCTGCCTTAATTGCGGCTTTCTATTTGTCCCAATCTGAGTGCTTCCGACATTCTGCCATGGACTATGGTTTTGGATCCGGATCCATTGAGCCAGCAATTTTAGAGGCAAAATATTTGTCGACAACGGTGGTCTTTTAAATATATAACTCTCCCTATTCCACATAGTTAGTGGCGATCTCCTCACGATCGTCCTCCCGCTCATCATGATTTCCCATAACGATTGAGCTGGAGCGTTCCAATCTTCCAATGCGATAGTGTGCGCGTGACGCATTGGGGTTTCCATCTTCAGGATGGTGTCCTTCGGGGACTTCCTTAACTTCAGGTTGAGTTGCCACTTCAGAGGCATTCTCGACTTCAGGTCGAGCTTCTCAACTGATTCCTTAAGTCATGCAAGTGGCTCAAGACCTTGTTCGTGCGGACGTCTCCGCGGAACCTTGTCTGAGCACCCGGAGGTCTCCCCCTCAACCTAGGATCGGATGGAGACAATAGAGTTGGTAACCTTCTGGCTACATATACTCTCTCCGGCACACTTACTACATGTAAATGCGTCCTTGTCATTCTTATGATCAGTGAAGGTATTTGGCAGCTCATTTGCAATGATTTGCAAATGCATATTCCTCTGAACTTCTAGTTTAGATTTACTAGTGCGTGGGTCTAAGAAATGCATTCCACCATTCCTTTCTTGCAATTTCCCGGCATTCTTCTGGATGCCTATCTCCCCTAATGCTGGGAAATGCAATCAGCGTACCGAGCCTTATGAAGATCCCCAGTCATATGCTGATATATCCCTAACTTTTGGTGGGATCTCAATAATGTACGCTGATGTGATGGTATTGGCACATATACCATATAATTAAACATACGCAGATGGGAAATACTTGACTCTTTCCCATGCACTTAGCTTTAAGGAGGATGTGCAGTTGGTCTGAGTTGGATTAGTGATGCAATATGCAACACTGTATGGCCCCAAGTACTGGTTGGCGGCCTGTAATTCTGCAGTGATTGCCATGCAATCCACTTAATCAAGGATTCAATTAAACCATTTTATGTTGCTCATCCCTAATCTTCAGGAGGGATGGCCTAGTGGCTAGCTTCCCCCTTTTCACATCTAGTGCAAATAAAATCTTCAGGATTGGGAGGTCTCTATGCTAGCAGAATTACTGATGATCCTTTCATCATATCCAACCTAGGATGACCCAATTGGTCATGCCATATTCCCTGAATATGACTTTGATAGCAACATATCCCTCAGTGGGTTTTCCACGAGGTATGAGAATTTGGGGACTTAACATATATTTCAACAAGCAAAGACCAACATTCATAACTTCAGGGTAGTAAGTGCTCTTTAGGAGCAGGCCTAGTCATTCATGACGTTACAAATGCCCTTCGGGAGAATGTATGGCCAAGTACATATGGACATTGTATTATAGTTGACATATCGTAGGGATTAATCCAGATCCCTAAATATCTCAAGTCATCATCAAGAAGGTCGTCCTCACTTTCATCCATTTGGTCGTCTTCACCATTCTCCTTGGCATCGACAAGTATGTCATCACGTCCCATGAGCTTCTGGCTCAATGGTGAAGTACGGACTTATGCTGACTCTCTTCGTCCTTACTTTTGGAAGAACTTTCGTAGAGCTCAACAACGTGTCTTGGGGCACGACAAATGCGGGACCAATGTTCCATGCCTCCACATCTCGAACAACGATCCCGTTGCTTAGATGTTTCACCTATGACCTTCTTGGATTCGCTTTTACCCCTGAGCTTTTCGTTCCCTTTATATTTGAGCATGGCACCTCGTTTCCCCTTCCATTCTCCCTTTTCACGTCCTCTTTTGCGGTTGCGAGAAACCTCAGCAACTCGTGCGTGTGCTTCAGGCACAGTCATGAAACTAGTAGGCTGTGCAGAACGATAATTCATGAAAACCTCATTCTGTTGTTCAGCAAGCAATAGTACTGTCATGAGCTCATAGTACTTTGAGTACTCCAAGTTCATGCATCGTTGTTGCAGTACTATGTTGTCGGGATGGAGGGGGTAAGAGTTTTCACTGATCATATCAGGGTCAATGATCTTCTGGTCACATAGACGCAGTCTTGACACAATCCTGTGTAAAGCAGAGTTGTATGCTTCCACAGACTCGCAGTCTTGGAAGCATAAGGCGATCCAGTCTTGTTGTGCTCTACAGAGCACAATCGACTTTTGCTAGTAAAAGCGGTCCTTCAGGGATTGCCATAATACCAATGGATCGTCCTCAGTCATGCACTCAGATTTCAGGTCTTGGTGTAAATAGTGTTGCAATAAGTGCAACGCCCTTGCTTTATCAGGCATTGTGCATTTATCCTTGCCAGCTTCAGGCTGGACAATAGTATGATCGAGGCACATGTTGTCGAGTTTGATCTCGACATCAATAGCCCAAGTGAGGTATTTGCTGTCGTCCACAGCGAGCTCAGCGAATTCGTTTTTTGCAATGTCCGACAAGCCTGCTGTTGGCGGTCCTTAGTAACTAAATTCTATCATCATTTTAATACTAAAAATAAATAGAAGGTAGGGCTTTTATCTAACCTTTCCACGAGTTTTGTCGTATATGTAACTTGCAGGTCTGACACGTGGAAATACATAAAATTCACAAGAAATCATACTACCGGAAAGCATATTCAGAAAAGGCACAAAAACGAGAAGCCCACCTAAGAACTGAACTGGATCCATCCGTAACCGCGGGGGAGGTCCAGCCCCAGGGAGCAACCGACCACCCGAAGACGGTGGCCAGCGGGCCCAGCCAGGGGACCGACCGCCCCCGGGTGCGGCCGCCCCCCTGGTGGTGCCTCCTGGGCCCAGTCTTCAGAGGCGGTGTTTTAGGCGGTATCCCAAAGGCGGTTTCACCTCCTTCCAAACTTAGCTGCGCCGGAACTGTCCTATGAAGCTATAAAATGGTGCCCCTATTCCCTCCATCAACACAACTTGATACAATAGAGAAGAAGAAGGGAGTACCACAATTTTCCATTAGTTTAGCTTCTAGCTAGGCTAGTTAGGGTTAGAGAGAGAGAGAGATAGAAGCTTGAGAAGTGAGAGCGGGGTCGAAGCAGTTCTACCCTCAGGTGGACGAAGCGTTGGACCTGTCAGCTCTCAAATCCAACTTGTACCTCTACAACCATCTTGCTGCTTGAAGTAAGAGGTTTGTGATACATTCTAGTTTTGATCCATTAAGTGAGTTACTTTTATAAAGCTACTTGTTTGTGGGATCGTCGTTCGTCCTTGAGACGGGTGCTCTAGTAAGAGGACTCCTGATAAAGACGGAAGTTCCTGGCCATCGCTAGAGTAGTAGTCGCCTTCGTAGACGTGGTGTCTAAGTTAGAGTCTACCTTCGTTTGTTGCGCGCGCCCACGGGAAGAGGGGTAGGTGGCAGGTGGTAATAGCCCTGTCCACTCGTACCAGCATCCCCCCACGTTCACCGTGGAATAGCGCTGATACTGGTATCGCTTGGCAGACCAGGTGCGTCAGTGGGCTCGAAGCAGGCAAGTAGTGGGAAAGTCATCTTCACTTAGTGTTTCTTGACTTAGTGTATCCTCTCCACCCAAGTTACCCTCCTATCTTTTCTAGGGTCCACTAGCTAAGAGACCTCTAACATAAGCCGTTCCTTTGGGAAAATACGATACCCTGTGGACTTGTGGACTTTTCTGCTGTCGCTAAGAAGCGCCAACAAGCATTTCTGGCGCCGTTGCCGGGGAACGGTCGTCGTTTTTAGTCTCCGAACCTAGTTGCTGTGTATCCTTTGTTTTTACCTTTCTCTTCTTTGACCTCTTTTGATCCAATGGAGCAACCCACCATATCCAAACTTTCTGCTCCTAAGGGTGAGTTTGTTGAACCTCCATAATCCGCAAAGCCAATCACAGCTTCAAGTTACGAACTCCGCCCAGCTTTTATAGCTATGGTTCAGGAACAAACCTTCTCAGGATTAGACTACGAAAACCCATATCACCACCTAAGGGAGTTTGAGCAGCTCTGTGCATGCCTAACCATTGCTGGCATGTCACATGAAACAATGCGGTGAAAATTGTTTCCTTTCTCTCTTAATGAGAGAGCGAAACAATGGTACGCCCTCAACGTAGGGAAGGTAGCTGGTGATTGGGAAAAATTGCGAAACAAGTTTTGTGTAGCATTCTTCTTCCCTATATCCCGAATCACTGCCCTACGTCAAGAGATTCATAACTTCCAACAACATGAGAAGGAATCCATAGGTGCAGCTTGGGAAAGATTTATGATTTTAACAAAATCTGGCCCAGACTTGTCTATTCCCAACCATGTGCTCTTGCAGCATTTTTGGTTAGGGCTTAGCAAGGAATCTGCTCGACAACTTGACATAGCCACAGGAGGGTCATTCACACACAAAACCATAGCCGAAGGAGAGGCTCTTTTAGATCGCATTCTAGAGAACACTCCTCCTTTAGAACCCCTCCGAGTAGAGCTAGAGCTGTGTCACGAGGAAGTCTCTTCGGCCGAGGCCGAACCAACGTTACCTATAGAGATACCCTCACCCGAACCAGAATGTCCGAAGGAAGGTCTCCAACCTTCAGATCTTCCATACTTCGACGATGAATTCTTCGATGATTATGGGAATGTCTCGAAGTATGCATACAAAAGAAGCACCCATGTCCCTGTCACTCCAAAACCTTGCCTCGGTTCTTTAAAGGAGTTCATTAGGGAGTTGACAGCTATCATGAGTGACGAATGGACAAACGAAAGGGAGTCTTCATCTGAAGTAATTCAGATTCGCTCCCCTTCGCGAACCATCCGTTGCAAAATCCAGGATGATTGGGTGGAGATGTTGTACAACTCCACGGTAGGAGCAAATCTGATGTCCACGACCTTTGCACACACTCATCTGAATGATAAGCATTTTGCTCCTACGACCCTGTCCATGAGAAATAGCTCGCCTACTTGTCAGCTAGGACAAGGGTTGGTTTACAACATCAAAATTCAGCATGATGACGTTGTCTTAACTTTAGATTTTCACATCTTTGACGCATAGACTTTAGCGTGCTAATCGGGCATCCCCTGGAGAAATTTCTCTCCAATGCAACAAGAACAGGGGAATTGAATGTTAAGCTGGGGAGGAATGATTATTCCATACCTTTTTATCGAGCTAAAAACTCGATGGCAGACCCTCTCTCCTGTCCTATCCTGCCCGAGGAAGTTATGTCAGTTTCACCTTTTGTACCTCCTGAGTAGTCTTTAGAAAAAGAGGCCAACTTCTTCGTAGAAGAAGGGGATGACGTAGGAGAAACCTTTGACCTTCCTAAAGAGGAAGTGCCGACTCCACCTCCCGTTGAGCTAAAAAGCCTGCCTGAAGGACTACGTTACGTTTTTCTAAATGGCAACAAAAGCACTCCCGTCATCATTAGTGACAAGCTTTCAGATGAGGAGACGACTAGACTTATTGCCGTTTTAGAAAAACATAGATCGGTCTTTGCGTATTCATTGCAAGATCTCAAGGGGATTAGCCCAATGCTTTGTACCCATCGTATCCCTATTGACCTTGCGAGCACACCATCACGCGAACCGCAACGTAGGCTCAATAATGCGATGCGGGAAGTTGTGAAGAAGGAAGTCCTTAAACTTCTTCACGCCGGGATCATTTATCCCGTACCACACAGTGACTGGGTTAGCCCCGTCCAAGTGGTTCCCAAGAAAGGAGGAATGACGGTAGTTGAGAACGCTAAGAACGAGCTCATCCCACAACGTACCGTCATAGGATGGAGGATGTGCATTGACTACAGAAAACTCAATGCGGCAACACGAAAGGATCACTTCCCATTGCCCATCATTGATGAGATGTTGGACCGATTGGCGAAACATTCTTTCTTTTGCTTCCTTGATGGGTATTCTGGTTATCACCAAATTCCCATCCATCCTGACGATCAAAGCAAAACAACCTTTACATGTCCGTATGGAACGTATGCGTATAGAAGAATGTCGTTTGGGCTATGTAATGCACCCGCTTCGTTCCAGCGTTGCATGATGTCCATCTTCTCAGAAATGATTGAGGAGATCATGGAAGTTTTCATGGACGATTTCTCAGTCTATGAAAAAACTTTTGATCATTGCCTCGAAAATTTGGACAAAGTTTTGCAAAGATGCCAAGAGAAGGACCTGGTGCTTAACTAGGAAAAGTGCCACTTCATGATCCGCGAAGGCATTGTCCTCGGACATTTAGTGTCTGAAAGGGGGATAGAAGTAGATAAAGCAAAGATAGAAGTTATTGAGCAACTACCTCCCCCTATGAACATCAAAGGGATACGTAGCTTTCTAGGCCATGCTGGGTTCTACAGGCGTTTCATCAAGGATTTTTCACAGATCGCTAGACCCTTGACTAACCTGTTAACAAAAGACGTACCTTTTGAGTTCACTGATGAGTGTTTGAAAGCTTTTGAAACCATCAAGAAAGCACACATCTCTGCGCCCATCATCCAACCTCCGGATTGGGCACTACCCTTCGAAATCATGTGTGATGCTAGTGACTATGCTGTTGGTGCGGTCCTTGGCCAAACCAAAGATAAGAAGCATCACGCGATCGCTTACGCTAGCAAGACTCTAACAGGGCCTCAGCTTAACTATGCCACAACCGAGAAGGAGCTCCTCGCAGTAGTTTTTGCTATCGATAAATTTAGATCCTACTTGGTGGGAGCAAAGATAATTATTTATACTGATCATGCCGCTTTAAAATATCTGCTCACCAAGAAAGATGCTAAACCTCATTTGATCCGCTGGATCTTGTTATTACAAGAACTTGATATTGAAATAAAAGATGAGAAAGGAGTAGAAAATACTGTTGCCGACCATGTTTCGTGTATGAAAGTTACTAACATGCAGGAACAGGAGATCAATGACTTCTTACGTGACGACATGCTCCTCATGGTCACCGACACAAACCCGTGTATGCAAACATCGTGAATTACATGGTTTTAGGGTACGTACCCCCGGGCGAATCCAGAAAAAAGCTAGAATATGAAAGCAGATGCCACTTATGGGATGAACCCTACCTGTACCGGGTTTGTGCCGATGGACTGTTGAGAAGATGCGTGCCTACTGCCGAGGGTGCACAAATCATTGAGAGGTGTCATGTAGCACCATACGGGGGCCATTATGGAGTTTTTCGCACACAAGCCAAAATTTGGCAATGCGGATTCTATTGGCCAACAATGTATAACGACACCAAAGAATTCATCCGAAGGTGTCGACAATGTCAGCTGCAAGGCAACATCAGCTCCCGCAATGGCATGTCCCTTCGTTTCAACCTCCAAATTGAAGTCTTTGATGTCTGGGGCATTGATTTCATGGGACCATTTCAGAAGTCAGGAGACTGTGAGTACATCCTAGTGGCAGTAGACTACGTATCAAAATGGGTCGAAGCGCTACCCTGCCGAGCAGCAGATGCAAAACATGCAAAAAAGATGTTTCATGAAGTGATTTTCCCTCGCTTTGGAACACCAAGGATGGTGATAAGCGACGGGGGCTCACACTTCATAGACAAGACTTTCAGAGCATTCCCGCGAGAGCTGGGAGCCAAGCACAACGTAGCTACTCCTTATCATCCCCAAACCAGTGGACAAGCCGAAACTTCGAATAAACAAATCAAAAACATCCTTCAGAAAACGGTGAACGAGATGGGAAAGGGATGGAAAGATAAGCTACCTGATGCACTCTGGGCATACAGGACAGCTTACAAGACCCCCATCGGGACGTCACCATATCAGCTGGTCTATGGAAAAAGTTGCCATTTGCCTGTTGAGCTTGAACATAGAGCTCATTGGGCAATAAAAACCTAGAATATGGATCTCAAGACAGCTGGTAAACATAGACAGAAAAAAGTCGCAGAACTGGAAGAATAGCGAGAAAAAGCCTATCATAGTGCCAAACTCTACAAGGAAAGAACAAAGAGATGGCATGATCGAAGAATCCAGCACAAATAATTCAAATTAGACGATAAAGTTCTGCTCTTCAATTCAAGAGTCAAATTGTTCGGGAAAGGTAAGCTCAGAAGTAAATGGGACGGACCTTATACCGTCATCAACGTATCATCACATGGAGCAATCACAATAGAAGACGATGACGGAAACATCCATAAGGTAAACGGTCAACGTCTCAAGGTATTCCTTGAACCCGAACCTAATTTTATTGATGAAATAAATATAGTATCTTTTAAAGAGTTTACTAAAAACTTATAAAAAATAATAAATAAAACAAACATATCTATTACGTTTACATTTTGCTATTTTATTAAAAATAAATATATGCTTGTAAAACATTAGTGTTGCATTTATGATATATCTAAAAATTCCTATGCTCTTTCTTGTGTATACATAAATCTTCTTGATCATAGGTATATTCTCTCATAAATGCATGATAGTGTAATCTTGAGCATTATTTTTAAATATATCACACCTTATCACATACACCATCACACTGATCCACCGCGCATCAAACTTGATCGTAACCGGGATAGAGATATACTCAATCAGCAAGATACGTGGGCAAAAGACGGAGGCTAGCAGGTGGACCCAGGGGACCGACCACCCCCGCGACCGGCCGCACCCCTAGCTGGCTCAATCAGGGCCAATCTTTTTCGTACCTTCCTCTGATCGCTCCAGCATTGCGTCCGTGGTTACGATCAGTTTGTTTCCTTAACAGAGACCACGGTAGAACCTATATAATCATTCTAAAGGCCCTTCCTCTCTTCACACTAAACCATTTCTCCTCTCCCTCTTGCAAAGGTTGCTAAGCTCTCCTACCTACAAGTTTTGACCATGTCTAGCTATGCTCTTTCGCTGATCCAAGCTCCTGGCTCCATAGCCAACCTAGACATAGCACCCTATCAAGAGAATTCCTTTGTGAGAGATGAAGCTCGTGTTTTAGTAGAAAAGCCGCTAGCCTTTCTACCACCCCCTAGCGATAATTTCAGCAACATATCAAGCTTGAAGTCCATGGCACACTCCCATGCACCCGAAGGTGGTGCCAAGAAGAAGTGTACTGCTGCCTGACCAACTACCGGCGCTTTAGGCCTCAAGAGGAAGGCTCGTAGTAGTAGCGAGCTTAGCAAACGTGCTGCCATGATGCCCTCTACCTCCAGTTTACCTTCCCTGTCGTCTCCCGCTAAGGATAGTCGCTCTTATACCATTAGGGGAGTACACAAACCCGATGGAGGGTACACCAAGGGTCTCTTTCGCAAGGGTGAAGCACCCTCTAGCAAACCGGCACCCTCTGCCGAACCCTCAGGCGCCAAGCGCAAGTTTGTAAAGAAAGTAATTAGGGGGCAGCCAAAGGGTTTCTTTAGCGATAATGAGGATGAGAAGCCTCCTAAGGGGCCAACCATCGCCTCGCTCAATGCTAGCATCAAAAGCACGCGCCTGAATGTTGATAAGGCACAAACTCGCATAGCTGAGGCTCATCTCAGCGTAAAAGGTCTTAGGGATGAATTAGATGAGATGCGCCGCGGCTATGGAGAGTAGCTGCGCAGGATCGCTAAGGCAGCAGGAGTTGAGCACATTCTCTAAATATCTTTAGAACGCTCCTGCTACACAAATAATTAGGCACACATTTTTCCCCTTCACGATCTTTTATTTTCAATCATGTAATGTGCCTAGTTGATTTATCAATGGAATAGAAGTCTTTTATCTTTATATTGCACACTTGTTTTCTCTATATATTGTGACTAATCAAGACAGGAAAGAAAACAAGTGTGGGAGAGGATTCTCCAATTCAAACTGCATAAAAGAAAAAAAATCAGAATTCGGTTTGTGCAAATTTCTCCTCTCTCTCACTAAAAAGTTTTTAAGATAAAATTTAAAATGATGACTCCTTCATACTCCATGTTTTCCTACGTTCAAAATGTTTTGCATACTTTTTATTCCCTGTTAATATTCCTACAGATTTATGAACACTATTTAGGGACCCCTTATTATCTAAGTAATTGACGGGTGAGGATATAGTAGGATGACATGATGCTTACTCATTCTTGCAAAGTACTTGGGATTTATTTTACAAAAAATTCAATAGCATACTCCTTGAATGATTAACAAATACCTACCAAGGCCATATGAGATTCTTTATGATGAAACCTTCCACATATGCCACTTACTTTGTGTTGAGTTTGGCCAAATTTTGTGACCGCTGTTGAGAGATGTTTCATGCTTCCAAGATCAGAATTAACATGCATCCATCCATCCACCAAAAATATGCCAACTCTTACACTAGGAGTTGCGCAGTTTTCTCCACCAAATAAAAGTGTTGTTTTCATCCTTAAAAAAACACGCATTCTTGATGCAAAACTTTACTCATCCATCATGATATCTCAAAATATGTCATATGCCAATAAAAGATATGGGACTATGCTAAAAAAAGGGAAGAGACTATGCCAAAGGGCATCAGAAAATAAACGGGAAAGAAGATTCCAAATACCCGTTCAAAATAATAATAATAATAATAATAATAATAATAATAATAATAATAATAATAATAATAATAATAATAATAATAATAATAATAATAATAATAATAATAATAATAATAATAATAATAATGGAGATCCTATAGCCCATATCTTGACTTTCTAAAAAAAGAGAATCATGATGCATAGAGTATCAAAAAGATTTAGAATTAGGTTTCTACCTTCATATTCTCCACACACATGCACATTCTGATCTAGGAGTATGACGCACTCCCTCCGGTACGGTCTGGGGTTTGACTCGACAACATATGCAGGGTAAGTGTGCCTCATCATTTTCATTCCTACCTAAAACTCCAGATAAGCCATTTTAGAGGTAGGATGACCATGTGAAGGTATTACCTTTTCATGCCTTGGTGAGGAACCACTCACATACATGAGCGATCTGAGAGAATCATTCAAGGAACATGAGCTATTTTTATGTTTTCACAATCTTGCAAAAACCCAAGTTTCTACACAAGGACAGAATAAGAGGATTTGAATCCAGCCTATTCCATTTTTCAATTACCTAAGATAATCTAGCAGACACCTTGAAGTTCATAAATCCAGGTGAAGCTTGGAATAATCTGTATACAGATCTTTTTGAATAAGGAAAATGGACCCTTTTTGGTCCTTAGCACTTTACTCGAGAACGAGCAAAGGACCAAGTGTGGGGAAGTTGTTGGCGGTCCTTCGTAACTAAATTCTATCATCATTTTAATACTAAAAATAAATAGAAGGTAGGGCTTTTATCAAACCTTTCCATGAGTTTTGTCGTATATGTAACTTGCAGGTCTGACACGTGGAAATATATAAAATTCACAAGAAAGCGCTACTACCGGAAAGCATATTCAGAAAAAGCGTAAAAACGAGAAAGCCCTACCTAAGAACTGAATTGGATCCATCCGTAACCGCGGGGGAGGTCCAGACCCACGGAGCAACCGACCACCCGAAGGCGGTGGCCAGCGGGCCCAGCCAGGGGACCGATCGCCCCCGGGTGCGGCCGTCCCCTGGTGGGGCCTCCCGGGCCCAGTCTTCGGAGGTGGTGCTCTAGGCGGTATCCCAAAGGCGGTTTCACCTCCTTCCAAACTTAGCTACGCCGGAACCGTCCTATGAAGCTATAAAATGATGCCCCCATTCCCTCCATCAACACAACTTGATACAATAGAGAAGAAGAAGAGAGTACCACAATTTTCCACTAGTTTAGCTTCTAGCTAGGCTAGTATAGGGTTAGAGAGAGAGAGAGAGAGATAGAAGCTTGAGAAGTGAGAGCGGGGTCGAAGCAGTTCTACCCTCAGGTGGACAAAGGGCCGGACCTGTCGGCTCTCAAATCCAACTTGTACCTCTACAACCATCTTGCTGCTTGAAGTAAGAGGTTTGTGATACATTCTAGTTTTGATCCATTAAGTGAGTTACTTTTATAAAGCTACTTGTTTGTGGGATCGTCGTTCGTCCTTGAGACGGGTGCTCTAGTGAGAGGACTCCTGATAAAGACGGAAGTTCCTGGCCATCGCTAGAGTAGTAGTAGCCTTCGTAGACGTGGTGTCTAAGTTGGAGTCTACCTTCGTTTGTTGCGCGCGCCCACGGACAGAGGGGTAGGTGGCAGGTGGTGACAGCCCTGTCCACTCGTACCAGCATCCCCCCACGTTCGGCCACGGAATAGCGCTGATACTGGTATCGTATCGCTTGGCAGCCCAGGTGCGTCAGTGGGCCCGAAGCAGGCAAGTAGTGGGAAAGTCATCTTCACTTAGTGTTTCTTGACTTAGTGTATCCTCTCCACCCAAGTTACCCTCCTATCTTTTCTAGGGTCAACTGGCTAAGAGACCTCTAACATAAGCCGTTCCTTTAGGAAAATACGATACCCTGAATACTTCCGGGTGAAGTGCTACGACGGTACTTCCGTGCGCTTGCGGACTTTTCTGCTGTCGCTAAGAAGCGCCAACACCTGCTCAATATGCAGGACCAGTGAATGTCGGTCGTACGCAATCTTTAGGATTACGATTTTGTAATCTTCAGGATCACACATTTGTATATAGTCTTCAGGACTATCTTTCCCCAAATATCTCATGCATATAATCTTTAGGATCACATGCGATCATATTACGAATATAAACTTGCAATAAAATAAATCTTTGAAATTTAAATAAATGCAAGAAAATAAATTACGGTAAATAAATGCAAGAAAGTGAATAAATTTTACTTGCAGTAATATAAAGCTTGCAATAAAATAATCATACCACGTGGACTTCAGGTCACAATGATTTCTATGGGCTTCAGGCCGCGTATTGCATGACAGTGATCCCCAGATCACTTGTTTAAACCCTAATGGTTTCTGACCGTATATGCATGATCCTCCGATGCACCAACCAAATGGTTTATGCCATGACCATATAAGACCCCAGGCCTTATTTTCCTGGTAGCTTCAGGCCACCTCGCATATGGTGTAGTGCACATCGATCAAAGCAAAAATGCTTTCTAATTGTAATCCATTATAATTAGGTGCAATAAGATAAATATACGGGAACCAATGCAATAAATGAATTGCAGTTAATAAAAAGCAATAACAATACTAAGAATAATCATATAGAGAAAATACACTGGATTTCAGGCCACTGACATTTCACGGACTTCGGGCCGTGTGTTTGGATATTACCGTGGACTTCGGGCCATTATTTTGTAAAATAAAAACGATTTCTGCGCAGCTTTAACCGGTAATGGGCCGAAGAAGAAAAAGGCCCAACCAGACGCTTTACTTGGGCCGGCCTGCTAGGGTTTTCATCTTCATATAAAAAGAGAAAAATCCTAATTTCCTTTTCCTCACTCCTCTCTCTCTCATCCTCTCCAGTCTCCAGACAGAACAAGAAGCTTCAGCATGAAAACGAGTAAAGGAGAGAAGAGGGAGAGAAGGGAGGCGGCGGCTCCATCTCCGAGGCCGCGTGGGGGCCCACCCTCGCCGCCTCTGGTGGTGGCGGCCAGGGCAGGCCGCGCCCCCCAGCGCTCGCAGCGGCTGGGCGGGTCACGCCCCCGGCGACCGCGGTGGCCAGGCAGGCCGCGCCCCAGGCGCTCGCGGCGGCTGGGCGGGCCACGCCCCCAGCGCCCGCGGCGGCCAGGTGTGGCCTTGCGCAGCTCGGAGGCGGTGGCCAGGCGCGCTCGTGGCCGGAGCGGCGGCCGGACATGGGGCTGGTGGCGATGGCAGCCGCGCCCTTTGCGCGTCCCGCAGCCAGGGCCAGGGCGAGGCGGCTGGGAGCCGGCCGAGACCCGTGCCCGTGGTGGCCTGCCTGCGGCTGGCGGCCAGGGCAGCCGTGGCCCGTGCGCTTGTGGCCAGGGCGGCCGGAGGACGGTCTGGCGGGGCCTGTGGCTGGCCTGGCCGGCCGGAGCCGCGTCATGGCCCGATCTGCTCGCCTTCAGGGCGACAGAGGCCAAACTGCTCGTCTTCGGGAAGGCGGTGATGCGCCAATAACGCGGTATGTGCTCTTTTCAAAAACAACAAGATGTAGAAGCAAGCATGGATACGATTTGTTACCTTCTAGCTTCGTAGAGCTTCGTGCTGATAACTTGTTGTAAATCGATTCCTCGCTTGCACGATTCTAGGGCACAGCACACAGGAACACAGAGGGAGGGTACAGAATACAGAGATGGAAGAAGAGGAGAGCATGTGTGTATTTCATTCACTTGTCATCATCTTTACAATGAGATGGTCCATCTATTTATATAGAGGAGGATACAATGTGATAACTATTGCATTGGTTGAATTCAACTTGATTTCTTCCTCTTGCTTAGCTCATCAATTTGATCTTTTCTTCTTCTCATTTAATTGGCCACCATTTGAAGTCCATGTTCACATTGCTTTTGGACTTCGATTCACAACAGCGTGGACCATGCAAAATACGACGTCATGTCTGTAAGTCTGTTCCTTGGAAAATGAGATGGATAATATACCACTACAACTAAACTTTGGTGAGATGAATCTCCTCAAAAAAATGGTGTGATGAACATCTTGTCACAGCAAATTTGAAATTATGTCTCGACGATCCTAAAATTTAATCATTAGTATATTCTTATATATCTGTAAAATATAGAAAACGTAACTATTCTTTTTTAGATAAGTCCACCAGTATCACTTTGAATCCAAACATCAAAATCAACACATAAAAGCAATTTAGGGTAAAAAATTTAGATGATTGCCCTTACCTTGTCTGATGTGGAATGGAACATACGAGGACAATTGTGTTAAGAGTCAATTTTATGGGTGGTTCTCGAACTTTTATTGATTTCACGTCAAAGTGGTGGTACTTCCAAATTAAGCATTCGGTTCCATAAACTTACCTCAAGTTCTAATCCCGATCACGGTACTTGCTAGGTTGTATGTTCGCTCTCCTAAACATATCTCGTCTTCTCGTCCTTTTTTTTCGAAAACGTGCGCTGCACGTGTCGCATTAAGAGAAGTTAGAGTTTAACATACATTCCGACTGTCCCTCGCGAGATGCCAGAGACAACCAAACAACACACAAAACACAAGTCGCCGGCTCGAACGGCGCCACTTAGAGTGATGTCCTACTAAGTAAAACCGAATTTGTAAACCTCAGCACGCGGTCCACAAGAAGGCTAAAGCCCATGCACCGAGGCGAGGGCCCGGAACCCCACCGAAGTCCACTCCGACGCCTCCTCCCGAATCCGCAGCACTACGGCCGCAGGGTCGCTGGCTAAAGCGTCGAAGGTCCGTCTGTTCCGTTCCTTCCAGATGATCCAGGAGACCAGAAGCACCAAGGAGTCGAAGGCCCGTCGCAGCGAACCGGGAAGCAGCGTACGGGAGTGCAGCCACCAGTCAGTCAGGCGATCCGCTGTCGAGGGGCAGAGCCCACTGTACCCCAGCCTCACCAGGGTGCGGTGCCACACCTCGCGCGTGAAGACACAGGACGCGAGGAGGTGGTCGGCATGCTCCAGCTCCTGGTCACACAGGGCGCATGAATCGTCTTGTTGGAGGCCATGGCACCTCCTTCTCTTCGCCGTTCAGAGACGCCCGTGGAGAGAGAGCCAGAAGAAAAACTTGACCTTTGGAGGCGCAGCAGCCGCCCACAGCTCCCTGGCCCCGCGAAGAGAAGGCCTGCCGATGAAGAACTGCACGGTAGGCCGAGGAGCTAGAGTAGCTCCCGTTTGCTGTCCATTTTCACCGAATGCTTTCCTGCACCGATTGGTCGAGGTGCACCGCTTCGAGCAGAGTCTACAGCCCGAAGAATTGAGCAATGAAAGACCGTGGAGGCCGCCACGGCGTCCCAGGCCCACTGGTTGCCGTTCAAGGCCTCCTTGACCGTACGACGACGTCGTTTGACCGGCACAGCCGATAACCAGAGGTCGGTCCAGAAAAGGACCCTCTCGCCGTTGCCCACCGCGAAGGACGTGGAGGCGTTGAACATGCGTTGCACCCTGTGCTCTGTTCGGGCGGGTAGACGAGCCCACGCGACGTCTGGTGAGGCGCGGCGAGTCCACTCCCAACGCAGCCGTAGGGCGTACCCCAGCACTCGCAGGTCCGGCAACCCGAGTCCTCCAAGGTCGCGGGGTGCGCAGACGCTGGGCCAGGCCACCTTGCACTTCCCTACCGCGACGTCTGCTGAGCCTGCCCAAAGGAACGTCCGCCTGGTTTTGTCAATGGCGTTGATTGCCCACGACGACAGGGCACAACAGATGGATACGTGCACTGGCATTGCTGACAGTGTCGTGCAAGTCAGCGTGGCCCGTCCGGTCGCATTCAGAAGGCCGGCCTTCCAAGTGGGAACGCGCGCGGCAATCCTGTCGATGATGGCCTGCTCTTTGTCACGCGGCAGCCTGTTGACGGACAGTGGGGCGCCAAGGTATTTGGTTGGGAACTCCTCGACACGACACGGGAAGGCCTGCAGCACGGTCGTGAGCTCTACGTCGAGGCAGGCGATGGGGGTGATAGCGCACTTGTCGATGTTCGTGGCAAGACCGGAAGCCCCGGCGAAGAGCTGCTGTAGCTGTTTGATGCATTCGAGGTCCCTGGCCACGGGAGCCAAGAATATGACAAGGTCATCCGCATAGATTGAAGCTCGGCATTTGCCCGTGTCCCCCGGCAGGGGAGTTAGCTGACCTCGGCGATCTGCTTCCGAAATCATGGCATTGAGGATTTTCATAACGATGACGAAGAGGAAAGGCGACAGGGGGTCGCCTTGCCGGAGACCACACGCATGGCAAATCCGTTGGCCGGGTCGTCCATTGACGAGCACCTTGGTGCTAGCTATGCGCAGCATCCCTGCGATCCATTCGCGCCACCTGTGGGGGAACCCCAGGTGCTCCAGAACCTCCAGGAGAAAGGGCCACGTGACAGTGTCAAATGCCTTGGCCAAATCAACTTTGAGCAAGACAGCTGGAAATCTCTTCGCATGCAGCCAACGGCAGGTGAGCTGGACCGCCCGGAAGTTATCGTGCATTCGTCTTCCGTGTATGAAAGTGGATTGGTTTTCCTTGACAATCTCAGCCATCCGAGGAGCAACGCGTAGGGCTAGGCCCTTGGCGAAAAGCTTGCCGATGCAGTGAATCAGGCTGATCGGCCGGTAATCGCGCATCCCCGATGGCGCGTCCGTCTTGCGCAGGAGCACCACGGTCGCCCCGTTGATCTCGTGGAAACTCCGGAAGTCGAGCTCCCAAAGCGCCTGGAAAACTCGGACTACATCTGGGGCCACCACTTGCCACGCGGACTTGAGGAAGCCAGCGGTGAAACCGTCGGGACCGAGCGCACGATCAGAAGGTGTGGCCATGACGATGGCCACAATCTCCTCCACCGAGAAGGGCCGGGCCAGCTTCTCCAAGTCCAGGCGCGGCAAACCCAGTTGCCCGAGGTCAAGCCGGTGAAGGCGCCTGAAAGCCGTTCCCAGGGGGTCCCTGTAGTAGGAGTACACTATGCCGACCTTTGCTTCTTCCTCAGTAAAGGTTTGTCCATCATGTTGAATGGCAGTGTATTGAATTTTTTCTCCTCCTGTGGCATGCTTGAAGGTAGAAAAACCTCGTGCAGGCGTCTTCCCTCACGGAGGTAACGCGACTGCGCCAACTGCCACGCCATCGTCCGCACGAGGGAGGCCAGTCCAAGGATGTTCGCCCTGAGTTCGCAGTGCCACAGGCGTTCCTCGGAAGATAGAGGACCGGCCTCCTCTGCCGCATCCAGCTCAAACACCAGGGCTCTTGAAGCCGCTAGTTGCAATTTGACGTCGCCGATGCACCCATCCCTCCAGCTCCGGAGGGAATGTGCCAAATCTTGCAGCTTGCGGTCGATCGCGCGGAAGGGGTCCAGGTCCCAGACCGGAGCACCCCATGTGTTGCGGACGGCGTCCCTGAACCCATCAATCTTTGTCCAGGCTTGCTGAAAATGGAAGCGTGGTTTTGCCCACAGTTCAGTAGCGAGGATGAGGAGGAGCGGAGCATGATCGGACGAATCGGACGACAGACATCTCAAGTGGTGGCTCGGGTAGGAGAGTAGCCAGTCGGTGGAGGCGAACGCTCTATCAATCCTCTCCAGAGTGGGCTGCTCTCTACGGTTGGACCACGTGTACAAACGACCAGAGAGGTGCAGCTCGTCTAACTGCAAGTCGTCAATGACGCTCCGGAAGCGTCGCATCTGGCGGCGATCGAGTCTTCCATTGCTTTTATCAGCAGCCATGTAAATCTGGTTAAAATCGCCACAGATAAGCCATGGCCCCGGACACGCAGCACGGATGTCGCGGATTTCCTGAAGGAAGGCCGCCTTCTCAGCGAGGGCAGTCAGCCCGTACACATTCGTGAGCCACCAAGGGTTGCCCTCATCACCGAAAGGGGAGAGGCGCACGGTGATGGAGTAGCGGCGCACGCAGATCGCCGAACCTCCCCAGAGGTCCCTGCGCCAACAAGAGATGGCACCGCCGGCCACACCCACAGCAGGAAGATAAGCAAAGTCGAAGTCCGAACTAACTAAATCACTGTTCATTCTTGCATCAAAGACTGCTAGCTGGACTCTTGAAGGCAAACTACGGAGGCACGATGATTGGAGGTGATATCCCGGACGACGTTGCAGCGGGCCTGACTGTTAAGGCCCCGCGCGTTCCAGCAGACAACATGATGCTCACTCATTGTTTCACCGGAATGATCCACTGCTGTGGCGAGGCCTACCCCAACCTGGGCGCAACACGCGCCCGGTGGCCACCACGAATGGGGAAGAGAACTACCATTGCCTGCTTCCTAGCAGACACGCTCGCCACGGCGCAGGCCTTACGGAACTCATCGTTGACGTCGTGGCTGGGCACCGAATCTGCAGGGCGGCCAGTCCATTTGTTGAGGACACGTTTGGCCTGCAGGTCTGGTTTGGGCTTGCGGAAGGCAGACTTGGCCGCCAGCCAGACGCTGCGCCGGGGAAGCCACACTTCATCCTCATCGTCGTTAAAGCCCTTCCGAACGTGCGCCTGTGGGGTACCTTGGATGAGAGGCACCTCCAGGGGCAGGCGCAGCGAGGCGATGAAAGTCATCTCGTCCTCCACTTTCGGCGCCGAGGATCTAGGTGCCGAGTCCCCAGCGTCTGCGGACGCCGCGTCCACGCCACACCCGGCCACGCCGGACCGGGGTAGGAAGTCCTCCAACACGTCACACGGCTCCGGCGCAACGGCACCTGGCGAAGGCGTGCGCCGCAGAGGGCACACTGGGGGTGTAGCACCCGGGCGCGGCGCGAGCTCGATGTCCACGAACGAGCCCCACCAGTCCTCCTTCTCTGGTGATCCAACACCGGCACCGGCAGTCGGGCGCCGCTGAGGGGTCATAGGTGCAGCTCCCGCACGCGGAGCGATCTCGGCGTCCACGAAGGAGCCCCACCAGTCCGTCTTGTCGCGCCGCGGCTGCGTTGCCACATCTCTACCGTCGTGAAGAAGGTTCGGAGCGATGTTGAGGAACGTGGTCACGAGGCCAGGCTCCCCCACGGCCCTGAGAATCAGCTGGGTCCTAGTCCTCGTACTTGCAAATAAATTGCATGTTCAGCTCCCTAAGGTTTTATTATTGTACCGTTATGGTTTATCCACCCTTACTCTTGTAGTGATGCTGATGCACTATTCTCGTCGTCCTACTACCAGCACATGCCTTTGCCGCATGTTGGTGTGGTAATGCACCCACTTTGCTACGTTAGGCAATAATGTCGTGCCTGCTCGGGCCACCATGCAGCGCACTACACTCACCTACTGCGCTACAGTGACGGCATGCCCTACCGTTATTGAGGGAGGTGAGGACGGTTGAAAATCTAGGGAACTGAGTGCGAGGAGATGGCTATAAAGAGCATGAGCTCGTATGCGAGGATTGTGGTGGTGGTGTTGAATGCGATTATCGCAAGACGAGGGCGGGTGCCATGGTGTGGTGTAGTAGGACTGTAGGAGCGAGTCAAGCAGACTCGAGGAGGGTACAACGGTAAAAGCTCAGTTGGGACGCGTGATAGGGTAAGCACGAGTGGGCACTCAAGCAGCATAACAAGGCATACGAAGCTAAGTCTGCACATCCCTCAACCCTCATCAGCTCCCACCATACATTCTGGCCCTGTGCGCTATTGGACGAACATGATGCGACATGCTATGGGGCATGGGCGCACGAATGTGGTGGGCACATGTATCATAGTGTGGGGCTAAGGGAATAGACCGGGATAATATAGTAATAAAAATTGAAATATGGAGTACTGAAAGTGGGATGAAAACTTAAAACACTCAAGTTTAGAGCTTTTTACCTATATGACTCTGAACAAATGGCTATTCTTTATGTGACATCTTTTTTTTAACTTACTTGCTTGGCCTCGAAACAAAATTACCTTCTTTTTTTGGCTTTCCGCTAAGTTTTTAGCTCTCTTGGTGTCTAGGGTAAAATGACTATTACACCCTTAGCAAAAAAAAATGTGGAGTTTTGTTTGTCGTACATTTAGAGTTATATATTTGCGAGCTTTAGGGAGAAGATCAGTGTCGCAAGGCCAGCTTTGAACCGAAACAATAGGCACGCCATCGACCGCTGCCGCCAGAAAGAGGGTGCCCTAGAGCCGCCGCCGCCACCGCCACCGCCGCCGCTCCCCATCCACCACGTTGATCCCCTCCCTTCCCCTCTGGCATCTTGCCGAGGGTTGAAGGGAGCGGGGATCCCTTATTTTTAATAAGTTTTTCCTAATAGATCGAGCCATTAGGGTTAGTGTCTCTCCATGCCAAAGTTCTTGGTATTGGAGTTTTATCTCCTTCTTCTTCTTTTCTCCGGCGACGGCGAAGGAGAAGAGTGGAATCGTCTTCTCCATGGCGGCTTTCGTTGAAGATGAGGGCGGCAAACTCGACGTCAGCATCTTCATCAATATGACGACATGGAGATCTTTGTTTCCGGATGGCGGCATCGAGGCGGAGATGATGTCGTCATCATGGAATAATTTTCTCTAGTCTCTTCTCCGTTTTGTTATGGTTAGATCTGGCCATAATAAAAGACTAGGGAGAACAAGTTTCAGATTAGTCTTACTCATTCTTTGGTGGCAGAAAGAAGAATTTCCTCAATTCCGCCTGCAGGAATATTGGCCGTCGTTCGTTGGGCATTTGTTCTCAGGCCATTTGCCGAATGTTTGCCCGTGCGGTCATCCATACTGCAAAGCATCAAACAGGTTAGGTTTTGAGTTATGCTATTCACAGTATGAGTATTTTTATGTGATTCAGAGTGCTTGTAACATATTGATGTATCCCAGCTATCATATAATATAATTCTTCTTCCGTCGCAAAAAAAAGGCCAGCTTTGAACCCGACAGCATCGTGCTCACCGCCGGCGCTGACGACGGCTAACAAGCTGCTCACTTTCATCCTGGTCAAACCCGGAGACGCGCTGTTGATCCCTAATCCTTGCTAGTTTCTATATCCGTTCCTAATTTATAAGTCGCTTGACTTTTTTAACTTTAAATTTAACCACTCGTCTTATTCAAAAATTTATGCAAAATATTACTTTTTTCATTATGACTTGCTTTATGAATAAAAGTTCTTCAGGGAATGATTTAAAGTTAACTCTTTTTATGTAAATATTTTGAATAAAATGAGTGATCAAAGTTATGGTTGAGAAGTCAAACGACTTTATAAATTGAGATGGTTGGAGGACTACCCTGGGTAAGCTAAAGCACATCAAACATGCACAGACCAGTGCTTTTTGTGTGTGTTTGGGGGGGGGGGGGGGGGTGGGGGGTTGTTCATCTCTTCTTTTCATCCAAGAGGGTCAAAGCAAGTCTTTTAATTCAATTTTGCCCTGCAAGACAGGGTTTTTAGAAAGCCGGTGAGTGTCGTTGTGCTATGTAATTGTCAAAAAATATTATATAATTTTATTATTAGTAATTATATATTATTTTGATATGCCTAATCATATTAATTTTAAGTACTTTAATTATTCATATATTGATGAAATTATATATATTAAACTATTTATGATAAATTTTTTTATTGTTTTATTGAATTTTGACATATTTAGTTATTGAAATACTTATTATATATGTTATTTTATGAGTTGTTCAGTACTTGCAAGGTTATATAATCATATTCTCTACGTATATAATGATCTTCTTATATAGTAAAACTATGGACTAGCAAATGGATATATGCTAACGTCAAAATTCCAAAGGTCCCCGATAGCTAGCCGCCAGCATGAACCATCATCCTAGCAAATACTAGGTCTGGCCTAAACCGATTTGGACCTGTGACGTTGTGTGGGCTTATTCATATGCTTGGATGTGTATTTTTAAAGTTTAGGAACCTAAATAACATACTTTGTCATGTTTAGTGGCTAGTCTTGCATCGCTGATGCGTATATCACCATATCTGCAAACGGTTTTAGCTTGGACCTATTTTGACATGTGAGTATGTAACGTAGCATTGACCTAGCTCAGGTATAATGTGGATGTGTATTCTGAAAATTCAGTGACCTAGATGACATCATTGTCAAGTTTTAAGGTTCCTAGATCATAGTAGAGTCCATCCATCATAGACCAGGAATGCGGAGTTATTTGCTTACAAAGTAAAAAGATTACCTGGTATATGAAACTTTCTTGTGTAGCTTTACCCACTTGTTTCTTTCTTCTAGTTAGTTTTCACAGCGAGCAAGGAGAACATATATGAAAAACTTAATTAATCTGAAATGCTGAATAGTGCATATCTGCAGTAGAACAGTACAATCTATCTATACTAGAAGTAGATTTTTCTGATATAGAGCTTGTTCTTTTTGGCTGAAAATAAGCCGCTGATTTCGGCTCGTGCTGATTTGTTGTGAGAGAAAAATACTGTTTCGTGACTAAAAATAAGCGCTGATTGGTCAAAAGAACAAGCTGATACACTAGAGGTAGTGTGGTGCTTGCCTATTATCAGTAGTACCTACGCACTAGTGTAAACGTACGGCTAGCGCGGACTGGGTATGTAATAGAGATAGGTAGAGCGAGCTTCCATATTCCATTAATTTGTGTGGAATAATGGAGAGGCAGCATGACGCATGGTTGGTTTATGTACTCACCTTAGAGCAAGGTTAATAATGCAGTCCGGCTTGGTGGTTGCAAGAGTTCTTTGCAGCCTTCTTGCAGCCCACTTATATACTAGTCAGTCTTTTCCAACTTCTGTATGGTCCACTTATCTCTCTCACAGAGTTTTTTTTTGTTCCTGTGCCCAAACAGCTGTAAGCTTACAGCTCACTTTCTCTCTCTCTTTCTTTCTCTTCTCCATGTCAGCATTTAGCCGGATTTACAGCCCTTTATTATACTTGCTCTTACCAGAAGCACCGACCAGTCCTTAGTGAATGGTGACACGTGTCTCCATCGCACATCATGATCATCAGCCAGCTGCCAGGCTAGCAAACCTGGCAACTTAATTACCCTACCCCACGACGAAATTGGTCTGTCTCCGTGATGACTGGTGATCAGTCTAACACACAGGAGAGGAAGTAATGAGTCGCTGATACCTCCCAGTCTCCCACTCTCCCAGTCCCAGATGACGACGTACGAGCTTTGACTGTGTAGTGTAGTCAGAGTAACTCCAGACACTAGTTTTTTTTAGATAAAGAACTCCAGACACTAGTAGTTAGTAGGAGTATCTTGCTTGGGCATGCGTCGGTTTCTGTCTATCTCGAGCTAACTCTCTGTCACGTCCTCACATTTAATTTGTTCCGCCGATTTTGTTCCCCGGCACTTCTCCGCGATGAATTCATGTTTTTTCGCCGGTCTTGGTCTACCGGCTCTCGCGGAGACTCGATCCGACCGAGACTGATCAACGCAGTCTAGAAGCCATAATAATATATGACTAGTTAGCGATCGGTATATATGAGAAGATATTAACTCTGTTCGGATAGCTGGATTATACGGCTAGGCTAACTGATTGTTGTGAGAGAAAAATACTACTGAATGGCTGACTGATGCTAGGCTGGTAAGTTCAAGCGAACAAAGTCATTATTCATTATATTTATATTCACCTAACACTAACGTAAACAATTTTGAGCTGTGGATGTTACTGGCGGAAAGCAATTTTGAACTAGTTTATTTACGTTGTCATTACCATGCAACCAACCAAACGGTTCCTAAGAGTAATTAACTCCTGTACCGTACTATAGGGGACTTTAGAAGCTTCTGTATATTGTGTCCTAGTATGACTGTATAATATAAATCATGAATAATTTTTAAGTTGTTAAGTTTAAAAATATGAAAATCATGTGAATAGATTTGTCTTAAATATATTCTTATTAAAATATGCATATATCACATTTTAATAAATATTTTATTTATAAAAATATAAAATCAAAGTTATGTTTAAGAGTTTAAAAATATTTCATCTTTCTAAGGATAGAGTTTGTGGTACAAGAGTCCACAAGTCATAATTCTTTTTCCTTTAGACCAAGATCAACAGACACCTTGAACTTTGCGAGGAACTCAGACAAAATCTTTCCTCTGCGTCTTTGATTTCGTTCTGGCGCCGGTAGGGAAGTCCCGGGTTCACGGCCAAAGCATTAGCGAGGCAGAGCCAAAGTTGCCGATAACGTGTGAAAAGTAACCCCGTATCATGTTGTACCGTGAATGTATATATACAGACCAATGGACAGAAGCCGTTTTGGCCAAAGGGTGTCTGATGACTCCCAAAAGGTGTCTCTCTTACAACCGTGATTAGTAGTTACTAATCATGTTTTATTCTAATTGATGACATGTCTAATTAATTCTAACAGTAAGGACATGTCGCTGTTCAAAATAGCTTTCTCTACCAAGAGTACATACATACCGTGTGAACAGTGAGCTGCGTGCATATGGCCATTTGGGTATGTACAACACAAAGGTATGTCGGGTCTCTGCCGACAAACGATTCAACATGGAAACGGTCCGTCGTCCGCGAATGTTTCTATCG
Source organism: Eremochloa ophiuroides (assembly GCA_038502445.1). Lineage (NCBI taxonomy): Eukaryota > Viridiplantae > Streptophyta > Magnoliopsida > Poales > Poaceae > Eremochloa > Eremochloa ophiuroides. The sequence continues at coordinate 58,989,009 of JAHLJS010000006.1, read as the reverse complement.
ATATTATATAGTATAGTCTATCTGTATCCTTCTTGTTTCTTAAATTCAGTACGCACGTGCTTTAAAATCTTTCAAAGTATTCTAGCTAGTATAGATCTCTTAAATTTCTGTTATATAGTATATTGCTACAAAATGAATATAAACATAAAATTGTCAGATGCTAATGAGCCTGTGGTCCAATTGTAGTACTGTCCAGTGGGATACTACCCACCAGGGTTCAAATCCTGGTTGTCTCACCTTTCCTGGATTTATTCTAGGATTTAACGGCGTTGTGCTTTCAGTGGTAGGCGACGTTCCCGTCGACAGCGAGACGTCTGTGATGACTTCGTCAATCTCGAGATCTGCCGGCACACTCTTTCGAAGGTGCCCCTAAGGATAGGGTTTGCGTACGTGTGTTCATAGGGATGAGTGTCGGTGATGGAGGGCAGGGGGAAGGAGGCGCTGCTGTCATGTTATGGGATGGAGCGAGTCTGGACGCGTGCCTGTGTCTGAATGTTCGGGCGCTAGTGGTGCCCTAAAAAATACAAGAGTAGAATACCTATGCATGCAATTGAAATTCTATAGCAAAAAAAAGAAGTCTAGAATAGATGAGAGTTATAAACGAAACGTTTTTGATGGGGAAGAGTGAAGGGGAAAAAAAGAGGAAAAACCAAAACGTGAGGTTGTATTAGGCCTCATGCTTATTTTCCTCCAAATTTAAAATCCCTTAGGATAGCTTCAGAATTAAAGTCCTGATCAGCTGCCATTTTTTCTGCTGGGCTGTGGCTAAAATGTTTTGAATCAGTATGTATAAAAAGCTGAGCTTCTGGACCCAAACCTTTGTCGGCTTAGCTCAGCGGATTATTGTTCTTGTCACAGGACCCAAACCTTTGGCGCACGCAGACTCTGCCTCGCCGATCTCTGTCACGGATCAGACATAATAATTTGTGGAAGTGGACGGGATCAAAGCGAGAACCAGCAACGATAACGAGAAGAAAGCGAGGCATGCGCAAGAGCACAAAAAGGTGCCGTAAGCCCGGTGACGTTATGGCGTCCACACACATAAATTTATTAATTTCGCGGGCGGAGAATGAATTAGGGAAAGCGACGCGACTGTTTGCCTCCGTATACTATGGGAAGAGAAGAGCTATTACTATCAGGAGGCTGCAGGAGACGTGGTAAAAGAGAAGGGATAGATCGGCCTCGTCGTCGTCGCTCTAGCTCTAGCTCGCTCGTGTTGGAACATGTCAAAAGTAGAAAACCGCGTGTGATTTTCTTCAGGTTATATGTCGTATTACGTAGGAGTACTAGTTTCGCGTTACCATGCACTACTTCCACTAGTTGCCAAAAGGACGATCGATCGATTAATTAGTGCAGTGTGTTCTTTTCCGTCACCTGGTTGTATTGATAAGGCGTGAGTTACACGGTGCAAATTAACCGGAGCACAGCAGCACGGAGACTTGAGCAAGTCCAGTTGTCCTAGACTCCTAGTACGTACTCCCTCCGTCCTTAAAAGGATACAATTCTTTGACTTCTACGATCTCTGTTTGACCGTTCGTCTTATTCAAAAATTTATAATAAATATTATTTATTTTGTTATGACTTATTTTATTGTTAGATATATTTTCATAATAATTTATTTAATTTATTATTTGTATAAAAAAAATTAAATAAGACGAATAGTCAAAGAGGAATCGTAGAAGTCAAAGAATTGCGTTCTTTTGCGGACGGAGGTAGTACTACCAGTATCATGCAAGTACATCAATCATACGCGCGCGCGTTCGTGCCATTTATACTTTCAAATAGTAAAAAGTCACGCTTCTTTCCAGAGCATATCCTCTTCGTTGTCCATTGATGTAATACGAGTACGCGTGAGAATCGGGTCCTTCCGACATAGTAGTTTAGTAGTACAGAAGATCAATGGCAGTGTGAGGAAAATCTCGACGCGACCACACGGACATGTCCTAGTAGAGCCCACCACGGTTTTCAAGGCCCACACAGAGGAACCTGCACACATACAGTGTACTAGGCATATCGCGCGCAACGTGAAGAGCGTGATGATGATCCACGACCGCGATGGCAAATTGGCAAAGCCGCCTTCCAAATCACTGTAATGCAAGCAGGCAGAGCCTACCCCGTTGCTCGCCTAGTGGCTGCCACCGTACTACTTGCCATTTGCAAATGCAGGCCCCACCGCCACCAGCTAAGCTCCTGTACGTGTCGCTGACATCTAGGCCCCAGCAGCAGTTGCTTCCACAGTCCGCACTCCACTCGCTCGTCGTGGTCGGGGGGCAACGAATCGAAAATGACACGTGTCCTTTTGGTTGGGGAGTTGGAGGTGAGTTCAGGTTCGGACCTCCGAGCCGCCAAGAACACTATACAACTGTTAGATACTCCGTACTGTACTATGGAGCACAGATTGTTGCTGTGAGCCTGTGACGTAAAAAAACGCTTCGGTAGGGTTGTAGCACTAGCACAGAGATTGGTTTATGGCACCGTCCGTCTCGATTATTATCGTGGCTAGTCTCACTACTACAGGTGTGTAGTCTTATCTTATGGAATCTTCACCGAACTCCTCTCTCAAAAAGGTGTCTCCGTACCCTCTCCAAGGCTGCTACTCTTCTCTTGATTTCATAGATTTAGACCTTTTTGGAGATTTCATAAGATTTGTTTATGCAAGGATTCCACAGGACGAATGCTTACGTCTGGGATTTGTAAAAGAAAAAAAAACTAATGCACCTCTCAATTCTTAGTACGTACCACAGGAGATCATTGGGGTCAGCTGTCAAATGTGCTGCTATCCCTATCCCTATCCAAAGAAGACGCAGCAAGTCCCACCCAAAATCTCGCCTGAAAAAGTTTTTTAAAAAAAAATGAAGAAAAGGTCATTGGCGCGTTAATATAAAATCTCGCGGACCGTAATTGTCTATAGCGTAGTAAAAGGGGCCCAAGTAATTACTCCTACTACACAGTAGTGCAGCATCAGTCAGTCAGTAAAAAGGACCAGAGGCACGATGCGCACCACTAACAACAAAAGAGCGATCCAGCTGTGGGCGAACCGGTCAAAGTGTGGCACTGGACTGAAAAAACATCTCAACATCTTCTTGGTGGCTGGCTAGTCCCATGGACCAAAGACCGGTCCAATTCAAAGCCGTTGAATATTATTGTAAGTATTGTAGTGGTACAGAAAGGTCCTTTTAAACAAGCACCCAGGAAACTAAAAACCACCTTCTTCTAATTCGTTTCTGCTATTAGTCCAGTCAAAGTTCCTGCTCGACCCGACGACAGACAAGATACTGGTGCCTCTCGTCTCCGATCCGATCCTCCGCTCTGCCTCTCTATAAGAACCCTCTCCCCCACACCCATCGTCACCTACCTCGAGGACACACACGCAGCCAGCCGCCAGGACAACCAACTGGGCAACTGGTATGAACAGCAGCTAGAGCTAGTAGTGAGGAGAGAGCGAGTGGTCAGCTGCCAAGAACTGCGGAGTGATCGAGCTCGGCAGCCACGACGATGGAGGGCGTGCCGGAAGAGAAGTGCGCCCTGGTGGCGGAGCTGGTGCAGGTGCTGGAGATGGCGAGGCAGCTCGAGGCGCACATGGCGGTCCAGCAGCAGCAGCAGCAGGGCGGCGGCGGTGCCGGAGGAGGAGACCAGCGGTGCCGGGCGCTGGTGAGCACCATGCGCGCCTCCGTCGACAGGGCCGTGCACATGGCCGTGTCCTGCTGCGCCGCCGGGCAGCCGGAGTCGCCGCCGTCGGCCTGTGGGGATGGCAGCAGCCCGCGCAGCGGCGGGTCGTCGGACCAGGCCGCCGAGTTCCGGGGCCGTGGCAATGCCGCCGGCCAGTGCAAGAAGAGGTAAAAGCAACGAGAGCCGGCCTACCTGTCTTGTGTCTTGTGTGTGTGATTTGGTTTGAGATCATTCATATCGAACACCAATAATCGCAGGAAGACGCTGCCAAAGTGGAGCACCCAGGTGAGGGTGAGCAGCGTGCAGGACGTGAGCCCGCTGGACGACGGCCTCAGCTGGAGGAAGTACGGCCAGAAGGACATCCTCGGCGCCAAGTACCCGAGGTCAGCGCACCGCGCCGCCACTAGAATCCTTGGATATATATATATATTTTTTAATTCATTGATTGACCTGAACCCCAACCAAAACCAAACCAATTGTTGCAGAGCCTACTTCCGGTGCACGCACAGGCACACGCAGAGCTGCCAGGCGAGCAAGCAGGTGCAGCGCACGGACGGCGACCCGCTGCTCTTCGACGTCGTGTACAACGGCGCCCACACGTGCGCCCAGGGCGCCGCCGCGCACCCGAGCAACCAGCAGCCGACCGCCACGGACCAGCAGACGACCTCCCCGCTGCCGGGGTGCGAAGCAGCAGCAGGGCCTGCCGCCGTGCTGCCGTTTTCACTCCGGCCAGCTGCCTCCAACAAGCCGACGCCGGCCGCCGACATCGACGCCGGCGGCGCGGCCACCAGCCGTTTCGTCACGACCGGCTGTACGGTCACCGCATCTCCTTTCGTCGTGTCCCCGGCGACGACGACGGCAGAGTGCCAGCTGGTTAGCGGCGGCGGAGGCTACGCGGTGGGCGCTGGTGGCGGCGGCGTGACCATGGCCGGTGTCCGGAACGTGCCTGACGAGGAGCTCATCACCTCCGATTTCATGTTCCCGTTGGATGCCGCCGATTTCTTGGAGCTGGGGAACCCGGCCAGCTATTTCTAAGCGACACACACAAACGTCCCTGCATCTACTAGTTTAGCGAAGGAATCATATCAATACCGATATCTACAGGTACAGACCGCAAGGCGAAACAGTACGCCCCTCTCACTGGCATATGCCTCACTGATGCATGCATGTACTCCGTAATTCCGTATATCCTTGTAAATCTGCAAGGCTAGATACGGCTATGGCACGTCACATGTCATCCTAGCTAGCTATGAAACCTTTCTCCAACATATGTATAGTTTCCTGCTCTGTTGCATAGCTACTTCGAGTTTACATCTTCTTGTTAGCTATTACAACGCACCGGCCTAGCTATTGGAGAATCCTTCCATGCATGTTACATGCACCGGACTAATGGAGATTCATTATATGAGTATTTCCACAATACACATGCACATGGTGTCCTTACAAATTAAATCTAGTCAAATTCAGTATTTTGGTTTAGATAAAACTATACTAAAATGTTTTTCTAGGACACCGGAAGTAATACTTTTCCGAATGACCTTTAAAACACAACAAAGAGTCGACCGCACTAAATCGTGAACGATCAATCATTCAAATCGTGCGAATAATATTCCGACAATACAGTATGTCTATACTCCACCTCCTGCATGCGTTCACTCACTCTTACATGTGGCCATGACGTCAACATTGACACAGTTTAAAAACTAAAACATTATCACTCTGTTTGGCTGGCTGGTCCAGCCAGCACCAGCTAGCCATTCAGCAGCATTTTTCTCTCAGAACAATCAGCCAGCCAGCCGTACTATACCATCCAGCCGTACTATACCATCCAGTCGAACAGATTGATTTACTTCAAATTGCTATAACTTCTAAACGGTATATTCACTTTTGATTCCGTCTGTACCAGTGTGTTCTACGTGACGAGACGAGCAAAACTAGACCACACTTACATATGTTTTGAAAAAATTATTTCAATAACAATTTATATGTAATAACTTATCACATACAACTTATATAAAAAATTATGAAACATAATTATTAAACATAAGGGAACAAATGTACTTATAACTTATGCCAAAATTTATAAACACAAAGGTTATTTAACAAAAAAAATAAACAAATTAACTTATAACTTATACTTATATTTAGAAACACAAAAGCTATTAAATACAACTTATGATAGAAAAGTTGTCAAATACAACTTGTATACATAAGTTATATATTATAAGTTAATACACATAAATACAACTCATCGTGTAGAATACACTGTTGCAGACGGAATTAAAAATAGATGCACCGTTCCGAAGTTATAGTATTTTAAAATAAATGTTTTGCTTTTTGGAGGCATGTGTCAGTGATGACATCATCACGTGGAAAAGCATGTGGAAAGAATGTGCACTGAAAAAAAATCTGGTGATGAATCTCTACATAAACTGAATTAGGGTGGATGGGACGGAAAAGTAGAGGATGCCCTCGGTCGGATCGTTCGCTGGAACGACAGTGAAAAGGCAATGTGGTTCAATTCACCATAGAATAAGAGAATCGACCTAGTTATGAAAGAAAAAGCGGATCCAAAAACCTTGACACACGATTAATTTAATTAAAACAAAAACCTGGTAAAATCCCTACCAATGACAGCATGGTGAAGAGGGCCTGATGAAGGCCACCACAAGCCATCGTTGTTGAGCGCATCTCAAAGTCGGCCAAATATATATTGACTTCGTATAGCGGGCCTTAGACTATTGACAGGTCATATGTAGCGCCCAAACGTCACAATGGCTTCGACTTCGCCTAGGTACAATAATCACTGGTGGATGTCGGTCATCCCTTGTGGCAAGAGAGACAACGCAAAAAATATATGAGCTTGTTTGGCTCATGGCTACAACTTGTCATACCACACATGTTAGTCATGCCACGGTCTTTCAGAAAGTTGTTTGGTTCATTGTCACAATTAAGCCACGCCACATATCTTTAGCACTCTGTCCTACATGTTCGACTTGTTTTCTTATCAAACTTTCCATGGTAGCTAGCTACAATTTATATCTACTGTTAGACGTGACAAACTACTACACAAACCAAACGAAGACATAGAGCTTTATTGAGATAACAACGGAAGCGCCATTTGAACTTGTAACCACACTAAACACAATGCACGGCCTCCTCCAAGACGACGCTCAAGGGAGGATGCAAGTGCCAGAAACACCGTCATCTCCGATAAAAAAAATTACCACTCCCTCCATCTCAAATTTTAAGCCATTCTAAAAATCTTGGAGAGTCAAAACATTTTAATTTTTGCCAAACTTATATAATAAAATAATAATATTTATAATATCAACTAAGTATCATTAGATATGCTTTGACTCTCCAAAATTCTTGACATAAATCTTGAAATAACTTACAATTTATAATGAAAGGAATACTAGCTAGACAAAGTTTTCGCCTGGGGTCCTACGTAGGCCTACAATTTAGACAAAGATTCTTGAAATAACTTACAATTTAGAATTAAACGACCTTTGGTCCGCATCAATATTTGGCTTTAGTCTCAGTATTTTTTTGTGTTCGGGACTAAAGATCTTTAGTACCGGTTGGTAACACCAACCCGGACTAAAGGTTCAATATTAGTCCCAGTTCGTATTACTAGCTGGGACTAAAGGGCCATCTGCGCGTTAGTTCAAAAGGCAAACGTCCTGTCTATAGTCACATGTGCTATGTAGGTGGGGTGGTAAGCCACACATGAGACTATGGATGAGATCCTGGGTTCAAATCTCATGGGATACAGTTCAATGCATTTATTTCTTTTTTTGAGGGGCTCTTTAGTCCTAATTATTCAACGTATCATTTAGTCTCGGAATCTTAGACCCGGTTCCCGGACTAAAGGGTTTCTCCAGTAGTACAAACTGGGGGGAGGATTAAAGACACTTCAATGGCACACTCCAAACGAGAGTACTAGGTTGCTGTCATTTGTAGGCACTAATTAAGGCACGGACAAACTAAAACTTGTAACATTATTATATGCCGGGAGGGTCTTTTTTCTTTCCACATCTCACCCACCGTGAAGGAAGCCCGCGCGGTCTACCGTACCGCTCCATGATCGACGGCACTCACTGCTCACTAGCCACCGTCGCCTGTGTCGAAATAGTAGCCTCATCATTCCAATATCATTTTTGTTTCCGCACATGATATTACGTCCGTACACTTCCAACAAGTAAATCGCAGCACGAGCAGGTAGTATCACGACGCACATGATGCGGACGAATTTTAAGCCGTCATCATCGAATTGTACAACAGGACATATATACATGTGTTATTGTAGATAATCCTGACGGATCCAGTGACCGAGCGATTGACCTATCCTAGACTCCTAGGACCAAACGCTGTCGATGTCCCGGCCCTGTCGCCGCACCAATCACTTGCCCTCACCCGCAGGTCACTGACCAGGTGAAGACAGCAGCAACAACGACCGCCGGACGCCAAGGTTGTGAAGCCTGACGCTGACACGCTGACAAAGTAGGAGTATATCATACTAGCCAGCATGCGATATATTCCCATCAGGCATCAGCTTAATGCTTGAACCATGGATTATGAATGACCATGGCCTTGTCCCAGTGCTTCTCGCAGGAAAAAGGCCACCGATCGACAACCTATAGTGTAGTCCGTCCCTTTTAAAAAAAAAAATACAATTCTGAGTGCACCAGAAGTTTCCCCACGTCGCGTGCTGGTCCTAGTATAGCAGTTGTACCAAAATACAGGGCTTCTCCGAAGCCACAGTTCCGGTTTGTGCCCTAGAGCCGCCGCCGCCGCCGACGACGATCCACCACCGTTGATCCCCTTCCCCTCCGGCATCTTGCAGAGGGTTGAAGGAAGCGGGGATCTATTGTTTTTAATAAGTATTTCCAAATATATCGAGTCATTAGGGTTAGTATCTCTCCATGCCAAATTTCTTGGTATTGGAGTTTTATCTCCTCCTTCTTCTCTTCTCCGGTGACGGCGAAGGAGAAGGGTGGAATCGTCTTCTCCATGACGGCTTCGTTGAAGATGAGGGCGTCATCTTCATCAACATGACGACATGAAGACCTTTGTTTCCAGACGGCGGCATCGAGGCGGAGATGATGTTGTCGCCATGGAATAATTTTCTCTAATCTCTTCTCTGTTTTATTATGGTTAGATCTGGCCATAATAAAAGGCTAGGGAGAACAAATTTCAGATAAAGAAGAATTTCCTCAATTCCGTCTACAGGAACGTTGGTCGTCGTTTGTTGGGCAATTATTCTCAGATCATTTACCGAGTGTTTGCCTGTGCGGTCATCCATACTGTAAAGCATCAAACATGTTAGGTTTTGAGTTGTGCTATTTATAGCGTGGGTATTTTTCTGCGATCCAGAGTGCTTGTAACGGATTGATGTACCCAGCTATCATCTAATATAATTCTTCTTCCGTCGAAAAAAAAGAAAAAAAATACAATTCTCATATAGTATTATGTTTTATTATCTTAAATTTGACATATATATATAATGTCAGTATGTATGATATCAAATAATTAAATACCACTAGATAACTATGAAATATGTATTATAATTATAATTATACTAAATTATTTTGTAGTCATAAATGTGAATATCGTCCACTAAAAATTTAGTTAAATATGAACTACTTAAACCAGCACACAAGCACCAGCACATAATCCATATAGTTGTTTTTTCAATCATGGAACCGGATGGTCCAGGCGTACGACATACTCACTAGTACACAAAAGCTCCATGCTGGCGGTTGGTAAGGCATCTGTACAGGCGTTTCCAGTAGCCACTAGCGGAAGAGGCCAGTAGAAATCTGTCTTTCTACTGGCGATTTTTTGTGAACCGCATGTAGAAATCTGTTTTTTTACACGCGGTTCACTTTAGTAACCGCATGTGCTATTTTTCCGGCCTTTTTTCAAAATAGCATTACCATATTTTTTTAATATTATAATACAATATAATATTAAATATATTAGGTCCTATTATAGGGTCATTACCAATAAATATATACAAACATGTAATTAATTAATTATATGTACATATATATTTATACAATTCTAAGTTTACATCACATGCGATATCAATGTAATACACACATATGCACACATATACATTAAAGTTTTCACATGGTTTTGTGCTCTAGTAATCTTCACGCTAAAGATTTAGCCTAACAATGTCTGTTAGCGGTCTATACTTGGGCTGTGCTAAGATACCAGTAGCATCGTGATATTTTCCGTCAAATGATATGACTTCTTTCAATAGAAAATTGCACATGTTCTCGACGATGCCCAGCAAAGTTTCTTCTGACATATTGTTTGCCCTTTCGATCTTATTTCCCTGTATAAACATAATATTTTTTTAACGTGATTATTACATATCAATTTGAACTTTAATGACATAATCAGCTACATGATTGTTGCTTGTATTACCTTAGGGTCGTTGACGCATCGTCCGTTCACTCTCATAAACTCGCACACGTAGAATCCACAGTGGACCGATCCAACTGGTTGCTTATGGCACTATATATTATATATATAATAGTTAAAGTTGTCAACATTATATTGTCCCACATACACACACGCGCGCACACACACACACTTGAACTACCTCGAGCTGCTCCAAACCCCGGCAATTCATATTTGGGATTTTCATTGTGCCCAGCAGGGGCTATCCCTTGCAGTTGTCGTCGCTGTTGTACTTTGGATATTGCCTTGCCTCTGATTCTTTAGAGTCTCAATCATACTCCCACCATTGCTCTCCCCACTCACATACAACGTGTTGACCCCGGAGTTATATTTGTTTAGGTTCTTGGGAAGCGAGTAAAAGGCTTACATCCAGTTGCTACCTTTTATATTATGATATCGGTGAGTTTACAAGGACCGATACCATACCCCCATCATTTATATCTGGGATAACTCAAGGTACAAGACAAAGCAATTTAAACCTTTGAGTACTCTGTCTTCGAAAATTCCATCTTCGGACGTCCCCTTTTTTGAATAATTGTCTATCCTGCTTGGACTCATTTAGCTGAGAGTCGGTAGATGGAAATCTTTGTCTTCCACCCCTCCCCGTCACGACATTGTTCAGGTTCTTTCAAATACAAGTTTGTGACCCTTCTTGCTTTGAAAATGATTGATGATGTTTCCATCCTTAGTATGCAAGAAGAATTCCCTTTGAATGAATGCAACCAAGCAATCATTCAAGTATCTTGCACTATCTTGTTTCTTTGCTTGTTTTTTATATTGTTCACTGAAGAAAATATCCTCTGAACACTAGATGGTGTGATAAGGAGTACCAACACCAAATTTGAGAAGTTTGTAAACAATGTCATACCGAGAAACTTTCCTTGTTTTAACAAAGCATCACCAACTCTGCTAGACCTCTCAAATTACTGAAGTTTCCATCTTTCATCACATCGTCAATATAGAGGTTCAACTAAAAAGGGATATGATTCATTTCTTTAAATTCAAAATCAACAGGATAGAACCCAACAAGCTTCACCAAGTTCTCAACACTGGAAGCAAAATATGAATTGGCTGGACTGAATGAGGTCGAGCATTTAAGTATCTCAGCGTTTACCTCATCAAACCTATTAGAAAACTTTTGAACTTTTACCTATCAGTCACACCCAAAAACACATCCACATGAAACTAATGGCAATTAATGGCACCTCTAAAGAGCAGCTTTGACCTTTGTATAAGCTTATACTTACCATTCATTTCAGTAGCTTTAACTTTGTCCTTGTTACTAAAAGAAGTGACCTTCTGAAAGGTACTCTTCCATCTAGAATCTTCTCAAAATATCTAGTTCTACCTTTGTGAGAAAAAATATCTAAAATCTTCTCTTGAGGTTATAAAACCTTGCTCCCCTCCTTTGCAAAGAACTACATGTCATTTATGTATCAAATAGTATACTCATCATAGTTTGAGCTCCTAAAGCCAACGTCCCTCTAATTTTATTGCCAACCTTCTTGAGAACTTTCGTGATTGAAGGGTACAAATCCAATATGCATTAATTCAAACATACTTCTCTATTAGTCTGATACTTACCAAGTCCTTAAATGGGATCAGATTCATAACAACAACTATTACTATTCCCAAAATAGTTGTGACTGTAGAACTCAAGTTCAAAAGATTGACCGAATGGTCAGGAAGTTCTACAACATATGGAAGAATCACGGCAAAAGCTTAAACTAGTAAACAGAACCAACCAAACACATGACAAACTACAACAAAAAAACAAATATTAGACTAAACAACTACTGAAAACATGCAAGAGCTGATTAAAGACATAACCACATTTTTTATTACTATGTTGTTTTCCATCTTTAACGTAAGCCATCAATGATGCGATATTAAAAGCCATGGTCAAATAGTTCACCAATAGAGCATCTAACCCAGAATAACCTAAAGACAAGTACATTTAGAAGTTCATATATATTGCCCATTTAAATGCTCCGCCAAAGTTGCACAATATTGCCTTTGTCGAAATTTTTTTTCTTGTCATAGACCAACTGCCTATGCTTTTGAAATTATGAATGGAGTGTGACAGAACCGACCAATTTATACAAGATTAAGCATGATTGCCCCCAATTAACATGTTGGCATACACATACTCTATCTTATATAAATCCGGTAGTCCGCCGAGTGTCACGAAGGACCTCGGTAAATCAACTTACAACAGGATCGTACTAATTAAGGAAACATCATATTACAAGCACAGAGTTCACAGCGGAAATTTATTACAAACAGAGTAATATAGTTATTACAATACCAAGTTCAAATATTATACATAAAAGTACTTAGTTTCGAAAACCATTTATTCAAATCCATAAAACACTGCCATACTCACGTATATCTCCATACACAGCAAAGGAGAGTATAAGATATATGACCATGCATGCCCTGTGGTCTTTACTCCTCTGCATCCATGGCAGGGTTATTACAGGTAAGGCAATAGCCTTCATACAGCACATCACCTGCAACGTTGGGAATAAAACTCTAAGTACTCAATTGTACTCAGGAAGACTTACCCGTCAAAGAGTAAATAAAAAAACTCTCAAGGATATGTAAGGCTTTATTTGGTGGGGTTCATAGGGTAGCCTAGTTTGCGGAAAAGCTTACTATCATATATCCTTAGTTCAAAGTTTTAACTACCAACTTATCATGGAGCTAAGTAGAACTACATTAGCAAGCCTTTATAAAGTGAATCACCTAATAACTGATAGGAAAAGAATTTCATTCTCTCATCAACATTTTATAATGAATTGTTGCTACGTTTCTGGCACATGGATAAGTTTCTCCTAACCGGGAGAGACGGCTATTCGAATCGATTTACACCAGCTGGGTAAGCCCGTATCACACACCCTTACGAACCCGTTCAAAGTTCGTATTGTGTTGGGTAGCTTTTCACTCTATTCGGGATACCGTGGGCTTGATCCATAGTGCAAGGCTCAGGTGCAGCCGGTGCCAGGACGCTCAGGCTGTGCCTGCCCTTGGTCAAACCCTGTCCTACCGCACATCCTTTCTCTCCGCGAGCTGAAAGCCCTTGTTTGGTTTTGGGTAATTGATGAAACCTAGTTTGCTAATAGTGTGCTCTAAGTGTTTCATGACAACAATTAGCAAACAAGATGTAGCAAAGGACCGGTGAAACATCCTCGATTTTTCACGAAGGGAAAATCCACAGAATGAGTTATAATGCGATCAAACCAAAGATTGATTCCATCACATTATCATATATCAGTTGAATTCACAGTCATACAACGTATGATTACAAGCTTTACAAGTTTTACCTCATTTGGGGATACACCTATTACAGGGTTAACCTAGCAGAAGCGTATCTAGACGTCATCAGAGTTGGCGGAATACGTTGTCGAGTGAAGGCTCCTCCTTCACGGGTATCATCAAAGTTAATCTTGGCGCAGCATAGTCTTCATCCCCTGAACCAAACTTGAGCGTAGGCACGAGACCTCCTAATCTTTCTTATCTCAATATCTCTGTTAGTCAGGTAATCTGCACACCGCCAGATATGTGCAGGCCATGGTCAGCACCGATGAGCTTTAGTGGAAAAGAGAAAACAAAGGATCTGGCCATCCTAATATTTGGCTGTGGTTTGCATCCTAAGCGGATGCAAAGTAGTATCTAGTAGTGAATATTATAATAGTTTGTCAAGTTTTACCTATCCCAATACCATCCATCAGTCCATCCAAATCCACCATCCCACCCATACACCACCTCACACACACACCTCATGCTCAGTCGACAGGCCCAACTCCCTCTCGGGTCCTGTCTCAACGGCACACTGCCGCATCGGGCACACTGCTGGACAATCATTAACCAGGGGGAGAAAAGAATACACCACTCCTAATAGTGGTTGCAGAAACATTAGGAAAGGTCCATAGCCAACGAATCGGCATATGTATCGATCGATCAACCATACACCCTGCAGAGGTTTTACTACTCACAAGATTAGCCATCATCGATGCTGTACAATCATCTAGGCAAAATTCCGGGTGCTTGCTTGCCTAGGTCGATGCCACCCTGCCACTCAGACCTGGGACATTCTGGATCCGAACACCATCACACTGAGACTGGGAGACGCAGTACCAGGCCCCATCGGTGGTACTGCGCATCCAGAACGGTACGGGAATCTGTCATCCGTCACCGCCCACCCTTATCACCTCTCAACCTAGCAGTAGTGGCTCCGCCCTACCAAGTAGTCCAGCCGTCTCGCGCCCATCAGAAGCGAGTGAGTAGCAAGGGAATCCAGATGTTTTCAGTCACTAGTCAGATCCTAGGTTGTGACCAAGCAGGCATCTCCACTTAGGGGATACTCTTCCCGTGCCATCATGGCACCTCCGTTCACGGGACTTCAATGCACATCCCGAAACCATCTCATAAGTCATTACCCACCACAGGTATCTCTCGTGGGGATGCCCAGGTTGCACCCCCGGCATGACTTGCTTACACAGCTCGTCGTATATCCCACTTGGTCGACTCGACCCTCACCACACACCCAAGACACACGCAGCATGCTCTCCTAGTGGTTAAGTCCAGTGGATAATTCCATGTTCAGGTAAACCATTCCCGATTTCCCCATCGACATCACATCACAGATATAATGCGAGTGGAGTTAAATAAATAAAGTGGTGTAACATGCAAGCAAGCAGGTAGGAAGATGTATATATATATAAAGGAGCGCGAGTGTGAAGCTTGGTAGCATGGTAAAGTGGTTGCAAGCAGGGTATTGACAGCTTAGGTGATAGTATGCATCATATACTAGCAAGGAGTAAATATAAAGCGCTAGCAGTTCTAATAATGCAATGTCTAATAGGATTCTCTAAAAGAGGGTGCTGCCATGACACCTGCGCTGTCAAGGTAGTAGTGGTATGAGCACTCCTTAGTTAGTGTAGTTGATCTGCTGGGTCACCACCTCTGGGGTGACTTCACTTCACGGATTCTTTTGTCGTCCACGTTCTCTTCCTCCAGCAGTCTCGATCCGATCGTTGTTAATCCGGAATCAGCTACTCCGCGAAGCAATACAAAGCAAGAAAACACCCAATACACTAAAAGACGACAAGACGCGGGACGATTCAAATATTACCAGAGAAATAATAAAATGTGCATAAGTTGGCCCTCTTGGCGTATGTCCGATTTCATCGAGCCAAAGAAACAAGAGTAGGGTTTGCTATGTACGAGCTTATGTCACGGCCAAGCCAATATGGCTTTATAATAAATGGTTTAGGCTGGAGCTGATCCATAGCAAACACCACGGCTCATAATCTTCCGATCCGAACGCCACGGAGAAGACGGGGATCGAAGGACGGCCGATCAGAAGGGAAGAACAAGGAATTACCAATAATGAATGTTGCACAAAATAGTGCGAGTGTTTAATCCACTTGTAGGATACCAAGGCTGTGATTCAAACGGGTACAATCATACAAGTGCTTCAAACACCCAGAATCAAGAGAGGGAGAGAGAGGGGTTAGCTAGGCACATCCATATCATATTCTCAGTCACACCTTCAGTGAAGATGGTTTTAAGCGGTCGATCGAGCCGACTCGCATAGACCCAAGATCTTGATATAGACCATAGCTTCGCTAACTAAAAAGGGTTAGTCCGGTCTTTGATCCAATCGCAATGAATAAGACGGGATCGAATAGAGCGGGCTATGCAGGGACAATGAGTGAGAAACATAATAAAGCAGTGGTCTACTTCTTCTGACACGCACGCCATGGAATAGACGGGTCGTCAGAAGAGAGCGACATGTAGAAGACGCAAGTGTGCAAACCACTCGTAGGGTACCACGACCTGGGTGCACTGGCACTAAGTCATCTCCCGAATTCGTAGCGGTGCGGTTGTCACCACAAGAATCGAAGGAATACGACGGTCGCATAGGGTACAAGCATACGAGGGTCTGAGCACGAAGAATCAAAGAACGGCACACGGGGTATAGCTCCATGGTCATGGCGAGGCATGCTCGCGGCCACAAGCTACACCAACGAGGGGTCGAGTTGCACCCGGCATTACGGTCATGGCAGGACGGATCCCGCGATGGCAAGTCCGAACAAGGTACGATCCCTCAACCAGCTCGAAGACACGGCACACAGACAGACAACAAGAACAACTAGCAATAAGATCCAAAGGCACGACCAGAAGACAAAACAACACAACAGGATAGTGGAGTAGCACAATTCCATAGCACAAGATAAATGGATCCTGTGTCACAGATACAATGTACAGACTGTGTGTAAGGATAGGATACAACAGATACATGAGGATACGGTACAACGGATACATATGAATAGGGTACAACAGATATATGAGAATAGGGTACAACAGATATATGGACGGACAAGTCGTAAAGATAGGGTACAATATGGTGGACAGGTGTATAAAGAAGTAAAAGAAGGGCCCTCCAGTAGTCAGCATCATATACCAGTTTGGCTTTCAAACCGTCCAACACCATCTATAGATTTGGTTTCCAACAGTCCAGCTTTATCTATTAATTGGGATCTTCCTACAGTCCACCATCTTCTATCATCATCTATGGGGCATTCAAGATGTGGCAACGGGGCTACGGCACAAGGTCGGACAGGGTCAATGTCAAAGGAAAAGTTGGCGAGGCTTGCTGCAACATGTTTCCGACTTCTCTCGGCCAGCTGCTAGTAGCTTCTGGCCGGCTG
>JAHLJS010000006.1:58605045-58967644 GCA_038502445.1 Eremochloa ophiuroides | reverse complement strand
AGCTATTACTATCAGGAGGCTGCAGGAGACGTGGTAAAAGAGAAGGGATAGATCGGCCTCGTCGTCGTCGCTCTAGCTCTAGCTCGCTCGTGTTGGAACATGTCAAAAGTAGAAAACCGCGTGTGATTTTCTTCAGGTTATATGTCGTATTACGTAGGAGTACTAGTTTCGCGTTACCATGCACTACTTCCACTAGTTGCCAAAAGGACGATCGATCGATTAATTAGTGCAGTGTGTTCTTTTCCGTCACCTGGTTGTATTGATAAGGCGTGAGTTACACGGTGCAAATTAACCGGAGCACAGCAGCACGGAGACTTGAGCAAGTCCAGTTGTCCTAGACTCCTAGTACGTACTACCAGTATCATGCAAGTACATCAATCATACGCGCGCGCGTTCGTGCCATTTATACTTTCAAATAGTAAAGTCACGCTTCTTTCCAGAGCATATCCTCTTCGTTCTCCATTGATGTAATACGAGTACGCGTGAGAATCGGGTCCTTCCGACATAGTAGTTTAGTAGTACAGAAGATCAATGGCAGTGTGAGGAAAATCTCGACGCGACCACACGGACATGTCCTAGTAGAGCCCACCACGGTTTTCAAGGCCCACACAGAGGAACCTGCACACATACAGTGTACTAGGCATATCGCGCGCAACGTGAAGAGCGTGATGATGATCCACGACCGCGATGGCAAATTGGCAAAGCCGCCTTCCAAATCACTGTAATGCAAGCGGGCAGAGCCTACCCCGTTGCTCGCCTAGTGGCTGCCACCGTACTACTTGCCATTTGCAAATGCAGGCCCCACCGCCACCAGCTAAGCTCCTGTACGTGTCGCTGACATCTAGGCCCCAGCAGCAGTTGCTTCCACAGTCCGCACTCCACTCGCTCGTCGTGGTCGGGGGGCAACGAATCGAAAATGACACGTGTCCTTTTGGTTGGGGAGTTGGAGGTGAGTTCAGGTTCGGACCTCCGAGCCGCCAAGAACACTATACAGCTGTTAGATACTCCGTACTGTACTATGGAGCACAGATTGTTGCTGTGAGCCTGTGACGTAAAAAAACGCTTCGGTAGGGTTGTAGCACTAGCACAGAGATTGGTTTATGGCACCGTCCGTCTCGATTATTATCGTGGCTAGTCTCACTACTACAGGTGTGTAGTCTTATCTTATGGAATCTTCACCGAACTCCTCTCTCAAAAGGTGTCTCCGTACCCTCTCCAAGGCTGCTACTCTTCTCTTGATTTCATAGATTTAGACCTTTTTGGAGATTTCATAAGATTTGTTTATGCAAGGATTCCACAAGACGAATGCTACGTCTGGGATTTGTAAAAGAAAAAAAACTAATGCACCTCTCAATTCTTAGTACGTACCACAGGAGATCATTGGGGTCAGCTGTCAAATGTGCTGCTATCCCTATCCCTATCCAAAGAAGACGCAGCAAGTCCCACCCAAATCTCGCCTGAAAAAGTTTTTTTAAAAAAATGAAGAAAAGGTCATTGGCGCGTTAATATAAAATCTCGCGGACCGTAATTGTCTATAGCGTAGTAAAAGGGGCCCAAGTAATTACTCCTACTACACAGTAGTGCAGCATCAGTCAGTCAGTAAAAAGGACCAGAGGCACGATGCGCACCACTAACAACAAAAGAGCGATCCAGCTGTGGGCGAACCGGTCAAAGTGTGGCACTGGACTGAAAAAACATCTCAACATCTTCTTGGTGGCTGGCTAGTCCCATGGACCAAAGACCGGTCCAATTCAAAGTCGTTGAATATTATTAGTAAGTATTGTAGTGGTACAGAAAGGTCCTTTTAAACAAGCACCCAGGAAACTAAAAACCACCTTCTTCTAATTCGTTTCTGCTATTAGTCCAGTCAAAGTTCCTGCTCGACCCGACGACAGACAAGATACTGGTGCCTCTCGTCTCCGATCCGATCCTCCGCTCTGCCTCTCTATAAGAACCCTGTCCCCCACACCCATCGTCACCTACCTCGAGGACACACACGCAGCCAGCCGCCAGGACAACCAACTGGGCAACTGGTATGAACAGCAGCTAGAGCTAGTAGTGAGGAGAGAGCGAGTGGTCAGCTGCCAAGAACTGCGGAGTGATCGAGCTCGGCAGCCACGACGATGGAGGGCGTGCCGGAAGAGAAGTGCGCCCTGGTGGCGGAGCTGGTGCAGGTGCTGGAGATGGCGAGGCAGCTCGAGGCGCACATGGCGGTCCAGCAGCAGCAGCAGCAGGGCGGCGGCGGTGCCGGAGGAGGAGACCAGCGGTGCCGGGCGCTGGTGAGCACCATGCGCGCCTCCGTCGACAGGGCCGTGCACATGGCCGTGTCCTGCTGCGCCGCCGGGCAGCCGGAGTCGCCGCCGTCGGCCTGTGGGGATGGCAGCAGCCCGCGCAGCGGCGGGTCGTCGGACCAGGCCGCCGAGTTCCGGGGCCGTGGCAATGCCGCCGGCCAGTGCAAGAAGAGGTAAAAGCAACGAGAGCCGGCCTACCTGTCTTGTGTCTTGTGTGTGTGATTTGGTTTGAGATCATTCATATCGAACACCAATAATCGCAGGAAGACGCTGCCAAAGTGGAGCACCCAGGTGAGGGTGAGCAGCGTGCAGGACGTGAGCCCGCTGGACGACGGCCTCAGCTGGAGGAAGTACGGCCAGAAGGACATCCTCGGCGCCAAGTACCCGAGGTCAGCGCACCGCGCCGCCACTAGAATCCTTGGATATATATATATATATATATTTTAATTCATTGATTGACCTGAACCCCAACCAAAACCAAACCAATTGTTGCAGAGCCTACTTCCGGTGCACGCACAGGCACACGCAGAGCTGCCAGGCGAGCAAGCAGGTGCAGCGCACGGACGGCGACCCGCTGCTCTTCGACGTCGTGTACAACGGCGCCCACACGTGCGCCCAGGGCGCCGCCGCGCACCCGAGCAACCAGCAGCCGACCGCCACGGACCAGCAGACGACCTCCCCGCTGCCGGGGTGCGAAGCAGCAGCAGGGCCTGCCGCCGTGCTGCCGTTCTCGCTCCGGCCAGCTGCCTCCAACAAGCCGACGCCGGCCGCCGACATCGACGCCGGCGGCGCGGCCACCAGCCGTTTCGTCACGACCGGCTGTACGGTCACCGCATCTCCTTTCGTCGTGTCCCCGGCGACGACGACGGCAGAGTGCCAGCTGGTTAGCGGCGGCGGAGGCTACGCGGTGGGCGCTGGTGGCGGCGGCGTGACCATGGCCGGTGTCCGGAACGTGCCTGACGAGGAGCTCATCACCTCCGATTTCATGTTCCCGTTGGATGCCGCCGATTTCTTGGAGCTGGGGAACCCGGCCAGCTATTTCTAAGCGACACACACAAACGTCCCTGCATCTACTAGTTTAGCGAAGGAATCATATCAATACCGATATCTACAGGTACAGACCGCAAGGCGAAACAGTACGCCCCTCTCACTGGCATATGCCTCACTAATGCATGCATGTACTCCGTAATTCCGTATATCCTTGTAAATCTGCAAGGCTAGATACGGCTATGGCACGTCACATGTCATCCTAGCTAGCTATGAAACCTTTCTCCAACATATGTATAGTTTCCTGCTCTGTTGCATAGCTACTTCGAGTTTACATCTTCTTGTTAGCTATTACAACGCACCGGCCTAGCTATTGGAGAATCCTTCCATGCATGTTACATGCACCGGACTAATGGAGATTCATTATATGAGTATTTCCACAATACACATGCACATGGTATCCTTACAAATTAAATCTAGTCAAATTCAGTATTTTGGTTTAGATAAAACTATACTAAAATGTTTTTCTAGGACACCGGAAGTAATACTTTTCCGAATGACCTTTAAAACACAACAAAGAGTCGACCGCACTAAATCGTGAACGATCAATCATTCAAATCGTGCGAATAATATTCCGACAATACAGTATGTCTATACTCCACCTCCTGCATGCGTTCACTCACTCTTGCATGTGGCCATGACGTCAACACTGACACAGTTTAAAAACTAAAACATTATCACTCTGTTTGGCTGGCTGGTCCAGCCAGCACCAGCCAGCCATTCAGCAGCGTTTTTCTCTCAGAACAATTAGCCAGCCAGCCGTACTATACCATCCAGCCGTACTATACCATCCAGTCGAACAGATTGATTTACTTCAAATTACTATAACTTCTAAACGGTATATTCACCTTTAATTTCGTCTGTACCAGTGTGTTCTACGTGACGAGATGAGCAAAACTAGACCACACTTACATATGTTTTGAAAAAATTATTTCAATAACAATTTATATGTAATAACTTATCACATACAACTTATATAAAAAATTATGAAACATAATTATTAAACATAAGGGAACAAATGTACTTATAACTTATGCCAAAATTTATAAACACAAAGGTTATTTAACAAAAAAAATAAACAAATTAACTTATAACTTATACTTATATTTAGAAACACAAAAGCTATTAAATACAACTTATGATAGAAAAGTTGTCAAATACAACTTGTATACATAAGTTATATATTATAAGTTAATACACATAAATACAACTCATCGTGTAGAATACACTGTTGCAGACGGAATTAAAAATAGATGCACCGTTCCGAAGTTATAGTATTTTAAAATAAATGTTTTGCTTTTTGGAGGCATGTGTCAGTGATGACATCATCATGTGGAAAAGCATGTGGAAAGAATGTGCACTGAAAAAAAATCTGGTGATGAATCTCTACATAAACTGAATTAGGGTGGATGGGACGGAAAAGTAGAGGATGCCCTCGGTCGGATCGTTCGCTGGAACGACAGTGAAAAGGCAATGTGGTTCAATTCACCATAGAATAAGAGAATCGACCTAGTTATGAAAGAAAAAGCGGATCCAAAAACCTTGACACACGATTAATTTAATTAAAACAAAAACCTGGTAAAATCCCTACCAATGACAGCATGGTGAAGAGGGCCTGATGAAGGCCACCACAAGCCATCGTTGTTGAGCGCATCGCAAAGTCGGCCAAACATATATTGACTTCGTATAGCGGGCCTTAGACTATTGACAGGTCATATGTAGCGCCCAAACGTCACAATGGCTTCGACTTCGCCTAGGTACAATAATCACTGGTGGATGTCGGTCATCCCTTGTGGCAAGAGAGACAACGCAAAAAATATATGAGCTTGTTTGGCTCATGGCTACAACTTGTCATACCACACATGTTAGTCATGCCACGGTCTTTCAGAAAGTTGTTTGGTTCATTGTCACAATTAAGCCACGCCACATATCTTTAGCACTCTGTCCTACATGTTCGACTTGTTTTCTTATCAAACTTTCCATGGTAGCTAGCTACAATTTATATCTACTGTTAGACGTGACAAACTACTACACAAACCAAACGAAGACATAGAGCTTTATTGAGATAACAACGGAAGCGCCATTTGAACTTGTAACCACACTAAACACAATGCACGGCCTCCTCCAAGACGACGCTCAAGGCAGGATGCAAGTGCCAGAAACACCGTCATCTCCGATAAAAAAAATTACCACTCCCTCCATCTCAAATTTTAAGCCATTCTAAAAATCTTGGAGAGTCAAAACATTTTAATTTTTGCCAAACTTATATAATAAGATAATAATATTTATAATATCAACTAAGTATCATTAGATATGCTTTGACTCTCTAAAATTCTTGACATAAATCTTGAAATAACTTACAATTTATAATGAAAGGAATACTAGCTAGACAAAGTTTTCGCCTGGGGTCCTACGTAGGCCTACAATTTAGACAAAGATTCTTGAAATAACTTACAATTTAGAATTAAACGACCTTTGGTCCGCATCAATATTTGGCTTTAGTCTCGGTATTTTTTTGTGTTCAGGACTAAAGATCTTTAGTACCGGTTGGTAACACCAACCCGGACTAAAGGTTCAATATTAGTCCTAGTTCGTATTACTAGCTGGGACTAAAGGTTCAATATTAGTCCCGGTTCGTAACACCAACCCGGACTAAAGGTAGACCCTACCTTTAGTCCGGGTTGGTGTTACGAACCGGGACTAAAGGGCCATCTGCACATTAGTTCAAAAGGTAAACGTCCTGTCTATAGTCACATGTGCTGTGTAGGTGGGGTGGTAAGCCACACATGAGACTATGGATGAGGTCCTGGGTTCAAATCTCATGGGGTACAGTTCAATGCATTTATTTCTTTTTTCGTACGAGGGGCTCTTTAGTCCTAATTATTCAACGCATCATTTAGTCTCAGAATCTTAGACCCGGGACTAAAGGGGTTTCTCCAGTAGTACAAACTGGGGGGGGGGGGATTAAAGACACTTCAATGGCACACTCCAAACGAGAGTACTAGGTTGCTGTCATTTGTAGGCACTAATTAAGGCACGGACAAACTAAAACTTGCAACATTATTATATGCCGGGAGGGTCTTTTTTCTTTCCACATCTCACCCACCGTGAAGGAAGCCCGCGCGGTCTACCGTACCGCTCCATGATCGACGGCACTCACTGCTCACTAGCCACCGTCGCCTGTGTCGAAATAGTAGCCTCATCATTCCAATATCATTTTTGTTTCCGCACATGATATTACGTCCGTACACTTCCAACAAGTAAATCGCAGCACGAGCAGGTAGTATCACGACGCACATGATGCGGACGAATTTTAAGCCGTCATCATCGAATTGTACAACAGGACATATATACATGTGTTATTGTAGATAATCCTGACGGATCCAGTGACCGAGCGATTGACCTATCCTAGACTCCTAGGACCAAACGCTGTCGATGTCCCGGCCCTGTCGCCGCACCAATCACTTGCCCTCACCCGCAGGTCACTGACCAGGTGAAGACAGCAGCAACAACGACCGCCGGACGCCAAGGTTGTGAAGCCTGACGCTGACACGCTGACAAAGTAGGAGTATATCATACTAGCCAGCATGCGATATATTCCCATCAGGCATCAGCTTATGCTTGAACCATGGATTATGAATGACCATGGCCTTGTCCCAGTGCTTCTCGCAGGAAAAAGGCCACCGATCGACAACCTATAGTGTAGTCCGTCCCTTTTAAAAAAAAAAATACAATTCTGAGTGCACCAGAAGTTTCCCCACGTCGCGTGCTGGTCCTAGTATAGCAGTTGTACCAAAATACAGGGCTTCTCCGAAGCCACAGTTCCGGTTTGTGCCCTAGAGCCGCCGCCGCCGCCGCCGCCGCCGACGATCCACCACCGTTGATCCCCTTCCCCTCCGGCATCTTGCAGAGGGTTGAAGGGAGCGGGGATCCATTGTTTTTAATAAGTATTTCTAAATATATCGAGTCATTAGGGTTAGTATCTCTCCATGCCAAATTTCTTGGTATTGGAGTTTTATCTCCTCCTTCTTCTCTTCTCCGGTGACGGCGAAGGAGAAGGGTGGAATCGTCTTCTCCATGACGGCTTCATTGAAGATGAGGGCGTCATCTTCATCAACATGACGACATGAAGACCTTTGTTTCCAGACGGCGGCATCGAGGCGGAGATGATGTTGTCGCCATGGAATAATTTTCTCTAATCTCTTCTCTGTTTTATTATGGTTAGATCTGGCCATAATAAAAGGCTAGGGAGAACAAATTTCAGATAAAGAAGAATTTCCTCAATTCCGTCTACAGGAACGTTGGTCGTCGTTTGTTGGGCAATTATTCTCAGATCATTTACCGAGTGTTTGCCTGTGCGGTCATCCATACTGTAAAGCATCAAACATGTTAGGTTTTGAGTTGTGCTATTTATAGCGTGGGTATTTTTCTGCGATCCAGAGTGCTTGTAACGGATTGATGTACCTAGCTATCATCTAATATAATTCTTCTTCCGTCGAAAAAAAAAGAAAAAAATACAATTCTCATATAGTATTATGTTTTATTATCTTAAATTTGACATATATATATAATGTCAGTATGTATGATATCAAATAATTAAATACCACTAGATAACTATGAAATATGTATTATAATTATAATTATACTAAATTATTTTGTAGTCATAAATGTGAATATCGTCCACTAAAAATTTAGTTAAATATGAACTACTTAAACCAGCACACAAGCACCAGCACATAATCCATATAGTTGTTTTTTTCAATCATGGAACCGGATGGTCCAGGCGTACGACATACTCACTAGTACACAAAAGCTCCATGCTGGCGGTTGGTAAGGCATCTGTACAGGCGTTTCCAGTAGCCACCAGCGGAAGAGGCCAGTAGAAATCTGCCTTTCTACTGGCGATTTTTTGTGAACCGCATGTAGAAATCTGTTTTTTTACACGCGGTTCACTTTAGTAACCGCATGTGCTATTTTTCCGGCCTTTTTTCAAAATAGCATGTACCATATTTTTTTAATATTATAATACAATATAATATTAAATATATTAGGTCCTATTATAGGGTCATTACCAATAAATATATACAAACATGTAATTAATTAATTATATGTACATATATATTTATACAATTCTAAGTTTACATCACATGCGATATCAATGTAATACACACATATGCACACATATACATCAAAGTTTTCACATGGTTTTGTGCTCTAGTAATCTTCACGCTAAAGATTTAGCCTAGCAATGTCTGTTAGCGGTATACTTGGGCTGTGCTAAGATACCAGTAGCATCGTGATATTTTCCGTCAAATGATATGACTTCTTTCAATAGAAAATTGCACATGTTCTCGACGATGCCCAGCAAAGTTTCTTCTGACATATTGTTTGCCCTTTCTATCTTATTTCCCTGTATAAACATAATATTTTTTTAACGTGATTATTACACATCAATTTGAACTTTAATGACATAATCAGCTACATGATTGTTGCTTGTATTACCTTAGGGTCATTGACGCATCGTCCGTTCACTCTCATAAACTCGCACACGTAGAATCCACAGTGGACCGATCCAACTGGTTGCTTATGGCACTATATATTATATATATAATAGTTAAAGTTGTCAACATTATATTGTCCCACATACACACACGCGCGCACGCACACACACTTGAACTACCTCGAGCTGCTCCAAACCCCGGCAATTCATATTTAGGATTTTCATTGTGCCCAGCAGGGGCTATCCCTTGCAGTTGTCGTCGCTGTTGTACTTTGGATATTGCCTTGCCTCTGATTCTTTAGTGTCTCAATCATACTCCCACCATTGCTCTCCCCACTCACATACAACGTGTTGACCCCGGAGTTATATTTGTTTAGGTTCTTGGGAAGCGAGTAAAAGGCTTACATCCAGTTGCTACCTTTTATATTATGATATCGGTGAGTTTACAAGGACCGATACCATACCCCCATCATTTATATCTGGGATAACTCAAGGTACAAGACAAAGCAATTTAAACCTTTGAGTACTCTGTCTTCGAAAATTCCATCTTCGGACGTCCCCTTTTTTGAATAATTGTCTATCCTGCTTGGACTCATTTAGCTGAGAGTCGGTAGATGGAAATCTTTGTCTTCCACCCCTCCCCGTCACGACATTGTTCAGGTTCTTTCAAATACAAGTTTGTGACCCTTCTTGCTTTGAAAATGATTGATGATGTTTCCATCCTTAGTATGCAAGAAGAATTCCCTTTGAATGAATGCAACCAAGCAATCATTCAAGTATCTTGCACTATCTTGTTTCTTTGCTTGTTTTTTATATTGTTCACTGAAGAAAATATCCTCTGAACACTAGATGGTGTGATAAGGAGTACCAACACCAAATTTGAGAAGTTTGTAAACAATGTCATACCGAGAAACTTTCCTTGTTTTAACAAAGCATCACCAACTCTGCTAGACCTCTCAAATTACTGAAGTTTCCATCTTTCATCACATTGTCAATATAGAGGTTCAACTAAAAAGGGATATGATTCATTTCTTTAAATTCAAAATCAACAGGATAGAACCCAACAAGCTTCACCAAGTTCTCAACACTGGAAGCAAAATATGAATTGGCTGGACTGAATGAGGTCGAGCATTTAAGTATCTCAGCGTTTACCTCATCAAACCTATTAGAAAACTTTTGAACTTTTACCTATCAGTCACACCCAAAAACACATCCACATGAAACTAATGGCAATTAATGGCACCTCTAAAGAGCAGCTTTGACCTTTGTATAAGCTTATACTTACCATTCATTTCAGTAGCTTTAACTTTGTCCTTGTTACTAAAAGAAGTGACCTTCTGAAAGGTACTCTTCCATCTAGAATCTTCTCAAAATATCTAGTTCTACCTTTGTGAGAAAAAATATCTAAAATCTTCTCTTGAGGTTATAAAACCTTGCTCCCCTCCTTTGCAAAGAACTACATGTCATTTATGTATCAAATAGTATACTCATCATAGTTTGAGCTCCTAAAGCCAACGTCCCTCTAATTTTATTGCCAACCTTCTTGAGAACTTTCGTGATTGAAGGGTACAAATCCAATATGCATTAATTCAAACATACTTCTCTATTAGTCTGATACTTACCAAGTCCTTAAATGGGATCAGATTCATAACAACAACTATTACTATTCCCAAAATAGTTGTGACTGTAGAACTCAAGTTCAAAAGATTGACCGAATGGTCAGGAAGTTCTACAACATATGGAAGAATCACGGCAAAAGCTTAAACTAGTAAACAGAACCAACCAAACACATGACAAACTGCAACAAAAAAACAAATATTAGACTAAACAACTACTGAAAACATGCAAGAGCTGATTAAAGACATAACCACATTTTTTATTACTATGTTGTTTTCCATCTTTAACGTAAGCCATCAATGATGCGATATTAAAAGCCATGGTCAAATAGTTCACCAATAGAGCATCTAACCCAGAATAACCTAAAGACAAGTACATTTAGAAGTTCATATATATTGCCCATTTAAATGCTCCGCCAAAGTTGCACAATATTGCCTTTGTCGAAAAATTTTTTCTTGTCATAGACCAACTGCCTATGCTTTTGAAATTATGAATGGAGTGTGACAGAACCGACCAATTTATACAAGATTAAGCATGATTGCCCCCAATTAACATGTTGGCATACACATACTCTATCTTATATAAATCCGGTAGTCCGCCGAGTGTCACGAAGGACCTCGGTAAATCAACTTACAACAGGATCGTACTGATTAAGGAAACATCATATTACAAGCACAGAGTTCACAGCGGAAATTTATTACAAACAGAGTAATATAGTTATTACAATACCAAGTTCAAATATTATACATAAAAGTACTTAGTTTCGAAAACCATTTATTCAAATCCATAAAACACT
The DNA here is from genome assembly GCA_038502445.1 of Eremochloa ophiuroides. NCBI lineage: Eukaryota > Viridiplantae > Streptophyta > Magnoliopsida > Poales > Poaceae > Eremochloa > Eremochloa ophiuroides. The sequence continues at coordinate 58,956,393 of JAHLJS010000006.1, read as the reverse complement.
GCCATACTCACGTATATCTCCATACACAGCAAAGGAGAGTATAAGATATATGACCATGCCCTGTGGTCTTTACTCCTCTGCATCCATGGCGGGGTTATTACAGGTAAGGCAATAGCCTTCATACAGCACATCACCTGCAACGTTGGGAATAAAACCCTAAGTACTCAATTGTACTCAGGAAGGCTTACCCGTCAGAGAGTAAATAAAAAAACTCTCAAGGATATGTAAGGCTTTATTTGGTGGGGTTCATAGGGTAGCCTAGTTTGCGGAAAAGCTTACTATCATATATCCTTAGTTCAAAGTTTTAACTACCAACTTATCATGGAGCTAAGTAGAACTACATTAGCAAGCCTTTATAAAGTGAATCACCTAATAACTGATAGGAAAAGAATTTCATTCTCTCATCAACATTTTATAATGAATTGTTGCTACGTTTCTGGCACATGGATAAGTTTCTCCTAACCGGGAGAGACGGCTATTCGAATCGATTTACACCAGCTGGGTAAGCCCGTATCACACACCCTTACGAACCCGTTCAAAGTTCGTATTGTGTTGGGTAGCTTTTCACTCTATTCGGGATACCGTGGGCTTGATCCATAGTGCAAGGCTCAGGGGCAGCCGGTGCCAGGAGGCTCAGGCTGTGCCTGCCCTTGGTCAAACCCTGTCCTACCGCACATCCTTTCTCTCCGCGAGCTGAAAGCCCTTGTTTGGTTTTGGGTAATTGATGAAACCTAGTTTGCTAATAGTGTGCTCTAAGTGTTTCATGACAACAATTAGCAAACAAGATGTAGCAAAGGACCGGTGAAACATCCTCGATTTTTCACGAAGGGAAAATCCACAGAATGAGTTATAATGCGATCAAACCAAAGATTGATTCCATCACATTATCATATATCAGTTGAATTCACAGTCATACAACGTATGATTACAAGCTTTACAAGTTTTACCTCATTTGGGGATACACCTATTACAGGGTTAACCTAGCAGAAGCGTATCTAGACGTCATCAGAGTTGGCGGAATACGTTGTCGAGTGAAGGCTCCTCCTTCACGGGTATCATCAAAGTTAATCTTGGCGCAGCATAGTCTTCATCCCCTGAACCAAACTTGAGCGTAGGCACGAGACCTCCTAATCTTTCTTATCTCAATATCTCTGTTAGTCAGGTAATCTGCACACCGCCAGATATGTGCAGGCCATGGTCAGCACCGATGAGCTTTAGTGGAAAAGAGAAAACAAAGGATCTGGTCATCCTAATATTTGGCTGTGGTTTGCATCCTAAGCGGATGCAAAGTAGTATCTAGTAGTGAATATTATAATAGTTTGTCAAGTTTTACCTATCCCAATACCATCCATCAGTCCATCCAAATCCACCATCCCACCCATACACCACCTCACACACACACACCTCATGCTCAGTCGACAGGCCCAACTCCCTCTCGGGTCCTGTCTCAACGGCACACTGCCGCATCGGGCACACTGCTGGACAATCATTAACCAGGGGGAGAAAAGAATACACCACTCCTAATAGTGGTTGCAGAAACATTAGGAAAGGTCCATAGCCAACGAATCGGCATATGTATCGATCGATCAACCATACACCCTGCAGAGGTTTTACTACTCACAAGATTAGCCATCATCGATGCTGTACAATCATCTAGGCAAAATTCCGGGTGCTTGCTTGCCTAGGTCGATGCCACCCTGCCACTCAGACCTGGGACATTATGGATCCAACACCATCACACTGAGACTGGGAGACGCAGTACCAGGCCCCATCGGTGGTACTGCGCATCCAGAACGGTACGGGAATCTGTCATCCGTCACCGCCCACCCTTATCACCTCTCAATCTAGCAGTAGTGGCTCCGCCCTACCAAGTAGTCCAGCCGTCTCGCGCCCATCAGAAGCGAGTGAGTAGCAAGGGAATCCAGATGTTTTCGGTCACTAGTCAGATCCTAGGTTGTGACCAAGCAGGCATCTCCACTTAGGGGATACTCTTCCCGTGCCATCACGGCACCTCCGTTCACGGGACTTCAATGCACATCCCGGAACCATCTCATAAGTCATTACCCACCACAGGTATCTCTCGTGGGGATGCCTAGGTTGCACCCCCGGCATGACTTGCTTACACAGCTCGTCGTATATCCCACTTGGTCGACTCGACCCTCACCACACACCCAAGACACACGCAGCATGCTCTCCTAGTGGTTAAGTCCAGTGGATAATTCCATGTTCAGGTAAACCATTCCCGATTTCCCCATCGACATCACATCATAGATATAATGCGAGTGGAGTTAAATAAATAAAGTGGTGTAACATGCAAGCAAGCAGGTAGGAAGATGTATATATATAAAGGAGCGCGAGTGTGAAGCTTGGTAGCATGGTAAAGTGGTTGCAAGCAGGGTATTGACAGCTTAGGTGATAGTATGCATCATATACTAGCAAGGAGTAAATATAAAGCGCTAGCAGTTCTAATAATGCAATGTCTAATAGGATTCTCTAAAAGAGAGTGCTGCCATGACACCTGCGCTGTCAAGGTAGTAGTGGTATGAGCACTCCTTAGTTAGTGTAGTTGATCTGCTGGGTCACCACCTCTGGGGTGACTTCACTTCACGGATTCTTTTGTCGTCCACGTTCTCTTCCTCCAGCAGTCTCGATCCGATCGTTGTTAATCCGGAATCAGCTACTCCGCGAAGCAATACAAAGCAAGAAAACACCCAATACACTAAAAGACGACAAGACGCGGGACGATTCAAATATTACCAGAGAAATAATAAAATGTGCATAAGTTGGCCCTCTTGGCGTATGTCCGATTTCATCGAGCCAAAGAAACAAGAGTAGGGTTTGCTATGTACGAGCTTATGTCACGGCCAAGCCAATATGGCTTTATAATAAATGGTTTAGGCTGGAGCTGATCCATAGCAAACACCACGGCTCATAATCTTCCGATCTGAACGCCACGGAGAAGACGGGGATCGAAGGACGGCCGATCAGAAGGGAAGAACAAGGAATTACCAATAATGAATGTTGCACAAAATAGTGCGAGTGTTTAATCCACTTGTAGGATACCAAGGCTGTGATTCAAACAGGTACAATCATACAAGTGCTTCAAACACCCAGAATCAAGAGAGGGAGAGAGAGGGGTTAGCTAGGCACATCCATATCATATTCTCAGTCACACCTTCAGTGAAGATGGTTTTAAGCGGTCGATCGAGCCGACTCGCATAGACCCAAGATCTTGATATAGAACATAGCTTCGCTAACTAAAAAGGGTTAGTCCGGTCTTTGATCCAATCGCAATGGATAAGACGGGATCGAATAGAGAGGGCTATGCAGGGACAATGAGTGAGAAACATAATAAAGCAGTGGTCTACTTCTTCTGACACGCACGCCATGGAATAGATGGGTCGTCAGAAGAGAGCGACATGTAGAAGACGCAAGTGCGCAAACCACTCGTAGGGTACCACGACCTGGGTGCACTGGCACTAAGTCATCTCCCGAATTCGTAGCGGTGCGGTTGTCACCACAAGAATCGAAGGAATACGACGGTCGCATAGGGTACAAGCATACGAGGGTCTGAGCACGAAGAATCAAAGAACGGCACACGGGGTATAGCTCCATGGTCATGGCGAGGCATGCTCGCGGCCACAAGCTACACCAACGAGGGGTCGAGTTGCACCCGGCATTACGGTCATGGCAGGACGGATCCCGCGATGGCAACGTCCGAACAAGGTACGATCCCTCAACCAGCTCGAAGACACGGCACACAGACAGACAACAAGAACAACCAGCAATAAGATCCAAAGGCACGACCAGAAGACAAAACAACACAACAGGATAGTGGAGTAGCACAATTCCATAGCACAAAGATAAATGGATCCTGTGTCACAGATACAATGTACAGACTGTGTGTAAGGATAGGATACAACAGATACATGAGGATACGGTACAACGGATACATATGAATAGGGTACAACAGATATATGAGAATAGGGTACAACAGATATATGGACGGACAAGTCGTAAAGATAGGGTACAATATGGTGGACAGGTGTATAAAGAAGTAAAAGAAGGGCCCTCCAGTAGTCAGCATCATATACCAGTTTGGCTTTCTAAACCGTCCAACACCATCTATAGATTTGGTTTCCAACAGTCCAGCTTTATCTATTAATTGGGATCTTCCTACAGTCCACCATCTTCTATCATCATCTATGGGGCATCAAGATGTGGCAACGGGGCTACGGCACAAGGTCGGACAGGGTCAATGTCAAAGGAAAAGTGGCGAGGCTTGCTGCAACATGTTCCGACTTCTCTCGGCCAGCTGCTAGTAGCTTCTGGCCGGCTGTGCCTTGCTGTGGGCTGGCTGCGACTAGCTGTGGGTTGGCTGCGGCTAGCTGTGGCTGGCTGCGGCTAGCTGTGGGCTGGCTGCTTGCTGGCCGCGGCTGGCCTGGGTGGGGCTATGGCTGGCCGAACGAGGCTGTGACTAGCTGGAGGTGGCACCAAGTGGCTGGGAGGTGTCGGGATGTGTCCGGGTTCCATCGGTGTGCGTGGGCATGATGAATCTGTGGGCGGCATCCAACATGATCTCGCCAACGTTGTGTCCGTTTGGGTCCTTTGGTCGGTCCGCGTATGTGAGTGTTCGTGGTGTCCTGAGGAGTCAGGTGGTTGGGTTGAGTCATTTACGGCGGCGGCTACTGGCTACGCGCACGGGAACGCCGTCGAGACAACGACGTCCCGGGTGCACGTGACGGCGATGCCCGTCATGATTGTTTCAAGTGTTCATGGTTTATCGCCCTGTTGGCCGGGTTTAGTCCGGTGTGCGTGAGTGCCACAAAAGGACATGGCGAGTGGGTGTGCGTGCATCGTGCCTACTAACGTCAGCTCCACACGGTCGGCGAGGTCCCTGCAGAAAACACGGCTCGAAGGCCGGACACATGGAGGAATCATCGGCCTTGGGCCGGCAGCAGGTAGGTAGGGGGTGAAGGCGGAAGGTTCATCAGCATCTTACCGGCAGCAGGGGTTGGAGGGGCCAGGTGTAGGGTCGAGATGGCGGACTAGAGGGGGGGTGAATAGTCCTTTATAACAACTAATCGCAGCGGAATAAAACCTAATCGGTTCTAGCGACAATTCACCCCTCTAACTAACACTCTAAACACCTTGCCAAAGATCCTAGCGAGAAGCAAAGGTGCAAGTCTAGCTTGAGCTTCCCTAAACCGTTCTACCGCAAGATCACACAAACCTAAGCGCTAGTATTTAAGCACCGGGGAAACTCCTATTAACTAGCAAGCAAAAACACACTAAGCATCTAAGCTCACTACTTGCTCAATGACAAGGATACACAATCCAAATCAAAGAGCTCAACTCACTTTAGCTACACAAACTAAGTGAGAACTACTTCTAAGCTACACAAGCTAAGAAGGTGAGTGGCAAGCTACACAAGCTAACCGGTCTCACAACAGCAACTACAACTACACAAATAAAGTAATGCACAATATAAATAACCTGTGTAGAAGGGAGCAAACCACCGCGAACGATGGGAAGATGTTGACGCGGTGATTTATTTCCCGAAGGTTCACTTGTCGCCACAAGCTACGTCCTCCGTTGAGACAACCTCCAAGGTTGCCGCCGGTCCTCTTGCTAGTGGTGACCCGCAAGTCACACTCTCCCACGTGGAGTGCTTACCACAAGCTCTAGCACTTGACTCGGCCGGACCACTTGTCGCTCTTCACGTCTCGCTCTACTAGCAATGCTCTTTGCGATCTCCCGCGGGGTGAGCTCCAACCCCTCACAAAGCTTCTCCGGAGCTAAGCACAATCTTCTTGCTTGCTTCACGGAGCCACAAGCCACCAAGCCGTCTAGGAGGTGGCAACCTCCAAGAGTAACAAGCACCACCGGCTTGCAACACGATCACCTAGTGCCACTCGATGCAATCTCACAATGCAACGCACTAGAATCAGTCACTATCAATCAATCGGATGTGCACTAAGCAAGTGAGTGAGTGGGAGGGCTTCCAAGCACACCTACACAAGCCACACAGGCCCAAGGGTGCTCAGCTGGTCGGCCAAGGCCGCCAAGTGCTTGGATTTATAGCCCTCAAGCGAATAGAGCCGTTGCCCTCTCAAACCGGCCGTTGGACTGAGCGTCGGACGCTCAGCCGCGCCACCGTCGGACCAATGTCCACGGTTCGACGCTCCCGATAGCCGCCACGTGTCACTAGCCGTTTGAAGTCGAACGTTGGATCACAACGGCTAACTTCCCGCGCCTCAGCTCACCGTCGGACGGAACACCGTCGGACCAACGAACTCCACGGTCCGACGCTTCCAGAGAGCTCCCCGAGCGCTGAAAACCGTCGGACGGTCGTCCGACGCTCGCCGTCGGACTAAACCCAAGAGTCCGACGCTTTCAGAGCTCGCCACGTGTCAGCTCTCGCACGATCTGCACCAGTCGGACGCTCGGACAAAAGTCCAACGCCCACAAACTTCAGCGTCCGACGCTCACAGGCCAAACACCGCCAGACGCACGAGGATGGTCCGACGCTGTCACTGCAGACAGCGTCCGACGCTCGCACTCAACTGCAGAGAGGCTAGGGTTTACCGTCGGACCTGAACGCAATAGTCCGACGCTCACCCAAGCCAGCGTCCGACGCTCTTTTTGAGCTCCTCTCAACTCCAAACTTCACCACCTTTGCAAGTGTGCTAACACCACCAAGTGTACACCTCATGTGCATGTGTGTTAGCTTTTCACAAACATTTTTCAAAGGATTTTTCACTCTTTTCACCACGCCACTCGATCCTAGCAACGTTTGCAAGTTAGATCGCTCAAGTGGCACTAGATGACCGATATGCAAACAAGTTTGCCCCTCTTGATAGTATGGCCATCTATCCTAAATCCGGTCAAGCACTTCTCTACTCAACCTTAGACCGGTGAAATGAAAATGCCCTAGGTTATACCTTTGCCTTGCACTTTCCATTTCGATCACCGTCTTCATCACCGTCTCCGACACCATCGATGCCAATGCAACACATGCACCAACATCTCATGAATGATATGATCCACTTCATATCATCACGTGGCTTTTGGTTCATCGATCCTTGACTTGCTTGCTCTTCACCGTTGCGTTGGTCCATCGGCGCCAAGCCATCACCCGACTTGCCCTTCACACTTGCAACCGGTCCATCGACGCGAAGCCTCGTCTTAATCTTCTCCACCTAGCCACATGACTCCATGTCATGTCTCATGTGTTTAGCTCCTTCATCTCCATATGTGTGAGCTAAGCAACACTCAACACGCCATATCCACCTCCATGGCATAGTTGCTCACACACATGTACCTGTGGACTAATCACCTGTGTAATCAACACTTAGACACATATTAGTCCACCTAAGTTGTCACTCAATTACCAAAACCAAACAAGGACCTTTCAGCCGGGTCTTTGGTCAGCTCACCGAGGGCTTACGGACGGCAGATCGCTTGACGCGGGTCGGGCTTGTTGCTGGCAGAGCGTGGACAGAGAGGATGACATGGTGAAGGTGATGGCACTACTGTCCGTGGTACTGTTCAGGGCTCGGCGTCGGCGGGGTCTCGTCCTGTACGTCGGGGATGTGCCATGGTTGGTGTGGCTGTCGTTGCGCCATGGCGGGGCAGTGAGAGTAGGACGGGGGTGGTGAGGGCATGGACGGAGCGCTGTCTTCCGGGGGAAGAGGACGAGGTCACCGTCAGCGGAGTTCAGCGTGCTGCTGCTGCTGACGGGTGTAGGCAACTCCCGGCTGGCGGTAGAGCAACGACGAGGCGGAGTCGCAACGCTCTGAGATGGTGTCATGCATCACATCAAGAGGGAGTAGGTCAGGCACAAACGATATGGCAGTGGCAAGGAAGGCTGGGTCTGAGGTTGATTTGCTCACCGGCAGCTTGGCAAGGTCGACGGTTGGGTCGACGGAGAGGTGGTGCGCGAGGCCATGGAGTGGGTCGTCGGGATCGGGCAGTAGACGCCGACGATGTCGTGGACGCGAAACGACGTCGCGGTGATGAGTAGCAGAATAGTGGCGTGCGGGTGACGTTCACAGCTCCAGCAAGACGGTGGCGCAGGACCATCGGGGTCGCTGACGACGCGCCAGAGGTGGTGGCGAACTGGCTTGATGCAGAGAAGGCGGAGCTCGGTGACGTTCTGAACAGCCGAGGTCAACAGTGTGCATAGCTTCTCGTGACGTCTCCGGTGAAATGGTGCGTCTCGGTGGTCGTTCCAACAGGGGGCCCGACCGGTGGTGACCGGGTGGACTCCGGCCAGTCGGTGACCGCGGCCAGTGGTGCTGCTTGGATGGCCGCGCACCGTGGCAGCTGGGGCGCACGGTGGCGTTGGTGGCGGGCGTCGGCAGGAGGCGAGGCGGGACCGTGCGCGGCTTGGTGTGGTGGCCGGTCTGCAATGGCAGTTGGAGGCGAGGTGGATGCCGGCAGCCATCGCGGCGGCGGCTGCATGGGAGGAGGAACAGAGATGCAGCAGCTACTTGGGTCTTTATACAGCGCGAGCTAGGGTTCCCAAGAGGGCTCCATCGATCCTCGACGTTCAGTGCCGTCTGATGGGATGGCCGGGACACGCGGCAATTGATCCGGGGTCGCGTACGGAAATCGAGGCGAGTCGAGGCACGAGAACGGCGTTGGCGGCGGTGGCCAGGGGCGCTGGGGCGTCACCCTCGCCCTGTTAGGGTTCCAGGGTCACGGCGGCTACTAGGCTTGGGCCATGTGCGCATGTGCAGGCCGTGAGGGCCAGCCGTGGTGGATGGGCCGCGAGGGGAACGAGCTGAGCTGGAGGGGCTCGGAGGTGGGCCGCGTGGGATGGAGGGAGTAACGGGCTGGAGGGGGGCGCTCGGCTGGGCCAGCTGCACGCAGGAGAGGGTGGGCTGGTAGTGGTGTTGGGCCAGTTTGGGAAGCGTATGACCTCTACTATCTTATTAATTGAGATATATTTATATATGTATATACATATATACATACATACATATATATTTGTACATGTATGATAGGAATTGGTAGGGATTTGAGGAGAGTAAGAAAAGAATTCTCACCTTTTGTGATTTGGAAATTTTGGAGGGGTTCAATTTGATTAGAGCAAAGCTTGTCGCGAAGTTTGGAATATACACAGGAAGAGAGTTTGAGTGGACCCCAAGTGGAGGAGACTCTAGAGATTCGAGACACGCTCAAAAAGGAGTCAATAAGGATTTGCTACGGAGTTGTGCCTCTCCAACGTGAAACACTAGATCAACTATAGGACTCCAACAAGCTCCTACAATCAATACTATATGAATGCAACAATTTATTTATAAATTGTTGTTGCTTTGATCTAGCAACTACATGAATCACTCTTTGCATGAAAATTTTTTGAAAGCTCGGAATATTGGTTAACGGAAAATCCTGGGTTGTTACAACCGGATCCGTGGAGGCCATAAGTGAAGGGTAATGACGGCATCCATGCAAATGGTATAAGTCCATCATCAAAGGTGTCCACAAGGTCCATCAAGAGATGAGAAGGAAGTTGATAAGAAACCGGGAGCTCAAGGCAAAGGTATAACTATTAGGAGCTCTTTTGGTTTTGGTGATCAAGACTCCATAGAGGGAGTGATCACATTTAGGATAGATAGCCGTACTATCAAGAGGGGGAAAATCATTGATGAAATGCGGTTATCAAGTGCCACTAGGTGTTCATGATCATTGCATATGCATATAGATGCTAGTGACACTAACTTGACCCGTGGAAAACTCTTTGAAAAGGATAACACACGTGCACCTAAGTGAGAGACACTTTGGAGTGTTAGCGCCTTTGGAAATAGGGTGAAGTTTGAGGGTTAGAGAGGGTTTGGCCCTCTCTTCCTCCTGCCGAGCTTGCGAGGCAAGATTCGGCGAATTTCGGAAACGTTACAATAGAAAAACTAGCGTCAGACCGTGCTGTCACAGAGCGTCGGACCATTAGCCTCGGTCCGACGGCTAACACTTGTCCTGCTCATTCTGAGAGCGTCGGACGCTGCGTTTGAGGGCGTCGTACTATTGTCCGAGCGTCTGACGGTGCTGAACGAGCGAGAGCTGACACGTGGAGAACTCAGAGGGCGTCGGACCGTTCTGTTTAGTCCAACGGTTTTCAGCGCTCGAGGAGCTCTCTGGAAACGTCGGACCGTGGCTTCGTTTAGTCCGACGCGCAGTGGAACTTCAGTCCGACGGTGGTCTGCTGAGGGCATTGGACCGAGGGTTTTGGTATGACGATGCTCTGTCCGACGGTGAGTTTTGGCGTGAGAAAATAGCCGTTGTGTTTCAACGGTCGACTTCAAACGGCAGAGGACACGTGGCGTCCATCCAAAGCGTCGGACCGGTGTTGTTAGTCCGACGGTTTGGCCGCCGGTACGCAGTTTTGTCTAAACGGCTAGTTTTTTGTGTGTGGCTTATAAATAGGGACTTGGCCGGTTTGGTGAGGATCTCTTGGCACTCCTGAACATCATAACATAATTGTGAGCCTTCCCACTCCATTCTCACTCATCCTACTTGATTGTGTTCATCATTTGGTGAGATTGGATAGCATCAAGTACATTGCATTGCTTGAGATCATCTAGAGGCACTTGGTGAGTGGATTTCGCAGCGGTTTCTCTTGTTACTCTTGGAGTTTGCCGACTCCTAGATGGCTTGGAGCTGCGAGGATCGTTGAGGGGAGTTGGTGATTGTCTCCGCCTCCGATCGGTGAAGTTGTGAGGGGTTCTTGAGCCTATCCCCGCGGGAGATCGCAAAAGGCTACTCTAGTGGATTGCTCATAGCTTGTGGATCCCCATCTTGTGTTGGTTGTGCGGCACCCTTGAGAAGGGTTTGACGTGTGATGCCGATTAGCGCGTGAACCTCCAAGTGGGTGTATCGCTACAACGAGGACGTAGCTTGCCGACAAGCAAGTGAATCTCAGTAAAAATCATTGTGTCAACTCTCTTGCTGAGGATTTCTTGATTATTGTGATTGTTCTTATTGGTACTCATCTCATCACTCACCAGCGGTATAAGATTCACTCTCTCTTCTCTTTACATTCCCACACTTACTCTTGTGTAGCTTGTTAGCTTAGTTGCTCACCTAGGAGTAGAGTAGAAGTAGCAACTTAGCCTCTTGTGTGTGAAATAGAGACTATAGCTTAGAACGGTTAGGAGGCTTGCATCTTTTAGTAGGCTAGCGCAAGAATTCGCTTCGCTTATTATTTATCTAACTTCTTACTTGAGTTGTTGGTTGTAGAATTTTTATAGGCTATTCACCCCCCTCTAGCTGTTTAGGACCTTTCACCAGCGATGCACTGCAGTTCAAATCCCAGCCCGACTAGAAGTGCTATAGCTTCACGGTCGAAACGACTTATTCGGCCGCTATGTGAAGGTACGTTCAATCTTAACCATTGACCAAAATACGGATTTAGTTCCTAGTCAAGTTTCACGGACAGGATCCAAAGGTGCATGTCTAATCGACATCAATGACCATTAATGGCACACCATATCCCGTCTGAAATTCATATCTCATGATTCTTTTTCAAAATCTATTCACCTGATTTACTAAGCATGGCTAAGTATAAGACTAACCAATACTAGTATTATCAAGAAACTCTCTTTTCTGGACAAGGTAGGTAATGCAACAACGGTATAACTATAACTCATCAATTTAATGCATAAACTGTAATTAAATAATTGTTAATTGAAATTTTAAAACAGATATAGAAGGGTGATAAAATGTTCAGGGCTTGCCTCGGCGAAAGGTAGAGGGTCCGTGATTAGGACACTTCGGAAGTAAGTCAGTATTGAATTCTTCGCCTTCGGGTGACAACTCCTGAGGGTTCTCCTCGACTATCTCGTACTCGACAAGATTTTTCTCCTCCGATCCTATATGTATGAATAGGATGTATACATGAAAATAATGCACTATGATATGCTAGATAATGATGACATGATGTGTGGTGAGATGCATTCATGTGGCCTTAGTTTGCACCATAGGGTTTTAGGTTGGATTGGTTATATGAAATGACAATATAATTCTTGTTTATTTTACTGAGTACGTGCATATTTCTTCTCCGGTAGAGAAGTTTACAATCCTACCAAGTAACACTTGAATAGGCATGACATGTTATTCACGATAAAGTTGCAAAGCCAACAAAACCTATTCCTATTTATTTATTAAAGCATAAAATGTTGGTTTTAATTCATAAAGCAAAGTTAAACTAGCAAAAATACTACTATTGCCATGGAACAGCAAGGGTGGGTGTTCCATGGTCTTCAAACAACATACCAAAATCACTTAATTTGACTATACATCATTTTCATATATTATGTGTTTTATTTACTAAAGAAAAACACTATTTAAACTAGGTTTAAAATAATTATAACAGTGGAAGTATTCAAAACAGTGCCAAACTTTTTATGAAAGTAAACAATGACATGTATATCACATACAACAATTTTCAAAATTTTTGGAATAATATTTTAAGCTACAAAAATCACAAGTATCCTTTTATTAATTAAAAGGGTGAATTTTAGTACATGACAAAAATGCTGGAAATGCCAGTCTAATATTTTTATAAAATATTACACACTGTGCAGAGCATACACCTAATTTTTCATGATTTTATCACTTGTAAATAAATAGCTATAAAAATAACAAAAAATAGATACTATTTATTTTAATAGAAAATGAATAAAACAAAATAAAAAGGAAAACGGCACGGGTTCGGATTCGGCCCAGTCGACACTGAAACGGCCCAGGCCGGCCTCCCGCGCGGCGCTTGGCTAAAATGCAAAAGAGCCCTCGGGTTTTTAAGAAACTAACCCGCAGTCGATTATAATACTATTCATTCAAGTCACTGACGTTGCAGATAACCCCTGGGTGTTTTCAAATTCTAGTTTTGAAGTCCTTCCCTCTCCCCGTGTCAACCCGAACGCCGACGACCTTTGACCGGCAGTTGCCCGTCGATGCAGGGTCTCCCCGGCGACACCGAGGGCACCAACGTGCTCCTGGTGACCTTCCGCGTAGTTTGAGCTAGGTTAGGGGCTCGGAGGTGGACTATGGCTTCGGTGGCGTCGAACAGAGCGGCACGGCGGCACTGCTCGTAGGTGTGCCCACCGTTTCCGGTGACGATGAACCTAACCAAACTTCGTTCTAGCCTCGTGGTGATCTGGTGAGGCTCTAGGGTTGGTTTTCAGGGTTCGGTTAATCAATGGTGGGATCCTAACGCGTGCACAGCGGCTCGGCAGCGAGAGCACGGCAGTGACATGGACTGTTCCGGCTAAACGACGGCGGTAGCGTTTAGGATTATTGATCATATGACTTCTACAACTCAATTATAGTATGAAACACGAACTTAAACGTACTAAAACAAAGTAAAGAGTGCTGGTCTCGTGCATCCGCGTGGTATGCATGAAAAATAAGAGTACAGGGGCGGCGAGCGAGTGCTGGGAGCTTACCAGCGGCCTAACGGCGACGAGGTCGGGTTCGCTGGGTAGGGTAGCTCGTGGCGAGGCTCTGTGTGGAAGCAATTTGGCAGTGGTGCAGTGGTTACGGCCAATTTTGCCGGCGACCCGAGGTGGACGGCGGCGGACCGAGGTAAGTGGTGTGAGTAGAACGGCGGTCTCCGGTGGCTTTTATAGGCACGGGACGGCTGGGTTACGTGGCCAGCGAGTTCAGAGCTCGGTGACGCGGTTAGGGAGGTGGCAGGGCCGGGATGGCGTCGGGACGACGGACGGTGCCGGCGGCGCCACCTCTGTTACCATGAACAGAGAGGAGGGAGCAATGACGGCTTGCCACCGTGAAGACAATTGGTCCGGGGCATTGCTCTGCGGTTGACAGCGAGCTCGAGCCTTAACTGAACTAAAGCCGTAGCCAAGGGCGCGACCACGGCCAACGGCCTCGCCGGCGACATGGCAAAAGCCGTGAACAGAGAGGGGGTGGCCATGGCAAGTCGCCACCGCGAACGGAAGAAGGCCAAAGGTGCTTCCTCTCGACTTGCCAGCGAGTTAGGGTCCTTAACTACACTGGAGACGTGGCCGAGGTGCCGGAGTCGCGGCCACAGCGCCGGCGACACCGCGGCAGCGATGAGCAGCGGCCGGTATGGGCCGTGCACATGCTATCTACTGTAGCAGCAAAGCAAATTTTCTCCCCTTTTCAATTACTTCCAAATTCATGTAACAACCTTGAAAAATTGTAAAAATAAAAGTTGTTCAAAATTTCAAATACTATAACTTTTCTTTTTGAACCATATCCAAATTCCTTTTAGATTTTGAAATGCAAATTTGCCCTAAAGTAAACCATTTTAAATTTGATTTGAAATTCAAATTTTTGTTTAACAACTTCAAAACTCATAATATGAAAGTTGTTCTAAATAATGAGTTTAACAACTTTGATTTTTACACCAAAGTCATATTCTTAATAATTTGGAAAGCTAGGGTTTAATCCTTTGAATAAGTATTAATTTGATTTTTTCTTTTTAATTTAAAATAAATCAACTTGGGGTTTCAAATTCACCAATTTAGGATTGGATTTAGGTTTAGGTTGTTAAATCAAAGTTGTAGCAAACATTTTTATTTATCACTTCTATTTAGGGTCCATCCTCATATAAAGCTTAGAAAATAAAATCTTACTTTAATCAACTTTAGGCTTTTAATTATGGAAATGTATTTTTAATTCATCCAAGGTGGATTCAATTATTGTTTTGCTAGCCAACTTGTCAACTTGATTTAATCATGAACCTAGATTGATCAAAACTACTCTAATAAATAAATCCTAATGTTCATATATAGCATCACATAATTATAGGGAATAGTAACTAATTTTAGGGAATAGTAAAAATGGATTTCTTTTTTACTATGTGACCATGATTATGAATAATGATAAATACTTATGTGTGCAAATGCAAATGCTAATGCATGTTTAACACCTAGGGTGTTACATGGAGACATCGATAATCAGCTGTGAACAAATAAGAATTAGAAATGATATCCTACTAAACTGATACGATAAAACTAACTAAAAAGAAAACAGAGAAAAAATAGAAAATATCTTCCGACAAACTAGAGTGGATGCTGAGCATATTCTAAATAGAAGCCGAAAGTACATGACAAGGAACAGTAAGGTACACAGAGAAGCACATAGGCAGTGAGGATCCAAATCCAACACCATACCGCAAAAGCATAATTTACTCCTACGACAAAAGCATTTACACAATTAATGAAAAAATTAAAGTATTGAAGTACATCTCACTGAAGTTATCGAGTAGAAGTAACAATAGCGCTGACAACCAAAACCAACCCATCATCGGCTATAATGTCATATTCTCTATTACTCAGAAAAGGCTGGCGACGACATCGCAAGAACGATTCCACGACACCAAGCGGAGGTTTAAGACGGACGACCGCACGGCTGCTTGGGTCGGACCATGGAGGCAAAGAAGGATTAGGAGGTCTCGTGCCTTACGTTCAAGTTTGGTTCAGAAGATGAAGACTATACTGCGTTAAGAATAACTCTGATGATACCCGTGAAGGAGGAGTCTTTACTCGACGACATATTCCGTCAACTCTGATGACGTGTAGATATGCTTCCGCTAGATTAACCCTGTGATATGTGTGATCTCAGTTGATATAATATCATGTAAGTATTTACGATGTATGGCTGTAATATCAACTGATATATGATAATGTGATGGGAACAATCTTTGGTTTCATCACATTATAACTCATTTTGTGGATTTTTCCTTCGTGAAAAATCAGTCAATGCACTTCACTTTATCTAATCATGTGAGTTGCATGCATATCTCCCTTATCTTTCTACAAATAAAATGATCGAAACAAGAAGCTCGCTCACCTCTCAACCACAGGAAAAGTGATTACAACAAAGAATAATCACATTACTTGTCCAGATACAACTAGAAGATAGCAATAACCCAGATGCAATTGTTCTAGTACTCCCAATGAATACCCCTTTGTCTTAAGATCATGTACAAATGTGGCTGATAGAGTCTCACAAGTTTTTGTGATTTTTGAAGCTGGGCAAGTTACAAATTCTATTGTGATTTTTTAACAGTCATATTATGATAGTTTCGAGCTAGTCAGCTACTATGTGCAATTCACAGCCAGACTAGTGAAGTTACTATATGCAATTCAGAGCTAGACTGTCAGCCTGTCAACTGAATACAACACAGATTAGTAGACTTAACTAATTAGCTGAATAGATCAAACTGTTCATTTGGATACTGTAGCACACGTTGTAGCATATGTGCTAACTTTTATAATAAATGTCTAATTATGACCCAAATAAATTTAAAATATTCGTCTCGCAATTTATATGTAAACTATAAAATTAGTTTTTTATCAACATTTAATATTTCATACATGTGTACGAACATTCGATGTGACGTGACGTGAAAAGTACACAGCCTACAGATGGAGGTCGACGTCTTGCCACCGTGCGAGCACGAGCACGGGGTTGAGGGATGAGGGAGATCGGGCCGGACTAGGGAAGGAGATCATGTGACTCGTGAATAGATTTGAACTGAGGAGGAGATCGCGCTTCAGCCGATTGGTATCGGCAATTTTCTTATTTCTTCTGTAATTGCATGGTGGCATGCATGATATATAGGAATATCTAGGTGTTACTACCGTGCATGGCGCCGTGATAGGAGCCGTTGCGCCGGGCGTGTACTCGTGATCGGGTAGAACCACGTCGTGCTGAGCGAGGGATGGTGTGCCGTCCACCGAGCTCCTTTGATAATGGAACGAAGTTTCAGCCTCTACCATCCGAGGATGATACACAGCTGCAATATAAATACACACCAGAATCTAACAACACACCAAGCAAGTCCGACAGCAAACACTATTCAGCCAGCACTAACACAACCCAAAAGGGGCATAGCCCGCCAGAAACAAGAAAATAAGATAAGCTCCAATAAAATTACTGAAACCCCAACCGAATTTAGCAAAGATCGACATAACCATTGTCTCCTAACTTTCTGCAACCCATCCTGAACTCCGGTCTCTCATCATCCTTATACAGCATGGATCACGATCTGATCCAATAAGTCATCCTGAAAATTACCTGCAAATGAGAATTAGATCTTGTATTATTAAACGCCATATCATTTCTATTCAATCAAATTGACCAACACAAAGCGGCGGCCCCTAGCATAATTTTTTTCTTAAGGCGTGGACCTAGTCCATTAAGCCAAGAGCCTAATAAATTAGATACGCTAGTGGGTGGTTGAATTCCAAATATGATAGAAACAATGTTCCAGACAAATTTTGTACAATGGCAATCAAAGAACAAATGTTGAATGCTTTCATCACACTAACAGTGATAGCATTGTAAACTCCCTTACCACTTCCTTTTTACCAAATTATCCTTAGTAAGAGTGACACCCTTTTGTAAGAACCAAATGAAGATTTTGATCTTTAATGGAATCTTAGTTTTTCAAAGAGGGCTTTTGTTCGGTTGCACTTCACGCCGTATCATAGCTTTATACATTGATCCAACGGTGAACTTACCGTTTTTATTAGCTTTCTATAAGAAGATATCCATCCTGTTGGATAATTGCACAGAAACCAACTTTGCCACTAAATCAAGACAGGACGATAGATTTGTTTACTATTTGTTACTTTCTTTCTCGTGGTGGCGATGAATGAATTCCTTCCAATTTCTCTTGGCGTTCAATCAGGTGGCCTCAATTTCTATCCCATGGGTCCCGTGTCGAGCCGAGTGCACAAGAGGCTGGGTGGACATCGTTGGGGGCGAGTGTGCGAGTGCCTGGTTGACGGAACCAGTCGATATTTTTTTACTTGCAAAAACAAACAAACAAAACAAAACAAAACTTGCAAAAAAAAAAATTATCCGCTCCAAGATTCCCTCGAGTATTGAGCAAATACACAGTCCATAGCCCAAGTCCATGGGTCGCAGCCCAGTATGCATCCGTATCCCAGCATCGAAGGCCCAACTTAATGCTCGAGTCTCCAGTACCGTGACACATATTGATCCATATTTGACTCGGAATAGTGCGTGACAGAAACAGGATCCTCGGGTCGAAATTCGAAAACGTTACCTATGGGGCATCGTATCTCCGATTCGGGTTATTGGGCAATATACATATGAACTCAGCTATTGGCAGTTGGTTCACCACATCTTATCGTCCCACAAATACGCCGGTGCCAGTAGCTTGTCCTGTGCAGCTGTGCTAGTAGTTTCAAAAAAAGCAGCTATTTGATATACGCACTAGCTCTCCGTTCCTGAGATGGTCTCGTGGCAGGAAAAGGCTTGCGTTGGGGTATTGATCGCCGGAATCATAATCGGTTTGGGCTTTCTGATAAACTGGATGGTGATCAGCCTAAGACCTTCCTACATCACGGTCAGCCTCCTCGACAGCACGGGGGCTCGACGTCGACGAGGAGACGGCCAGTAAAACCCCGGTGGAGTTCGACGTCGCCATTGGCCTCTCGCATCTCCACAGCTTCCTCAGGGGGGTGGCCCATGACGGCGGGCACATGACGATCTCCTACGCCGGCATCGAGCTGGCCGAGGGCCCGGTATCCAAGTTCTACGTCGCCGGCGGGCACCGCGACTGGGTGGAGGCGACGAGAGCCGTGGTGTCCGCCGGTAAGGACCAGGCGCCGCTGTCGCAGCTGTTCCGCGACCACCTATGGGTGGACCAGGAGGTGGACGGCAAGGCTGATTTTGACATTGCACTCAGCCTTTATAACGTGAACATCACCACCGGCGAGACCACGTATAGCTACCACAGCTGCAGGGCGGGTTTGGCGCTTCACGGGAAGGCCAAACCAAGCAAGTGCGGGCGTCCTTCGTTTTTTGTTTGATTTTTATGAGTTCTGTCTCAGTCCTGTTCCAGAAAAAAATGATGTCCAAGTAGGATTTAAAAATTTATCAGAAAACTTATGTTTAGCTCTGCTATAAGATGAGCTATATATCGGCCGGCCTCTGAAACTGTTCTGCTTGTATTACTTTATGCATTTCTTTTAAAAGGGGTGTTTGATATAGTTCGCAATAACTTCACGAACTATTGTGAGCCTATTTTTCTTATCAAACATTATTTTCTAAAATAACTTTATGGATGAAACTATTTTTCTTCCCACCCTAAAAGGATGATTGTTGTAAAGCTAAAAACAGTAGCTTATCCTACCTTTCTTTCTCATTTCTTCACCTAAACAAGTTGCTTATGAAGCCATTTTCTAAAAATAAACTTTACTTATGAAGCTGATATGTGTCAAACGGGGCCTAATTAATGGCTTATTATTATTTAATTAACACCGATCATTCTTTGATAAATACGTACATGTTTAATTATTATTAAACGAATGGGTCTGTGGTCTAACGGTAAGACTATCTAGTGAGACGTTCAAATCCTGATGATTGCACCTTTTTCTTGACATTTTCTACACCTTATCTATAGAGGTGAGTGTGTGCTTGTGTGAGCATTTACGTTCTCAAGCCGATGCATGCGGAGTCCGAAAGGGCACAGATGCAACATGTGCGGTATGTGGTTCCGGACGCCGCAGGGGCTCGGCGGCCACATGGTTGGCCACAAGAAGGATAAGTAATTTTGAGGCCTAGTGAGGGCATGCACATGCATGTAGAGGAATACAGTACCTAGAATTGTTTCCTTTTTCTAGTGTAGAAGATACACGGATCTTTTTTATCCCTATGTTCATGGAGAACAGTTGTTACTCTTTTTGCAAACAATTGAAAAGACAAATGCAGTACTTGTTCTGGCTTACTATGTTTCTCTTGATTTTTTTAAAGATAGTTATTATATGGTGCATTAGACACTATATGTCTATATGGGCTCGTTCGGTAGGAATCCACGTTCTCGTAGAAATATTTCAGATCTAGATTCTCTTTAGTTAATTTAGATTCTCGTTGAAATGAACTATAATCACTCCGAAACACCTATTTGGATGATTCTTATTCCTAATGAAAAAGAGAAACGTTTCTTTCAAAATCTATAACATTTCTGTCATCTGTTTGGGTGTTTGTCAGCAGTTATGGTGATTCACCTGAGAATTAGAAAGTTTCTGTCATCCAAGATACCAGTAATTTTGGTGATTCACCGAGATAAGTACTAGTTTACATATCTTTGTTTACATTTAGATTGGGCGGACCAGCTGACGCACGGAGACTGGCGGAGTTTGACGCTGCATTGAGCATTTTTCAACGTGAACATCACCACCGGTGTGACCAACTGACCGCGTATACCACAACGGAAAGGGCACTAATAAGCCAGTTTGGTACTTGACACTAAGTCTAAACGCTAATGCTTCCTTGTGATTTTCTTTTTCCTTTCCTTGTGTTTTTACCATGCTTTTCTGTGTAAATAATCGATTACTATCAAATTTCTTATTTATATTAATTTCTATGAAATTCTTGCATTCGAAAGGATCCCTAATCCAAGCAAATGTGGTTGTATATTCTTACTTTTTTTTTTTCCTTTTCTTCCAAGGCACGTAAGCAAGTTTTTTCCTTCCAAAATACAGACATTTAAACATTCATGCTCAACTTACCTTATGAACAAACAAAAGCACACCTTACCCCTATAAACACATTCAAAATGTTATATATGTGTTTGAGATTGAAAAAGTTACCATAAAGTGCTCCCAACAAAGTAGTTTCATCTAAATGACTGTAATGACCTATTGCCCAGAGATGTAATAGGTGTTATATATGTGTTTTATTATGTTTATACTACTACACGCCTAAGATATACAGATCCGTCACCATCACCTGCCAAGTTCGTGGAGAGCACTAACCACACTTTTGCGCGCACACAATCGAAAATACAAATGCAGTACTTTGCTCTTCCGATTGTTCTCCTTACCTAAAACACTAAAAAAAAAAAGATGAACTCTGACATGAGAAATGTTGAGCAGCTCTGCTGCTGTATCGCATTGATTCTTGAGTTCCGTCTAAACAGGCGAAAACCAAGATGACGAGCCTTTTCTGATCCAAACGATCGAGCTCTAGCCAGGAATCTTGAACTCTATTGATCGAAGTGGCTCGTGCTGTAGGCAGACCGCGGAGCTGCAGCTGCTCCAGAACTACCGAACCTTCAGGCTAGTGTCCCGAATCGGATCCGGAGCACCAGCTGGCGCTGTTGAAGCAGACGAGGAACGCGATAGAGAGTCAGTTAAAAGACAGCTCGCCCCGGCGGCCGGTGTGAAACGGATTTGTGTAGGATTCGGTGACGCGTCTAGTTTCCTAGTATTTTGGAACTGACCGCGCGGCGGCGGTTGCGCGCCATCCCGGAATCGGTACGGTATCGGAGTCCTGCCCGCCGACGTTTCGAGGAGCTCAGGGCAGGCCACGGCACCGCGATTATAATATAAGGCGACGATCTCTGCCCGAAGTGAAACCAACACCGTCTTCTCTCACAACTCTCGAGTCGAGCAGCTGCTGGTGTTGTCGTTGGGACTCGGGAGTGCGCGCGGCGGAGCAAACCCTACTTTCATCAATCAATTCACACCAAGCCAGCGGAGGAGCCCATATAGCGATGGCAGGCTCCTCTGAGGACAGGCGGCGGCGCGGCAGTCCCGCTGATCGGCGTGACGACGGCGAGCCGCCGGAGGAAGGCGAGCTGGTCCCCGGGTGCGACTCCGACGTGAACACCGAGGACTACTACAACAACCACGACTACTATTCCTCGACCGACTCAGATGAGACCACCAGCGACTGCAACACCCGCTCCATCGCCCCGGCGAGCTACGGCGGCGCCGGCGCCACCAGCCCATTTTCCGCCGCCGCCGGCCGCGAAGAGCAACAACGGCAGCGCCAGCTCGTCGTCCCCCGTCGCGGCGCCGGCGATGAATGCTCGCCTGCCCCATCTGCGGGAAGGAGTTCCGCAACCGCAAGGCCGTCTGCGGGCACATGAAGGTTCACGTTCACCAGCACGGGGCGATCGGGCGCCATGATGAGCAGCAGGGGATCCGGACGAAGAAGGACAAGCCCAGGGGGATCAAGCGCAATGCGGCGGCTGTCGCGGTGGGGGGCTGGGGCGGCACCGGCAAGCGAGGCAGGCCTGCCTCACCCGATGCCCCATCGGACCAATCCACGGCCATGGTCGTTGCAGATTCCAAAGTTGTCTTGAAGAAGCCGATGCCCTTGGCGTTCGCACCGCCCAATTCGTCGTCGTCGCCGGCCGTGCGCACCCAGTCCGCAACGCCCAATCCCACTCCGACGTCGTCCGTGCCCACGGCGTCCGGAACGCCGCCACCGGGTCTGTCGTCCGTTCCCATCGCCTCCACCACGATGACCAATGTTAAAGACGAGAGCGGCGGCTCTCCGAAGCCGATGCACGGTGACGCAATGGAGACAGCGGTGGCAGGAGCAGCGAACCCACCCACCGAAGCCGCCGACGTCCACCTACATGCGCCGCCGTCGCCGTCGCCGCCTCCTGCTGTGGTGCGTGCTACATCCGCCGCCCACGAGCGACCCATCGGGCCTCCGCCGCCGCCGGCTGCTGATGCAGAGGAGCGAGTTCAGCTTCCACCCGTCCACCCGCCGCCGCACCCCATTGCGCCGCCGCTTGCAGCTTGCAGCAGCAGGTCGCCAAAATCCGAACGGGTACACATGCAAAGTGTGCGGTTACTGGTTCGCGACGCACCAGGGCCTCGGTGGCCACATGGCCGGACACAAGACCAGGGAGCTCGCCGCCGTTCCGTGCCGCCCTGACGACGCCAAGCGGGTGAAGAAGCATCCGTGCAAGCACTGCGATGCGGTGTTTGACACCGGAGTACAGCTCGGCGGCCACATGAGGGCGCACTATACTGGCCCGGCGATCGTGCCCAAAAGGAAGCCGCCACACGTTGTCCAGCCCCTTCCACCGCGGGCGGCCCTCGAGCCTGCACCTACGTCGGCGGCCGTGGCGGGCAGACTGCGTCTCTTTGGCTTTGACATCGTGGCGGGGGTGCAGACGCCAGCGGTGGGGGAGGCGGGGAGCAGTAGCCTATAATGGAAAGTTTCGCTTGAACTCTCACGTGGAACGGGAGGTTCAGTTTTGTTAGCTAGAAACAGAAAGACTGTGGGGGCACCCTTACAAAAGTGTAATGTGTACACAATACAGGCATGTACTAGTGTAATATTGTTCCCCTTTTCCACTACATAGAAGAATTCTGATTATGTTATTTTTCCTTATTTGAGCACATGACTTGTGAGCACGGAACATACTTCTTTTTCATCCACATATAAGCAGAACTTTATCCATGAAAATGACTTAGAACGCTTGTCAGAAACTCAGAACGTGCATGGGATGGGAGCATGGGCAAGCTTATAAACAGTTATTAAACTGCGAAATAATAGGTTGTACCCCTTGCCCCATGCATGCACACGGGCTAGTTTACCAAGTGCCAAGACTTGTTTCTTAAGAACCTGTTTGGATACCTAACTATCCACCTCAATCCATGTCAAAATTGCAAACCAAACTACGTCACCACTTATGAATTGAGATCAATACATGGGCATTTAAACAAGCCCTAAAACAACAATAATAAAAATATACACAAATAAGTTAAAATCATATAGGAGTATGTATATAAGGACAATCTAATTTTATAAAGCATATGTGTTCTGTCCTCCCTAGTAGTTATGGAGATTGATAAGATAACACTTATTCAAAAGGTTCAATGGTCATTTTAATCTCTCAGCTATTGCCTGATTTCCAATTATATCCTTACTTTTAAAATGATAGTTCAAGTCCTCAACTTTTACGCTTAGGCACAATTTCATCTCCGTACTATCAAAGTGACCATTTCAATTAGGGTTGAAAACAGATCAAATGCCATACGAGTATTAATGAATCTGCATTACGTCCCATTCTATTTTCTTGGATCCTTGGAGTCGAATACAGGTCATTTGGATATTGATATCTATTAATATACATATCAGAAATCCAATTTTGAATATTCGGATTCAAATACGATCGGAATATAAATCTTTGGAATCAAATACAGGACTAGCCATATGATACGTTCCGGTATTAAATCCTTAAATTTTGTATTATGGGCTTAACATCTCCCGTGATTGGAGATAAAAATAAAAATAATCAGATAAAAACATAATTAGGGAACTACATGATTTTAAATGTTGCCTGTATTATAATGGTACTGTTTATATATATCATACAACATTATTTTTGTGGGAGTAATTACGATTACTACGAACGCTATTTAGTACTTTGTGAAATAGAATAACATTATATCTACATTTTTTTCTCTTAGCCACTTCTAACCAATTGCGAATAAAAATAATCTTTTTCCATAAGCTAAAAAATATTTAGAAGGATATCGGATATGAACAATCTGATTATTCATATTCGAGGTATTTTGATCTATATTTATAATATTATATTCATTTTGATATATGGATAGAAAGTGTGCTATCTTGAATTTACATGTGGTCCTGGAGCTGACCATCTGTCAGTCTAGTCACCGTGGCGTTCTACATAGGACATGGGATTGGGGGGGGGGGGGGGGGAGGGATTAAAAACTAAAATACACTTTGGTAGTTCATAGATGAAACTAAGCCCAGGATAAAAAGTTTAAGGAATAAAATGACCGTTTTCATACTTCTAGGATGAAATTGGACCCAAAAAAATTAGAGGAGCGAAATGGTTATTTTGAAAGATTACGGATGAAATTTAGCTTGCGAGATAGTTGAGATATCAAACTGAATATTCTGCCTATTCAGTTCAAGGCTATTCTATTTACAACTCCCCTCAAGGATCATCTATTTTGAAAGCCAGCTTATTGTTTAGGTTGTCTAGTAAATTGACTAAGATTTATGACACTGTATTTTTCGAGACCACGCTGACGGTGCGTTTTTTCATTAAGCAGAAAAAGAGTTCAAACAGGCGAAACCGTCCGGTAACAACCGGTTACCAGGCACCCAACAGCCGAACAGAACAACAAAAGGCGACGAAGCCTGCAACAGAAAAGAGACGACAGCCAACACGACCACCACCGAGCGATAACAATGCGAAATCAACTAGCGCACAGCCCTGGCCGGACTTAGACATCGACGAGTAGCGCATCCAGCTGCTTGTAGCCGGCCGACGATCAGGCGGCTGCCTCGTCCAGAATCCGCTGCGCCAAAACAGCAGCCGTAGTTGCCGCCCCGCCGAAGGTCCTTGCGTTCCGCTCCTTCCATAGCGACCAGCCGATGAGGAAGAAGACGGAGTCGAAGCCCTTGCGCAGCGTTTTGTGGACGAGTCTCCTGCTCTCCAACCACCAAACGAAGATGGGCTGCTCGACCACCGTTGCCAGGTGGTGAAGGTGCAACATAGAGAGGCAAACGTGCCACACCTCCCGACTGTAAGGGCACCCCAGAATGATATGATCCATCGTCTCCGAGGCCTGATCGCAGACGACGCAAGGGCACGCAGGTTGCAAACCATGACGGAACCTCCGCTCGCCAGTCCAGCACCTCCCATGCAGGCACAGCCAGAAGAAAAGCGCACCTTCGGAGGTGCCGGGGTTTTCCACAGCTGTTTAGCGCCAAGCAAAGGCGAGGAGCCCAGGAACATGGCCCCGTAGAATATCAATATACTTTTCCTTTAGAAGCAACTACATTAGTGTTGCCCCATAGACAGTCTCATATAATGCTGCATAATCTTGTCTCATCTCCTAGTAACCCAGTATGGCAATCAAATCACAATGAAAATCTATTTCTCGCACCACATAGCCCAAATAATTCCCGACTGGCTGATGGACCGGGGAATCCTCTATCAATTCTCACGGCCAAGGCCTGGAGCTCTTTGCCGGCAATAAACTGCTTGACCACCTGAAGATGCCACCGCAAGTTTTGACAACCTACATTATACAGTACTAGCTCCGACTCAGATAAAAAAATTGGACCGTCAGAACTTATCTGACTCGAACAAAACAACCAGAACTAGCAAAGCAGCCCATGCTTCCCGCTACTTTCATCGGCCTGAATGCCATTTTGTTAGTATTGAACTAAAGAACCAAGTAACCAACGCAATACAACAGCACAGCAGCTACGAGTAGCTCCTACACTCACCTGGTCACAGCATAGGTGCAGCTCTCATCCTCTCAAGAGTCAAAGCCCTCTCTTCTCTTTTTTTTTTAGGCTTTTCTCTCTTTTTTTACACGATTCCGTCATATGCTCGGCTGCTTCCCTTCACCTCGCTCCCTGGCTCTGTCGCCATGCTTACATTTCGCGACGAGCCGGAGACTTCTACAGGCTACGTCCTACCATTCTGTCTACCACCCCTCCACCTCTTCAGACGTTTCAGCTCCACCACCACGACGCTGATGTTGTCAGTGCTGCCCCGCGCCATGGCGAACTCCACCAGCATCGTGGCGGCATCGCTGGCCGAGCTCCCGTGGACGGTGTCAGGGTACTTGGCAGCCGCGCGCCCGCACAAACAGTTCCTCGCGACCCTGCAAGCCTCGTCGTTGGACATGACGTCCCACAACCCGTCGCTCGCCAGGATGATGAACTCGTCTTTGTCGGTACGGTCTGTAACAGTCACCTCTGGTTCCGCTGATATGAATGGCTTCATGTAAAAGTCACCTGAAATGGCAGACAGAAGAAATTCAGTGATCGATCCGTAATAGAGCACGACCTATGAGGGACTGTGTTGTCTTAATAATGGAGACATAGCAATGTATTGCAAAATTCAAATTCATCAAGTTCCAAGTCCGCAGAGGGTTTTGCAAGTTGCAACTTATCCTTATATGAGGTTTGTTGCTTCACTGCTCATCGTCTGGGACCACTATGGTGCAGCTTGGCTTATTAGACTTAGGGTTCAGGGTGCACAGAGCATGGCATTGACGAAAAAAATTCACAATGGAATGTTTAAAAAAACAATAATGATCCACGTGATAGCATGGTCAACTATCATGCAGATATGTTCCTCGTTTCTCCTTACCAAAGCTACTGCAATTGTTAGACAGTTGAGACTAGCTAGAATTACGGTGATTGTCATCTTCACTCACATGGATAATATACAGAACAAAATGAGACATCACCGTACCAATTGACCTTGACGTCGCAAGCACCCCCAGGACACGGTACCCCATCCAGTTGATGACCCTGCCACCTGCCGATTCTACCCTTTCCAACTCATCAGGCCGATTTGGCTGTACAGTTAGGAAAAAGTTTTCATTTTCATTAGCTGTGACAAACAATGCGCATTAGACAAAGCTGAAACTGTAAAACAAGTACAGCATAGCATTAGCTGGGACAAACAATATGCATTAGACAAAGTTGAAACTGTAAAACAAGTATAGCTGTAGGAAAGGAAATCTCAAAGTGAACCCCCAACAGACTAATTCAACACTGCACTGAATCAGCAACAAAATGCACATCACTTTGACTAACTTTAAAATCTGGCCAATGTTAAACATTGAAAAACTTAGATCACAATTTATTAAAATTCACATATCAACTAAGTTTGAAGAACCTTATCAGTTATCACTACAATGGGGCTTGAACACTCATTTCGTATTTCAGACCTTCAGGCGCTACTATTTCCTGTATTCTGCGCTGTAGAGACAACTTGCATGATGGATACAGTAAACAGCTCTGCTTTTGGTGTAAACATGTTATTATATAAAGAATCATATTGGGAGAAGTTGTGGTGAGCATCGAAGCGTGGCACATAAATAAGGTAAGAAAAAGAATACGTTCTAGTTGCAGGTAGATCAAGTCGTATCAAGTGCACCCGGAAACTTCAAAATTCAGCTATTATCAGAGCACCAAATAGAGTTAACCTCACTTGATCACTCCAGCGTCAATGCATTCTCCTAGCCCCTACATGCTACTACGCTAGCAAGATAATTGAACCATCGTACTTGATATGACTTCACAAAGCCGCATCTATATTTCTCACTCTCACCTAATGTGATAGTGCTAGTGTGCAACACTTGCGTCTTGAAACCCAACCTCGACTTCATTTACGCACCAAATGTCAAACTTTATTCCCCATCACTGTACCCACTAGTATCTTGTTTCCAGCTAGATAGGCCCTATAATAACATATAATTTATTACATCATGTTGACATATTTAACCTTAGCAGTTGATAGATAACTACGCAGCTACTCTATTTTGGTTTACAGATTTAAAGATTGATCCAACCCCGTATTAAAAAACATTTGCCATTTTGTTCCGCAAAAGAGCACTTAAGCAGGGTTGAGACAGACCACGAGCACACGGTGGGCCAGGGGCTCAGGTCTGTCTGAACGACAGATATTGTGGGGCACGTGTATAATTTCTACCCGGTCTGTTCTGCTTCCAGAACACTACTAGTCAAACCTCAGTTTCCACGAAGCCGAGCTCCGACAAAATACCATCTGAAAAATGAAATAACTTCAACATTGCATGAACTGGAAGCAAATATTGGGCCTAAACCAGTTCTTTGACGAATCCTAAATGGCTAAACCAGTTTCAAGTATGTGTGCAAATGAAGCAAGCAATTTCCTCCCAGCTTAAGGGCATGTTTTGTACAGCTGAAGCTATTGTGAGCTGTTTTTTTTTCCAAACACCTATTTCCAAAAAAGATTTTCCTCCTGTCACAAAAAGAATGAGTTGACATAAAACTGAAAAAATCAGTTTATCCTTCCTCTCCCTTATTTTTCTTACACAAACCATGCATGAGGATGCTGATAAATCTGTTTGCCAAACAATACTTTCAAGATAGCTCAGCTTTATCTAAAAAGTTATTCATAAAGCTACTATTTTCTAAAAAAAATGTCACCAGTAAAGCTAAATTGTGCCAAACAGGTAAAAAAAAATGACCTTGAGATTCCTTCCCAGTGCAAAAGGAGCCGATGAAAGATATTATTAGGCAGGATTCGCAAATAAAAGATATTCACTCTGTTCGGCTGGCTGGTACGCTGGCTGGTACGGTACGACTGGCTGATTCGTTCCTGAGAAAAAAACGCTGCTGAATGGCTGGCTGGTGCTGGCCAGCCAGCCGAACAGAGTGATTATTAGGCAGCAGCACAAAGAGAGGTGCAGTGAAGCACGCTATCAGAACTGGCCGACCTTGATTGATCCAACCAACAAGCACCCCTTTACATCGACGACCCAAGCGGGTAACCGCGACCGAACAGGCTCGTCGTCGCGGGGAACCATTTGCCTTGCCCCGATGGGGAACTCCACCCCACGTGTCGCCCCCGCTCTGCCGCGTGAGTAGGGCCCTCGCCAGGTGTAGCCCACCCTGCCCGCCGCTTGGCGTCTACCGCAACAAACCTCTGGCCAGGTGGTAGTGGTAGAGTCCCCGGGGACTATCTTTTTCTCACGCAGTAGGCAGTATGCGACCCAAAAAAAAAAATTCCATCGGTCGCACCGCGTCCCTGGCTGCCTTGCCAGCTCCGCGCGGCCACGAGCAGGATCGCCTTCCAGTTCGGCACAGTGCAGGTGCAGCAGGCAGGCGTGGGCTAGCCGTGCAAGGCGAGGCCGAGGCCGCCTTGCCGAAAGCCGAAAACGAAACGTGTGTGTGTGAATTGAATGAAACGAAACGAAACCTGCGGCACGGTCGACGACGGGTCGCGACGAGGCGCTGCCGCTTCGACACGACCGCATGCCAAAGCCAGGGGGTTTGTTGGCGCTGAGGCTTTGGGGGGCCCTGCCTGCCTTTTGCGGCTCGCGCGCGACACCTGTGATCCCCCCGGCCGGGAGAGAAAACGTCTCGGGCCACGGCACGGCAGGCAATGGCGTCAGTGACGGCGACGCGTGCGTGCGTGCGTGCGCCGTACGAGCGGTCGTCCCTAATTCTCAGCCGTAATCGCGAGCGATTCTAACAAGCAAATGCGGATCTGGGGAGCACTCAGCTTTGCCGCCGTCCGCTTGAGAATTTTTGTTTTTGTTTCGGGGGAAGGAAGGAAGGGAGCGAGCGGGGGTAGTGCGGGTGCTGGACACTTGTTAATACAGTACCTTGTGGTCGGAGGACAGCGGCACGGGGACGCCGCGGCGGCAGAGCACGGCGCGGGAGTCGCCGCAGTTAGCGACCACGATGTGGCGGGGCCCCACGACGACCACGACGGCGGTGGAGCCCACCGTGTGGTCGACGCTGTTCACCTCGCCCTCGACGACGGCGACCTCGCCGTCCACGCGGGCGAAGCAGGCCTCCATGGCCTCCCTCCAGCGCGCGCCGTCGTCGTCCTCGCCGCCGCCATTCACGAGGAGGTGCAGACGCGCCACCTCCTCCGCGAGCACCACGTGCAGCCGCTCCCGGCACGCGTCCGCCACCCGTGACCCGCCGTGCCCGTCGTACACCGCGAAGAACTCCGCCTCCGCATCCGCGGCCACCAGGAACGGCGCGGCGACGGCGACAGCGTCCTCCATCTCCCGCCGCCGCCCGATCACAGACAACGCGGCGTGCGACACGGACTTGGGCCACCCCGTCGCCGCCGGCGCCACCACCACCACCGCAGGGGAAGCCCCTCCTTCCTGCGGCTCGGGCGCCACCTTCGCAGACTCGCGGGACGCGTCGGCGGCGGAGGCGTCCGACACCGGGCGCACCCGCTTCGCCGCCTCGCCGTCCGCCCCCGCGGATGCAGTGCGGGCCTGCCGCCTTAGCTCCAGCCTCCGACGTCGCGCCAGACGCGCCACGGCGGCCAGTATCTTGTCCGTAGCCGCGGGCGTGGGCGACTCAAGCGCGGGCACGCCATGGTCATCCTTGCTAGCCTGCGCCTCGACCTCGAGCACCCCCGGCACACCACCATGGCCTTGCTCCTGCGCCTCGAGCGCCGGCACACCATGGTCTTGCGTGCTAGGCTCAGTGCTGCTGCTCATCTCCTCTCTTCTCCCTCCCACTCCCACTACAAGCGGAAGGAAGGAGGAGCGCAAAAGAAGCGAGGGCGTCGGGGGTCAGGCCGGCTTTAATAGCCGCGGCCGCGGCGCTCAGCCGTCGGATCCGCGCTAGATGGCCCGGATGCGCGACAGCCGTATCCGGACGTGGATCACGCGGGCCTGGACGTGGACGGCGTGGATCAGCCGTCGCGCGTCGCGTGGCGCTCGCCGAGGAATGCCTTTCGCGATCTCGGCGCTCGAGGAAGGAAGCCCCTGGTGCGCGCGGCTCACGTGAACCCAAGAGACGGGACCCGGAAGATATAGGCCGTGCGGCCCAGGTGTCAGTGGGCGGTGTGGTCTGCGTGGAGAAGAGAAGGAAGGGGCGGCCCGCGGCTTCTACGCCGCGTGGGACCCAGTGAGAAGCGGGAGGGGGTTACGTGGAGGAGAGAGAGAAAAGATGACCGGTGGCGGTGGGGGCATGTCGTGCGAATTTGACTGGTACTACTCGTAGGAGGAATGAATTGGTAGACGCACGCCATCGTCGCATGCCAATGTGCAAGGGATTCAGGTGCCTTCGGTCTTCGGACGCCAGCTCGCGCAGCCTGCGTGTACTCTATAAAAGAATTGACTGTGCCGTGCGATGTCTCACAAATATCTGAAGTTGGAAAAATGGTACAATATAAGGGCCCGTTTAGTAGAGCTCCGCTTCCGGATTCTTCAGCTCTGCTCCTCGATTCTCCGGTGCAGTGATTCCATTAGATTCTGAGGGAGAGAGGAGGGTGGGGATCAGCAGAGAATTGATTCTCAGCCGATCCCTACCAAAATATAACAGGGAGCGGGAGAGAATTCGGGGAATTAATTCTCAGCCTGATCCCCACCAAAATATAACAGAGAGCGGGAGAGAAT
Organism: Eremochloa ophiuroides; assembly: GCA_038502445.1. Classification (NCBI taxonomy): domain Eukaryota; kingdom Viridiplantae; phylum Streptophyta; class Magnoliopsida; order Poales; family Poaceae; genus Eremochloa; species Eremochloa ophiuroides. Next base: position 58,924,699 of record JAHLJS010000006.1, on the reverse strand, counting down.
TCGGGGAATTAATTCTCAGCCGATCCCCACCAAAATATAACAGGGAGCGGGAAGAGAATTCGGGGAAGCAGGTTTTTTCGGCTCCCACCTCCTAGTGTAAATGGAAAAGTGATTCACTACTGATCCCCACCTGAATCAATTGGCGTTTTGAGTGTTTGGCTGGTTGGGAGTGATTCTTCTCGGAGAAGCTGGAGCTGGAGCTCTAGCAAACGGGGCCTAAATGAGCAGCCAACCATTTCATGGACTCTTATTGTTATTGCTACACAATGCCATGGTTATTTTTATGTCCAGCTAAGCACCTCCCTCACCCAGGTGGCCCTCTTTATTTGTTCAAATTATATTATATAGCCAGCATTCATGATTTTTTGAAAAATCCTGAATATTCACACATGTACGTACACTCATCGTATATATGTATACCCTATCTCTATGTACACTGATGATGGATTGAGACAAAGAATAATGACGTTAAATTCTAGAATAAATTTAAAAAAAATGAGTACTCATGTTAACTTGAGAACTTAAATGAGGGTGGATAGGTTTCACCACAAAAGAATCAAACTATCTGAGCTAGCCTAAGTTTGCATACTCATGTAGAACTAGCCATTTTGTTCTGAGCGGGAAACAACTGGGCCTTAATATTCAAACATGTTGATAAAGGGCTCTACTTCTCTTTAGAAAGTGGGCTACATGCTTCAAAAGTCGAAAATTTTCATACGCCACATGGCCCATACACCTCAGACGAACACAATGGCGTGTTATTAGGTAGTTCCCCTTTTGTAGGTGGAAGTTAGACGGCCACCTCCCATGCACGCCCACTTTATTCGTCCGCCTGTGCCGGTGTCGTCTTCCCATCTCTCTCTCTCTCTCTCTCGGCACCTAGCAATCTCCTCTCTATCGCGCTCCCGATGGTGATCTCTTCAGGTGAGCCCGCACGCCACCGCCTCCACTGCGCCGGCCATGGCAGATCTGGCGTATTTGACCCCGCCCATGGTGGATTTGTCGAGGTATGCCTCCTCCTCCTCCTCGGGTGATCTAGGGTTCCTGGGAGCCTCACTCCTTCCCCAACTCTGTCGGGTTTAGAAGGAAAGGGGTTTACGGAGAAAGGCAGGCCATGCGGCGGGGATGGTTGGACGATGGTTTGGGGTCCTAGTGACGGTGGAGGCGATCTGGCCAGATCGAGGCAGGGGAGCCATGGCTATGGCGGTGACAGCGGCAGGGCGGGAGTGGAGGGGGAGGGGAGGAAGGTGTCGTCGACGATGATCTATGGTTTCACTGGAGCTCCACGACCGGGGCCGCGGCCGCAGAGGTCCGATGAAACTATAGCTCACAGGTGAAAGGGACGGTGGCGATGGGGCGATAGGACCATGGAGAGAGAAAAACTAACTTAGGGAAATTATCTTTCCTAAAATATACTGTGCGTGCCGATTGGCTAAATTACGGCCTGCTCTCATTTGTGACAAAAAAAAATAGGAGCCGTAATTAATAGTTTACAAACTCGTTAGAAAGATTATATATAGTAGTGTTGGCCTAGTATTAGTCGGTCATATACTTGAATTTTGCGAACATATACGACGGTGATAGCAGTGCACTTAATCAAGAGGTTGATTCTTTTACTAGTCCTCTATTTCGAGCAACCGTTAGGCCTACCTTTTGATGACAGCTCCTTGACATGGTAACGACACGAGCATTAGTATTAGTAGTAGACTAAAGAAGATGGAGTCCGACCACGAAATGATCGACAGATGCTCTTGCTTTAATCAATCATCAAGCGTGACGTCGAGAGGATTTTTTTTCTTCGTCGACGTTGAGAGGATTATTGGAAACGTTCAGCGGTTCAGCAAGCGGCGAAGGCCTGCGCGGCCACGGGGGCGGCGCACTGCACAAGGAGGTCGTGGACGCTTGTCTGGGTGGAGCGGAGAAATAGCAGGCGGCGAAGGGACGCGTGTCGACGGCCGCGGACGTGCGGGCCATGCCGGGGTCCAGGTGCAGCGCGCGCCCTGCTACTGCTAGTCCCGCCCCACGTCTCCGCCTCGCCGTTCCGTTCTCGGCTGTCCTCCTGTGTGCCGGGCCCCGATGCCCCCGGGTGCCTGCGCGCGCTGTCGCCCTCGGTACGACGAGGGATGGGCCACCACGACCACGATCTGAGGCTTCGTATTCCCGCAGGTTCGCCGCGCCGCTCGCCACGTGTGGCTCGCGCCACCCAAAAGCAGTCCGGGGCCCCAGAGAGACCCACCTCCATTGTCGCTGGTTTTTCTTGAAAGCCGCGCGGGCGGCTGATCGGCGGGTGAACGGGTCACTGAGGCAGCGTTTAGTTGAGAAACTTTACTTCTCTTCTCATCACATCGATTGTAATTTTAGTCTGCATAGAGCATTAAATGAAGTAGCAGCTGTTACATGTTTGTACTTTTTGCCTGACTATCTCGAGATGAATCTTTTAAGCCTACTTAGATTATAATTAGACAAAAGTTATCAAATACAAATGAAAGTGCTACAGTTACGAAACTTTTCCAAATTTCCAAACTAAACGCACCCTGACGTGCTTTACGCCTCGTCGGTCCTCGTGCGTGTACAGTTCGTTTGGTTTCAAGTGAAGTGAGAGACGGTGGCGCGCGGTGGCGATGGCGTGGCGTACTCTACTGAGAGACGACGGTCTGTCGCGTAGTATCGCCTTTTCGGTCGGTGGCGCCTGCGCAGCGTAGCTCGATCTTGTGACTACTCCCTCCGTCTCTTGAAAAAACGTATTTCTTTGACTTCTATAGTTTCTATTTGACCGTTTGTCTTATTCAAAAAATTTTAATAAATATTATTTATTTTTTGTATAAATTAAGCTGCTACTTCTATAATTTTATAATAATTTATTTAATTTATTATTTGTACAAAAAATTTGAATAAGACAAATAGTCAAAGAGGAAGAGGAAGAGTCAAAGAAATGCGTTTTTTCGAGAGACGGAGGGAGTAATGGTTTTTGGAAGGTTTGAGTACGCGACGCTTTCTCGCCTCTAGATGTGGTGCCCGTGGATTTTAAAGCGGTCGTCGAGTGCAATGATCTTGTGACTAATTGCTTGAACTGGCTTTGTCTAATCGACGATGTCTACTGCATTTCGTGGCCTCCTTTCCGTTCGACAAGGACGTGTACACGTATAATATACGTACTCTACAGGCGCACGTATAGATTATGTGCTAGCCCGTGATGATAATTAAGCCGTACACGACCAAAAGATTCTACCATGTAAAGGAGCAAGATGTCATCAACCAAGCGTGGTCGTTTTTGTGTGGGCCTTTTACTACTACCTGCTGTAGACCTAGAAGCAAGCTACCACACGAACTAGCTGTACTAAAAGCGACGCATATGTGGCATGCTAGACATTGCGCCCCTCATATGAAACTCACCGCAACAGAGGCTACGTGTATCCTCGGCCAATGGCTGCGTTCGGTTGAGCTTATAAGTGCTTATTTTTCAGCACTTTAACAGTATTTTTCTCTCACAAGATTTCAGCACTTCTACAGCACTTCAGCGTTTTTCTACAGCACTTCAGCTTCACCGAACGGAGCCAAAGTGATTCATTCGCTGACTCACTCAGGCGTGTCGCCGAGATAGAAGATATTAAAAAAATGTTCTCATATTCACTTTGTTTTATGTGCTCTTACCAATACAAGAAACGTTTTTTATGTTCTTTCTTCGACGTAATTAAGTAGTACAACTAGCATGCAAAGCAAGTAATACTCGTACACGCGCGCACAGCACAGCATAGGATCAAATGTGTAGACCTAGAAGCAAGCTACCACAAAGGCACAAACGGTACGAAAAGCGACGCATATGTGGCATGCTACACATTGCGCTCCTTATCTGAAAGTCACCGCAACAGAGGCTACGTGTGTTTCCTTGTTATCACTCCTCCATCACAGGCTGTGGTGACGGACAAGCAGGACCTAGAAAGCACTGACATCGACTAAGCCTTGCCGGGAGCAACTGACGGCCCTCGGTCCAGGAGGAAGCCTAAGCCGAACATCAGGATATTTGGGCCTATGTGGCAAGTGTAGTATATTAACTGAAGAGAAGCTCCAAGAAGGGCATCCAAATTGTATCGAACTGATTACTTGCTTGTAATTTCCGTTCCTTCCTTCCTGCCTCCTCTGCTCCCCACTTCTCCAGATACTTTTCCCTGCTGATCTGTTAACAATTGGTATCAGAGACGGATCGTGCCCTGGCCTCGTCTCCTCCGCCTCCGCCCCCTCCGCCGCCGCACTGGCACTACACCCGCCGCCGCCGTGCTCTCGGAGCGATGGAGCCGAACATGCAGCTGGTGTTGGACGCGCTCAATAAGCGTCTCGACGATCAGGACGCGAAGCTGGAGCAGCGTTTTTCCGACCTCGCCCGTGACCTCAACGCACGCGACTCCGTCGTCGACCGCCGCCTGGATTCTCTGGAGGCCGCGTGCGCCGAGCTAGAGGAGCTCCGCACCGCCCACGTCAACTCCGATCGTGATGAGCGTGTATCGGTGCTCGAGGTGGCGGCTTCCAATCTCAGGACTTGGAGGCCTGCGGTGGAGTCCTCCGTGGAGGCGCTCAAGCTTGAGGTGCAGCGCATCTCCAAACAATGGGACCGCGAGGTGTTCGACAAATCGTCGCACCTCCCAGGCCTCATGGGTTCGTCGACCGCGGCAGCGCCTTCTCTGTCAGGCCCGCCGCTCGACAACCACACTACCTCCGGGCACCGCGTTGCTTCATCACCCCGGGATCATGGGTCTGGAGTCGTTTCGACTTGGACTCATATCCCGGTCAAGGGTAAGCTCTCTCCTCCTCCGCTTGATTTCCATTCTCCTCGTCGGTCTGGTCTGTCCTTCCATAGTTCCTTCCATGGCCCTCCTCCGTTGCCTTCTCCTAGGTGTCCTCCGTCATCCCCTATTCGTCCCCCACCACCGTTTCCCTACCCTCCACCGCCCGTTTCGCCGAGTCGCCCACCACATCCCTTACAGCCCCGTCCTCCGCCCATCATCATTCCACCCCCTCCACATTCGATCCCCGCGCCTCCAGTTTTTCCCCACTTTTCCCATGACCCTCCCCGTGTTTCCCACCGCACTGGCCGATTACCTAACATTCCCTTTCCCAAGTTCAATGGCGACAATCCTCGTCTCTGGCATAAACGCTGCGTCAAATTGTTCCATATGTATGACGTTGAGGAGTCCCTCTGGATTAGCGTGGCTGAAAACTATTTGGAAGGGCCAGCCGCACTGTGGTACCAATCCATTGAGTCCCAGATTCAAAACTCTTCGTGGACCCAATTCTGCCAGCTCTTACATGATCGGTTTGATCACGACCAACATCAGGTGTTGATTCGCCAACTCTTCAGTATTAAACAAACATTCTCTATTGCCGATTTCATCACTCGCTTCACAGTCTTAGTTGATCAGCTGTTTGCCTATTCTCAGTCCACTGATGTAATACCCCGGGTATTACGGATTAATTAATCTGCCATGTCATCATGTTCAAATATTAATCATTTGCATATGATTGTGCTTAGGATCCTAGATTGGTTTGAATTAAGATGGTGTTGATTGTGGAATTAAATCCCTTAATAATAGAATTGAAATTTGCTTTTATAGGCTCAAAAACCTAATTCAAAATCTAAAAGGGATTTGGAGATAGTCCCTTAATAAAAGTTTTAGATCTTTTAAAATGGAACAACTTTTATTTTTAGAGATTTCAAAGTTCTGTGGTGGAAATTCAAATTTATTTCAAAACAATGATTTAAAACTTAGTTTTGGATTGTCATTTCAAAAATTATTTGGAATCTGGCAAAACTTCATAAATAGAAGTTGTAAAGCTCATTGAGTAGAACAACTTTTATTTTGGCAATTTTTCAAGTTGTTGAGAAAATTTAAAAGTAATTTTGAAAATACAGTTTGAAATTTAAAACTCTAGTTTACCCCTTTTTCTGTAGTTTCAAAAATATTTCGAATTTGAATTTAGTTCCAAAAGCAAAGTTGTTCAGAATTTCAAACCCTACAACTTTTGTTTTTGCAGTTTTTCATGTTTGTATGCAAAATCAGTCGGATTTGGTCAAAAACCGACAGCCCCCTAGGGAATAGTGCTACAGTGTTTCGCCCCCTCGCCCTGTTCGTCAACAGCGCCGGCAACGGCCGTGTCGGCCGGGCGCGCGCGGCTGCCGTGCCGCCCGGGATCTTGCTCCCGGTCGTCGTTTGAAGACGATACACGTGCGCCGCGACGCTCTGACCCTGTCCCCCTCTTTCCCGGCCTTCAAAAGGGCGACGAGGCCCTCCCCTCTCCATTTTCTTCCCTCCCGTCACCGTCGAACTCCACTCGGTGCTCGGCAAAATTCGTCGCCACCGAGCCTTCACAACCCTCTCCATCTCGCTCGCAGCTAGCTAGCTTCCTTGCGCGTCGCCTGCGTCCGTCGGTGGGAGCTGTAGAGCTTCGTAACCACCGGAACGCCGGTGTCTTCTTCGCGGGCGGGCAGAGCGCCGCCGCGAGCTCCGCCGTCGTCTCGAGCTAGTTTGGGTAAGCTCTGGGCCTCGGGTTGTTGCGCAACGTGATCTCCGTGACCCCTTGAACCTTACGCTTGCGTCGGTGTACTCTCTGGTTCCCTAGGTTCGCCGGAACGCGTGTTCGCCGTTGTGCCGAGCCGCCGGGATCCGCCGCCGTCGCCAAGTCGCCTTCTCCGAACCACCTCCGTCTCCACCGACCCGTCAGCCAGCTTCGTGGTGAGCCCCAGATGCTCGCGCATCTTTTCCCCCTCTCTTTACCGGCTTGTGCTCGCCGGCGACGTGCTCGCCGCCGCCACCGAGCCGCCGCGTCCGTGTCTCCAGGTGCTGTGCGCCTCAAATCTCGTCGTGTCTTAGCTTGGTAGACTCGCCTTGGAGTGTAGAGTCCGTCAGTGCCCTCGGTTTCGTCCCTCGGCTCACCGTCGGCGAGCTAGGGGCGGCGGACCGCCGGCGCTCTCGCCTCTGTCAAAACAGAGGAGAGGCCAGGGGCCTCGGGTTAGAAGGTAGGTCTTTCCAGGGGGTTAAGTGCAAATCCCGTGACTCATGTGAATAGTATAGATCGGACCGCGGGTTGATTTCCGATTTCTCCAAGGTCTCTTTTGCTAAATCGCCGGCGCCGGGTGCGGGCAGGCCGAGTGGGCCGGCTCGCTTTGGTCATGGGCCGTAGTGGGCTGGTTTGGCCTTTTCTTTTTCCAGTAAATTTCAAAATGCTTTTCATTTATATATTCATATGAATAGTACTGAAGTTTATTTATTTCATAAGATTAAATCTGTTGAATGGAAAAATGTGAGAATAATTGTGTATGCTCTCTGAAGTATGTAGTATTTGTTAAAAATATAAGATAGGGTGTTCCAGTGCCTTTAATCTGCTGTATAAATCAGTGAAGTAATTAATAAATGCAAGTTTGTGTAATTTTAATTAATTCTCTGTAAATCCAAAAATCATGAAATTTATTGTGGCTCTGTTTGGTGATAAAACCTAGCTGTTGGTAAAGTTTGGTTGCAATTGAAGTTAGTTTGGTCAATTAATAAATATATGTGAAATTAGGGATTAATAAAGTAAATAGAAAAATGAATTTAGGTTTGTTGTGTGAATTTTTGGATTGAATGAAGACCAAGGATCTTTCACTGTGTGATCCTTGGCAATTCGAGAACTTAGTGCTTGGTAGTAGTCATAAAGCTGTGCAGCGGCTTTCTATGACTGTTAAAATAGGTTTTAACAATAAAACGTGAAATACCGATTTACTTTAGGAAATTTCGTTTACAATTTTTCCGTGAAGGAAAGTTGTACTCAAGGTTTTAAATAATTTATTAATGCATCTGTGTGTTTGTCATCTGCACCTTGTAAGCATACATCATTACACTCGTGTAGTGTCTGCGAGCGAGGAGGTCAAACTTGAGCCGACCGTTGAAGAGGTGATTCCCGAGGTGACCCAAGTCTTCGACGTTCCCAAGACTGACACCGCACCGACCCTCTTCGCAATCCAAGGCAAGCCCCGGTGCATTCAGCCCCTCTATTACAAAATATTTATAATTCGAGTTAATCTACTGCATTAGGTTGATAGGAGTTGATTGTCACCTATCCAGATGCATTGTCTCAAATAAATACCCTGAAACCTGATTTAAATAAAATGGTTTGAGAAATGCTTAGGCATGCTTAATGAACTTAGCTTTGCATAAAAGAAAAACTATTTTCTGTGCCATGATTATACTTATACTTTGATTGGTGAAGAACTTGTTATCCGCTGGTCGATGTGTATTTGGGTTGGAGTCCCAATGCATGGTCGCTTTCGGAATAGTTTGGAACTGGTCGATGTCTTTGGAAACGTGTTTCGTTGGGTGGCCAGCTCATGGGGCGGCGTTCCCTATGTCTCACTCACCCGACAGGCACGATAATAAAAACTGTCGGGTAGTCTTGTACTTGGGTTAGAGTCCCAATGCAGGATTGACGGCAGGAAGGAAGTAGGGACCGTTCGTTGTAGGTCTGCTGTGATCATGATGAACAGCCTAGCCACATACCAATGCGGAAAGCCTAGAGTTCGGTGACGCTATTGCTGGAACCGACAACCACGCACTGGGAGTGGAGAGATGGCGAGAGTAGCTTGTACCCACGTGGCCGGCGTGCCTGGATAGGAGTGGAGTACTGTGCTCTCGGGTGGCGCAGGACCGGTTCCGGGATAGCAAAGCCGTGACAACGGGTTGGTATATGTATGCCGGCGTGCTGCATATGCAGTGTGGTTAGAATCCCCAGCTGGGTACTTTCTGGATTCGAATCGACGTGCTCCTCGGTTATGGAGACTTGATCCTCACACTCTACACCAAAAAGTGGTTCTCAACTAGGTGTTTTCTGAATGAATAAAGTAATTGGAAGAATGATGATACATGAGTCTGAATATTGAAGCTATAAATATGATTATAATAATGACAAAATAAAATATGGAACAGGATAGATTGCTTTTCTGCAAACTCCTTACCTTCTGCTAGCCTTACCCACAGCCTTACATTTCTAAGTCTCATCTTACACCTTTAGTCGGGTAAGTCTTGCGGAGTACCCCAAGTACTCAGGGTTTGTTAACCCCTGTTGCAGGAGGACCGCCGCCGGAGGTCTGTCTTGCCCCTTGCTGTGTGACTGTGGTCGAGGAAGGCAGCGATGATGAGTGAAGTGGAACCCGTGGGCAGGGTTCAAGTTATCTTATCTAGTATTGTGTAACTATTCCACTGATACTGCTATGTCCTCTGGTCTGTAATAACTATATTTGAATCCTATTTGAACAACCGGTTTGTAATCTAAATGTTATGTAATCTCCCGCACTGTTACTCTGATGTATTTTATTATGAAATGTTGTAATTCTGTGATGATTCTGCAATGGTGATCCTGTCGGAAAAAAAAGGGGCGCTGATGTAGCCCGACAGACCTGTCTAGATCATTTGGGACACGGGCCCGGCTGTCAGAGGTCATTAGTGACAATGACAGGTGCCTGTGGGCCAGGTGATTTAGCCGGTTCTGTTGTTACAACTGACCCCCCCTCTTCTTTATCATGCTCTTTGTGGACGGTTTACGTGCTGATATTAAGGCTGCAGTCATTATGCAAGGTCCAAAAACACTCGATACTGCTTGTACGTTGGCATTGTTGCAGGAGGAGGTGGCGCAGCCTGTTCCACCTCGCGGCTCGAAGACCGGTGATTGGCATTCGTCCACCTGTTCCCCGGCTGCTTGTACGCAGTCTCCGGCTGACCGAACTTCCACACCGGCAACTACTTCCACTTCACCGCCGACGTCCACCCCTGACGCCAAGCTGGCTGCTCTGCGCGCTTATCGCCGTTTGAAAGGTCCTAAATGGCTAGAGGGGGGGTGAATAGCCTATAAAAATTCTACAAACAACACTTAAGACAAAGTGGTTAGACAAATAAGCGGCGAAGCGAATTCTTGCGCTAGCCTACTAAAAGATGCAAGCCACCTAACCGTTCCAAACTATAGTCTCTATTTCACACACAATAGGCTAAGTTGCTACTTCTATTCTACTCCTAGGTGAGCCACTAAGCTAACAAGCTACACAAGAGTAAGTGCGAGAATGTAAAGAGTAGAGAGTGATTTTTATACCGCCGGTGAGGAGTAGAGAATACCAAATGAATAATCAATCACAATACAATAGAAATTCTCGGTAGAGAGATGACACAAGATTTTTTTACCGAGATTCACTTGCTTGCCGGCAAGCTGGTCCTCGTTGTAGCGATACACCCACTTGGAGGTTCACGCGCTAATTAGCATCACATGCCAAACCCTTCTCAAGGGTGCCGCACAACCAACACAAGATGGGGATCCACAAGCTACGAGCAATCCACTAGAGTAGCCTTTTGCGATCTCCCGCGGGGATAGGCTCAAGAACCCCTCACAACTTCACCGATCGGAGGCGGAGACAATCACCAACTCCTCTCAACGATCCTCGCAGCTCCAAGCCGTCTAGGAGTCGGCAAACTCCAAGAGTAATAAGAGAAACCGCTGCGAAAAACAACTACCAAGTGCCTCTAAATGATCTCAATCAATGCAATGCACTTGATGCTCTCCAAACTCACCAAATGATGATCACAATCAAGTAGGATGAGTGAGAGTGGAGTGGGAAGGCTCACAAGTATGCTATGATGTTCAGGAGTGCCAAGAGCTGCTCCCCAAACCGGCCAAGTGACTATTTATAAGCCACACCCAAAAAAAACTAACCGTTTGGGCAAAACTGCGTACCGTCGGACTGTCCAACGGCCTGACCGTCGGACTAACAACGCCGGTCCGACGCCTCGGATGGACGCCACGTGTCCTCTGCCGTTTGAAGTCGAACGTTGGATCACAACGGCTATTTTCTCGTGCCAAAACGACCGTCGAACGGTAAGCCGTCGGACTCTGAAACAACAGGCTGTCGGACTAAAACTTGCCAGCGTCCGACGTTTCCAGAGAGGTTCCAAAACGGTGAAAACGCGTCGCTCACCGTCGGACTAACGCCGAGCGTCCGACGATCCTCTGCTCTCCACGTGTCGACCTGCAGCGGCTCTGCACCGTCGGACCCTGAGGACAATGGTCCGACGCTCCGAAACGAAGCGTCCGACGCTTGCTGAAGGGGTTAGCCGTCGGACCAAAGACAATGGTCCGACGCTCAGTCAAGTTAGAGTCCGACGCTAGTTTTTCTATTGTAACGGTTCCGAAATTTCGCCGAATCCTACCTCGCAAGCTCGGCAGGAGGAAGAGAGGACCAAACCCTCTCTAACCCTCAAACTTCACCCCGTTCCAAAGTGTGCTAACACCCCAAAGTGTCTCTCACTTAGGTGCACGTGTGTTAGCCTTTTCAAAGAGTTTTTCCACGGGTCAAGTTAATGTCACTAGCATCTATATGCATATGCAATGATCATGAACACCTAGTGGCACTTGATAACCGCATTTCATCAACGATTTCGCCCCTCTTGATAGTACGGCTATCTATCCTAAATGTGATCACTCCCTCTATGGAGTCTTGATCACCAAAACCAAAAGAGCTCCTATTGGTTATACCTTTGCCTTGAGCTCCCGATTTCTTATCAACTTTCTTCTCATCTCTTGATGGATCTTGTGGACACCTTTGATGATGGACTTATACCATTTGCATGGATGCCGTCATTGCCCTTCACTTGTGTCCTCCATCGACCCGGTCATTTGCTCCATCTTGTTTGCTAATTGTTCTCATGAAATACTTAGAGCACACTATTAGCAAAGTAGGTTTCATCAATTACCCAAAACCAAACATGGGCTTTCACCGTTCCATGGGCCTTTGTTATAAGTGCGCCGGAAAGTGGAGCAAGGAACATAAGTGCTCCCCTGATGTGTTGCTGGCCGTCGATACCGTGTGGGGTTTCCTGCCTTCTGATGAGGACGAGTCGGACACAGCTGCTGATCAACCGTCTGAAGAGATTTTGGTGTTGGCTATTTCTCGTGCTGCTATGTCGGGTACCCCTGCTTCCCGCACAGTACGCTTGTCTGCTTCCATAGCTGGACATTCTGTGGTCACTCTGGTGGACTCTGGCAGTTCGGCTTCATTTATCAACGATGCATTGGCCCTTCAGCTTGGCTTATCTCCTGCCTCGCATCTTCAGTCTCAAGTACAAGTTGCTGGTGGCGGTATTCTTACCAGTTCTGGTGTGCTTTCTCAGTTGGAGTGGTCTGTGGGGAATTGTCAGTTCTCTTCAGATTTTAGAATGTTACCCCTTCAACATCATGACTTAATTGTGGGCATGGATTGGTTGGCGGCCTTCAGTCCGATGCAGGTCCATTGGCAAGAGAAGTGGTTAGCCATTCCATATCAGGGCTCTGTGACTGTGTTACAAGGGTTGGATGCTGAATTACCGGCTTGTTCAGGATTTGGAGTTTGCTGATCCAGCGCCATCATTGCCTTCGGAGATTCAGTCAGTGCTGGACTCTTATTCAGACCTGTTTGCTGATCCTACTGGTTTACCTCCGTCCCGGCCGTGCAATCACTCCATTCCGTTGATTCCTGGCGCACAACCTGTGTTCACCCGTCCTTACCGCTACCCACCTGCATTGAAAGATGAAATTGAGCGTCAGGTCAGTGATATGCTTTCGCTAGGGATTATCCAGCCCAGTGTTAGCTCCTCCTCCCCGGTGTTGCTAGTCAGAAAGAAGGATGGTTCGTACAGGTTTTGCGTTGATTTCCGCAATCTCAATGCCATTACAGCTAAATCCAAATTCCCTATTCCAGTCTTTGACCAATTGATGGACGAATTAGCGCACTCCAGCTGGTTTTCTATATTGGATTTGCGAGCAGGGTTCCACCAAATTCGGATGCAGTCTGGCGATGAATACAAGATAGCCTTCCAAACACATTTGGGCCAATATGAGTTCTCGGTTATGGCATTTGGTTTGAAGGGCGCCCCTGGCACGTTTCAAGGTGCTATGAATGCCACACTTGCCCCGGGATTGCGAAAATTTGTGATTGTCTTCTTCGACGATATTCCGGTCTACAATCGTACTCTTGCTGATCATGTGCAACATCTGACTGTTGTATTCCAGATGCTAGCTGCTGACCAGTGGAAAATCAAGTTGTCTAAGTGCAAATTTGCCCAGCGATCTGTCACTTACCTGGGTCATGTCATCAGTCAAGACGGGCTATCTACTGATCCTTTGAAAATTCAGGCTATTCGTGACTGGCCAATGCCTGATTCGGTCCGAGTTCTTCGTAGCCTCCTTGGATTGGCAGGGTATTATAGGAAGTTTGTTAAGCACTTTGGTATTATCGCAAAGCCCTTGACCGATTTGCTTCGCAAGGATTCGGTGTTTGTCTGGACCTCCTCTCATGACACTGCATTTCATATGCTGAAGACGGCTCTTTGCTCAGCCCTGGTCCTCGCCCTTCCTAACTTTGCAGTTCCCTTCCTAGGGATGAAAACGGATCGGGTACGAACGGATATCACTGATATTACATTTGTTTTCATATTTTTGATCGGATTCGAATTCGGATACGGATAGTGTCAGCTATGCCGGATAAGATACGATTGGATATTGACATCATAAATATACGATCTTAGTATTCGGATACGGATACAGTCTCGGATATTGAATGGCCGGACTCGGATACGGACGGATCTGAACACCTCTAGACAGATTCGGTTGAACAGACTGTCGGATAAATATCCATACCATTTTCATCCAGACCCTTCCATGTCGAAACTGACGCGTCTGGCTCGAGAGTTGGTGCAGTTCTCCAGCAGAATGGCCACCCGTTGGCTTTCATCAGTAAAGCCTTGGGGCCACGCAATCAAGGCCTGTCGGTGTATGAGAAAGAATACTTAGCCATCTTGATGGCGGTTGACCAATGGCGCCACTATCTGATGCAAAGTGAATTCGTGATTCATATGGATCAAAAGAGTCTCATCCATCTCAATGAGCAACGCCTGCATACTCCATGGCAACAAAAAGTGTTCACCAAACTTCTCGGCCTCCGTTACCATATCGTCTATCGCCGTGGTGTTGAGAGCGGTGTTGCTGATGCCTTGTCCAGGCGGCCTCATCCCGAAGTACTTCAGGCTATTTCGTCTCCCACGCATGAATGGCTCTCTGAATTGACTGATTGGTATTTCTCTGACCCTGAGGCCTCAGCTCTGCATGCTCAATTATTGGTCAATCCTGCTGCTCGTCCGCCTTTTGATCTCCAACGTGGTGTTATTCTGTACAATGGCAAGATTTGGTTGGGTTCGCATGTGCAACTGCAACAACGCGTGCTTGCTTCTCTCCATAACTGTCCGGTGGGAGGTCACTCTAGAGCTCCAGCCACATTACAGAAGGTGCGCCAACTGTTTTACTGGCCTTCTATGCGCAAGTCTGTGCTTCAGTTCGTCCAGGCATGTTCAGTGTGTGCCCAGGCCAAGCCCGATCGCGCCAAGTATCTCGGACTCTTGCAGCCATTGCCTATTCCGTCTGCTACATGGGAGGTTGTCTCTCTGGACTTTGTGGAAGGTTTGCCACTCTCTGGCTCGGCTAATGCCATCTTGGTCATGGTGGATAAATACTCTAAGTATGCTCATTTCCTTGCCTTGCGTCATCCTTTTACTACTGCCACCGTTGCTCGACTTTTCATGGATCAGATTTATCGGCTACATGGATTGCCCTTGGCCATCATTTCAGACCGTGATCGCATTTTCACTAGTAAGTTGTGGCAGCTGCTCTTCCAATTGGCTGGAACTGAACTTCGCATGAGTTCTTAATACCACCCTCAAACCAATAGGCAGAGGGAGCGGGTTAACCAATGCCTTGAAACCTTCCTCCGTTGTTTCGTTCATGCTTGCCCTCATCGCTGGTCCCAGTGGCTCTCCTTGGCCGAAGTCTGGTATAATACCAGTTCCCACTCTGCTCTTGGCCGGTCACCATTTGAGGTTCTTTATGGTTTCCCTCCTCGCCATATTGGTTACAGTCTGGCTTCTGCTGCTCCAGTTCCAGAATTGCATACTTGGTTGGAGGAACGGGCTCTCATGCATTCCCTTATCCGTCTACACTTGGAGCTTGCCTAGCTGCGTATGAAGAAACAGGTCGACAAGGGTCGTTCTGAATGCTCGTTTGCTGTTGGCGACATGGTATTCCTCAAGCTCCAGCCATACGTTCAATCATCTGTCGCTCTGCGGGCTAATCATAAACTCAGTTTCAAGTTCTTCGGCCCCTTCCGTGTATTGGAACGAGTGGGCACTGTGGCGTATCGTTTGGAGCTGCCCTCGACTTCTGCTGTACACCTGGTGTTCCATGTCTCCCAACTCAAGGGCTCTCCAAGTTCACAGCTGGTCACTTCTTCACTGCCTTCAGACGTTGTTGAGTTTCAGGTACCTGTGAAGTTCCTTCAGCGCCGGTGGACACCTGGTAATCACCCCGTGGAGCAGGCCTTGGTGCAGTGGTCTCATATGCCACCGTCTCTTGCTATATGGGAGAACGTGGCACATCTTCGAGAGCAGTTTCCTCACGCCCCGGCATGGGGGCATGCCGGTTCTCAAGCAGGGGGGAATGTTATCACTCCTCCATCACAGGCTGTGGTGACGGACAAGCAGGACCTGGGAAGCACTGACATCGACCAAGCGTTGCCGGAAGCAACTGACGGCCCTCGTCCCAGGAGGAAGCCTAAGCCGAACACCAGGATATTTGGGCCTATGTGGCAAGCGTAGTATATTAACTGGAGAGAAGCTCCGAAAAAGCATCTAAATTGTATCGAACTGATTACTTGCTTGTAATTTCCGTTCCTTCGTTCCTTCCTGCCTCCTCTGCTCCCCACTTCTCCAGATACTTTTCCCTGCTGATCTGTTAACAATCCTCGGCCAAATAATAAAGTGATTCATTCGCTGACTCACTCAGGCGTGTCGCCGATATAAGATAAAAAGGTGTCTCCCTATTCATTTTGTTTTATGTATTCTCTTGCCAATACAAGAAACGTTTTTTTGTTCTTTCTTCGACGTAATTAAGTAGTACTGGCATGCAAAGTACTCGTACACGCACAGCAAAGCACAGGATCAAATGTGTGTACGACATATATACCATCTAGGAGTAGCATCCTACGCCAACTACCAACAGAAAGCGCAGATCGAGAGTGGCAGACGCAAGAACATACACGTGGTGCACGAGAGAGCGTACAGGCAGGCACGCAGTGCTGAGGGAGGAGGGTGCAGACCGACGTGCATAAGGCAAACCGCGCCGCATCCAGGAAGCGGTGAGCCCGGGATGGTCTTGTTGTACGCTGGCAGGTGGGGCGCCCTCATGCATCTTGGCATCTTGCACCTCTCTTGGAAGACGCCAAGGCTCCATATAATGAGACGATCGACTGCGCACAATGCATGCATCGACTTGGAATTGGATCGGCACCAGATCGATGGAACGACGCATGCACACAGCCACAGCTATGGATGAAAACGGATCGAATATGAACGGATATCACTGATATTATATTTGTTTTCATATTTTTATCAGATTTGAATTCGAATACGGATAGTGTCAGCCATGGCGGATAAGATACGATTGGATATCGACATCATAAATATACGATCTTAGTATTCGAATACGGATACAGTCTCAGATATTGAATGTTCGGACACAGATACGGACAGATCTGAACACCTCTAGACAGATTTGGTCGAACAGACTATCGGATAAATATCCGTACCATTTTAATCCAGAGCCACAGTCCACAGGGCACACAGGCCCACCGAGCTATCGACAACACCCCAGAGTACTATGATTTTGTCCAGCCCTGAACCTTCCTCCCCCACAGCAACGGTTCAACAACAATTTGGATATAAAGATCACCTGAGCTATCCACCGATCCACGTCAGTTTTGATACTGTCTCCACCTCCACCGCTTTCCCTTTTATTTTTCGTTGTCACGACTGCTTTCTTATTATATTCAAGCTAGCAAATGTGTTGTAGCTTGCGTTACTACCGAACATATAACTTTTACGGAGTTCCCTAGACAATGGCTCTCTTCGGCTGCCCATACCAGCCAGCCACTCAACAGTGTTTTTCTCTTAGAACAATCAACCAGCCAGCCGTACCGTACCAGCCAGCCGAACAGAGTGAACATATTATTCAAAGATTGCTTTCTATTTCACATATACTGCCTAGACTTGCGCTGCTGGTCTAACTTTCTTGGGTGCAGATGAGTCTTTGAGATTTACCAGTGTTTCAAATTCATCTTGGGATCATACTACTCCCTCCGTCCCAAAATAGATGTCATTCTCACTTTCCAAGAAGTCAAAAACTTTTTGCTTTTGACCAAGTATATATACGTAAATATTAATATCTATAGTATATAATTAGTATCATTGGATAGATCGTTAAATATACTTTCGTAATATATTTATTTGGAGATATAAATGTTGCACGCATTTTCTACAAACTCAGTCAAAGTTAAAAAAGTTTAACCAGCACGCATCCCATAGCGACCTCTGTTTTGGGACAGAGGGAGTAGGCATTATTCATATCATCATGTCATATGTTCCAATTAATAGGGGCACGCGAGGCTTGGAGATTCTTCTAATTTGTGTCATGTTTCGATTTCGATTCGTCTTAAATTGCTCTGCTCCGCGCTATGGTGAAGATACTGCTCGGGCTCATACATATTACAGTCTTCATAGTGCAAGCAAAGCAATCAGTAGCATAAAGTAAAGCCTAGGCCTAGGAGAAGGAAGCATACCAGTAGTAATATGAAGAGTAAATTACAATATTGCGTTTGTAGATAGTATTTGTTACTTCCGTTGATCAAGTAGTGGAGCGTAAACGAAAATTAAGTAAGATAGTTCAAATCAGTGGAACCCAGGTTTCCACTAAAGAGGGCGCCGCCGTGAGAACTTTTTCCCTTCCACCGGAAAGGTCCGCGCGTGAGAATTTTTCCATGGACCTGGAAACGTCTCACTGATGTTTCAGCACGTTCTGATTCGTGGAAGCATACATAGCAAGTTGGAGGCAGGGCCCCAGTTTGGTCCGTCGACGTGGAGACGCGCGGTGGGAGTGGGAGTGGGACGGCTCCCGCCGTACGAATCCGGTTCGACAGCCTGCTCTTGCTTGCTTCGCTCTGATCGGTCCAGTACTAGGGTGGGCCGGGGCCCCTCTCTCTACACGTGCGCAGCCTACCCGAGTACGTACGTCGTCCCCGGCCGAGTGGCATAAAGCCTTTCCGGCCGGTTTGGACAACGCCTTGCAAGTACGATACGAGGCTCACGGACGTGTACACTGTAGTACATCATTGTGGCGTCGGCACTGCCCGTCCACCCGGCGAGCGCATTGCAATTGGCAATTGCCTAGCGTTTGGTGCCGCGAGGTCTACTCCTCTGCTCCTCTGATTTGGCGTGTCTGCCGGCGAGATTAAAGGTACAATTTGGCATTCTGTTTTTGGCTAACGAAGCTGACTGTCGCCGACCCAACACAGAGCGCAGCCGCATGATTCTTAACATGTCCTGCTGTACGTGTAATTTCCTAGTAATACTATAAGCTGCGGTCCCGGTCTAAAAAGCCAACGAGATCCTTACATTTTGGTGAAGGTGGTTGTGGCGTTCCTGTCACAGCGAACACAGCACCAAAGTCCAAACGTCTGCTGATGAGCTGAAGTCCAACACTGCTCCCTTGGATTTTCAAGGGGAGCTGCAGCTCCAGAAACGAAACGGCACCAGTGCAGGCTGTACGGAGTAGCGACTAGCGATGCGTCATCACTCACTAGTTTCGTTGCTTGAGGAGCATGGTACCCTCTCCATTAGTCCTAAAATAAATGCACATCTCACTTCTTGATGAGTCAATTTATATATATAAATAAAATATGCGAGGACCGAGCTCGAGTGGTTCGCTCTCCAGGTGAGGGAGCAACCTTTCGCGAGTTCGGTCCCAGTCTGGACCGAATTTCGCGCGCCTCACCGGGATTTTTCCTAAAAATAATCTTGCAGGTTCTGAACTCACACGTGAAGCCATAATGGTACTGCGACGTCCCCGTCGTCTGCGAAGCTTGGACTTCGTCGATCTCTAGAAGGACGTGTAGTGTTCAGATACTACAGCTGTATCTTAAGAGTCCAGTCAAAAAAAATATAAATAAAATATGCCCAAGGCCAATCGTTTCAGAAAAACTGATACAGAAAGAATTCTGGCATACAAATTACAAACATATACACAGCAAAACCTCTGCTTCAGTTCATCTGGATGTTCTGTACTGTAGAGTGTGTTCACTTAGCACTTTTGTACATGTTGTCAATCACGCCCTGCAAAATTGGAGGATACAACTCAGAAAACACTCTCCTGTCTCGCTGCGACACATCACAGACCCATAAACAAGCACAAGAATGCTAATAAAATGAAACACTAATAGCCTCAGAGGTATACAAGCATCAGTGTTGTAACCAAGAGATGCTATCCCGTTCATACAGCTTAAACTAATTCAAGGACATTTCATCAAACAAAATGTTATGCTGCAACAAACAGAATATACTCGACTAACTTCGTGTCAATAGTTCAACGAGAAGTACCTGGTAGTACTTGAGCAGTTGTGGACGCTTCTTTTTGTATGTTGGAGTGATCAAATCACGGTCCATGTCAAATGGGACCGGGTCCAGGTGCACATCTTTTATGAATTCAAAACCTTTGAGCTGAGGAAACAAGTTGAGTTATGATATGCGCACCAGTAGCAAGCAGAGAACAATCGCTGGAAAAATGGAAAACAAAAGAACAATCATATTCCTCACCTTCTTCTCTTTTCCTATTCTTGACAGTTCTCCTAAAATGTATTCTTTTGCTTTTGGATTCTTGCACAAGGACTCAAAATCACCACTTATTCCATTTGCTGCAGCCCAACTCTCTAGAGCCTCCTTGTTGGGATTGACCACAGCAACAAGGAAGGACTCAAAGCTGTTCCCATATATCCATATCTAAAAAATGATAAAAAAAATATATTGAAGAGAATTGAAGTTCATTCAGCAGAACAATTAGGACAGAAGCATAAGCAAACCAATCCCGTTTTATTGGCATTTCATATATAGAACGATGTACCAGAGAAACTTGTGCATTACATACCGAGTCTATAGCAGAAACAAGGCCATAAACATTCTCCAAATTTTCAACTGCCACATATTCACCCTGTGAAAGTTTGAATATATTCTTTTTGCGATCTATGATTTTCATAGATCCATCAGGTTGCCACTCACCAATGTCACCTGCAACAGAACAGGGAGATGTGTCAGATTTTTGTTTGGTTGAAAGACAAAATAAGGAATTTTGGTCATGGGATATGACTGGAACCCGACTTCTACATGGAATTTCAACTGCTAACAATGCGTGTCATAAATATTGTGATCACTATGTAAAAACAGAGCAGTAGTAAGGGCAACACACTACCAGTGTGGAACCATCCATCAATCAAGACCTCCTTTGTAAGGTCTTCACGCTTGTAGTATCCCGAGAATAATGTTTCTCCCCTGATGCATATCTCTCCACGAGGTGTGCTCGCAAGTGCATCGTAATCCATTTCTGGGACCGACTCCAGACGAACATCAATGTTTGGCACTGGGGGGCCAACAGTTCCTATCATGGACATTTGATTTGGTAGCGAGACAAAAGATCCAGCACAAGTTTCCGTGAGACCTAAAAGGAAAGAAGATAAGTGAAAACATTCAAGTACATGTATAAGGTGGAGAAGAGAAGTACGGAGTAAGTTCTGTTCGCGTCCTCAATAAGAGCAATCAGCTTGCACATGACCTAACTTGGCTACAGTAAATTCTTACCATTCTTCTCTGTTTATGTTGAAAATCGATTTAACATTAAGTGCATGTCATGCCAAAATAAATAAAAGTGGACCATTCTGCTGGAAGAGTTATATTTATTGGGTGATCGTTAACTGTACAGACTACAAGCCAACAGTGTTGGTGATGCTCTGAGCAGAAATCCAATAAGGCACTCTATCAATTAACTACACTAAACTTCCAACTATGATATAGTTACTTAATTTATACAGTTACACCAATTTTCCATGCTTCGTTGTGGATCTTAGACACTAGTAAATTATAAGGGGGCTCCAACTAGACGAACCGCAGCAGAAAAATGTCAGTACTCAGGACTCCTGAGTCAGAAGCAAGGTTGCAACATTTTTTTAGATAATGAGGACTTGAGGAGCAAGGTTGCAACATGAATCAATAGCAAGAGTAGGGATTTCTAGCTTCCACATCACAAAAGAAATGTACCATATCCTTGTAAGACATGTGCACATGTCACCACTCGCAAGAATTCTTCAACATGGGTAGCAAGTGGAGCAGCTCCAGATAAAATAACTCTAACATTTCCACCAAGACCCTCTTTCACCTGAAAATAAATAAGTTCAATACTAAATGGCAAATAGTCTAAAGAGCACACATAATCAAGAATTGTTGCCTGCCTAATTTGATCACCTTACTAAAAACTACTTTGTCACATATATAAGCGGCTTCATCGTGCTTAGCTCCTCTCATCATTCTAAACTGCTTGCTGCAAAATACAATGTGGACTTAAATACTTCACTTGTAAAATGTGAGTAACTGCAGGTACAGGCACTTATTGGCCAAAGAAAAAGGTTATCATATAGCACACTCAGAAGGAATATAGATTTTTGAATATTTATGACAGAAAACTTACAATTTGTAAGCAAGATTAAACAGTGTACTCTTTAAAAAGCCACCAGAGGAAATTTTAGCTTGTAGTCCTGAAAACAATCAAATAAATATGAGAAGAGTATACCCATGAACAGGCAAAATTGCAGACAATGGTGGGTTCAAAGACTTTTGAACAGTGAATGGAAACTGCACCATTAGATAGACAAACGCATCAGGTTCATGCATGAGCTTATACGAAAGACTGAAGCAACCTCGCCTAACAATTCTGTTTTTAACACAATGGCAGGAGCTTTGCCTTTCAATTAAAGAGAAATATAGTCAATCCAGTATACGAGGGAAACCAGGTCTGAAAACCTCATGGTCACACAGTTTATAACAATTCTTCCTGTAGTGAGATAAAATGCAGATTCATAAGTTAAATAACAGACTAATGGGGGTAAGCGTCGCTCTCAGTCCAGAGACCCAGGTTCAAGCCTGGCATCCTATTAATTTAAAAGCGGGGTGCGGTCTGCTCCTTCCCATCAAGGGTTTTTTGTTCTAATGGGGTAAGCCATACAGTCAGGACATGACAAAGTAGCTAAGAGACTAGAGGCGTTATGGATATATATAATCTACTAAGGTGAATAGTGGATTAGGCCATCCGGCTAACAGGCTAAGGTGTATAAGCATCAATGCTTTGGGGATATCCAGGGCCACTACACGGTATCAGTCCTAGCAGAATTTCTTGATATTTGGGATTTGATTGAGGAAGTGGTATTACAGCCAGACACTGAAGATGTTCATTTGTGGGGCTTGGAGGCCTCGGGTACGTTCTCCACCAGATCAGCGTATGAAGCTTTCTTTAATGGGTCGACCTTCTTTGCACCTTGTAATCTGATTTGGAAAACCTGGGCTCCACGGAAATGTAAGTTTTTTCTGTGGTTGGTGGCACATAATCGCTGCTGGACAGCAGACAGGCTGGCTCGCCGTGGCCTTCCTCATCCGGACCACTGCCCTCTTTGTGATCAAGAAGAAGAGACGATTAACCATCTGCTCTTGGCATGTGTCTTTGCTCGTCAGTTGTGGCTTCGGTTATGGCAGACTTTTGGTTTCCCGGATGTCTCACCACAGATGGATTGTAATAATTTTTTCCTTTGGTGGCAGCAGGCAAATGACAGAATGAGTAATGATATGAGAGACGGTTTCAACACCCTGGTCGTTTTAGGGGCATGGTCTATTTGGAAAGCAAGGAATAATGTGGTCTTTGATGGGCTCCCCCTGTTATGAGTAGAACTTTGCTCTTGGTGCAGAACGAAGCTGAGCTTTGGATGCTAGCAGGGGCGAAGGGGCTGAGTGCCGTGGTCGCCAACAGGTCTCCGCCCAGTGTTTAGGAGCCTACTTGGATGGTCGCCTTTTTTCTAGTTTTTAAGTTCTAAGATCGGTCAAGTGTTGTATGTAGGAGTGTGTCGGATTTTGTGTGTGTGCGTGTGTGTGTGTGTGTGTTCGTTTTTTCTGTACGGCTATTTTAGCCTTTCCTTTCTTCTATCTTAATGCAATGATATGCAGTCCTGCATATTCGAGAGAGAAAAAATAAGCATCAATGCCAAGACATCCTGATAATAACCATACAGTACATTGTATTATCCTGACGCTTATAACCACATTAGATATCTCATCCATGAAAATTATTTATGAGACTGAGACAAGTCATAACTAGAATCTTACCAGAAAATATCCGATCAAGAACACGAGGAACAGCACACATAACTGTTGGTTTCAACACACCAATATCTTCAATTAGTAGCTTAACATCCTGTGACAAAGAAGTCAGCAGTCACTAGAGGCCCAACATAAAATAACAAAAAGTTAGTCAGGTGAGAACACAGTGTCATTGATACTTTACCCCTCTCCAGAATCCAATAGAGGCACCATGGAAAATAAACAATTCCTCCACAACACGATCAAAGATGTGTGCAAGAGGAAGGTAAGACAGGTAAACGTCGCTTTCTGCCAACTGAAATTCTCATAATGTAGAAGATATTAAATGTTTGCCAGTGTGTAAGGTAAGGTCACATAATTGAAGAGCTTCAAGAACATCTCACCTCCTCGTTTTGACTGTTAAGTAAATGGTCCACACCTGCAATGAGACAGATAATGCTCGCATTTGATATCAGTACTCCTTTTGGGTCACCGGTAGTTCCACTAGTATACATTATAGTGCATATATCTGCCTTCTCCTTGACTGGAAGATCAAATTCTTGGTCAGCTGCCTGCAGATATAGCTCATGTAAAAAGGAAGGGTAGCATACTCAACAAAATTCTTATATGAATTGTACAGTTAAACCAACCACTAATCCATTTTGTGTCCAGGAAAAAGGTCATATCCTAAACAATTAAACCAACATTTAACTTTGGGTAATTTGTCATCCAATAATACAATATTGTATGATCATGCACAACAAACAGCAGAATAAGCTAATTTGCAATGTCAGAAGTCTTTTATTTGGATGTTCCGTGAATGACAATATGTATTTGAGTATTTCCTTATGCAGTGATTCACTCGAATGTCGCATGTTGTGGATAGACACAACACTAGAAGGCTGTAAATCAATAATATCCCAATGAAACCAACAAAGAGTTCGAGCACCGTACCAGAGACAGAAATTCATCCCACGAGTACATTGATAGCCCATATTTGCGAACTTCCTTCCTTCTGCTCTTGAGTTACCTTGCCGAAACTCACGATCGCTACAATAAGAAATATATAATTTAGTTTCATGATATTTAGTTGTTGACGTTGGAATCCATCTAGGATATATCAAACTTACTTTTTAAGAACTCATTTGACTTGGGTAAAGTCTTCACGAGCTGCCCAAATTGAAAATATTCAACATGCATTTAGACACATCAAACATGTGTATCCATAAAAGATTACAAATTATCGTACTTATTAAGAACACATTTGACTTGGGTAAAGTCTTCACCAGCTGCCCAAATTGGAAATATTCAACATGCATCTAGACACATCAAACATATTTGTTCATAATAGATTACAAATTATCGTACTTTTTAAGAACTCATTTGACTTGGGTAAAGTCTTCAGGAGCTGCCCAAATTGAAAATATTCAACATGCATTTAGACATGCATTTAGACACACCAAACATATGTATCCATAATAGATTACAAATAATCATATCAGCAACACAACTCTCATAACTTTTGCGGAAAATATAACAACAAAAAGACCACATTGGAGGTATGCTTAGCCAGATATAAATTTTGACTCATGGAATGTAGGGCCAACATACTTAACCATCTAACATCGTACACATAGTTCTCATGGTGTCGCCTAGGGCGTCCAGGTGTTGGAAATAGACGGCGAATAAACAATGAAGAACACAAGATCTAACACAGCAGAGTGGAAAACCCCTCCGATGCGAAGGGTAAAAACCACGAGCGCCAGCCAGCAAACACTCCTCACTATTATCAAGATTCAGGTTACAACGCCAGTGCGACGGCTTACAAGATGATCATCACTGTGGAACCCTAATTTTGAGTATAGGCGTCTGGAAGGTGGTACACCGTACATCGCCTTGCCTCGCCTTTACGCCTTAAGACCTATGATCGTACAAACTATAACCTAGCCCTCGCCCCCACCCACCCAAAAAATACCCTCCTCTGCATCATCTCTTCCACTCACACCAGACCGCCCAAATTATAGCTAGATAATAGAAAACTCAATATATTGTTCTATTGATCGAGATAGGTGACAGACTTCACAGAGATAACTGACATTGGGCTTTTTTAGGGATAATAAAAACAATTAATATATAGATCTTGTAGAACAATGAACTAATCTAACTGTCCCTTGCAAAGAACCATAATGTAAAGATGTGAAGCTCTCATGCGTGTTCCAGAAAAAATGAACTAATCTAACTACGTCTACGGAGACACTAACGAATAGGTGTTTCACATACACAAAAAAAAAAAACACACTAACGAATAGGTGTCAACTTCACATATTGGTCGGCCGAGCAAAGACAAGGAATATCCTTTTCTTAAAAATAAATTCCTGAACATGCACACTAGACACTGCAAACCTATTAATTCTGCATGCATGGTAAAGAACCATACCAGGTCAATTTTCTTTTCCTCGGCAAAAGCAATCTCAACTTCTGCATGGCACAGAATAAACTCTACCGCACCAGCTCCTACAAAATGGGTTTGGTCAATACGAGAACTGAACTGTCTTCAAGACCCATTTCTCAAACAAAAGGAATGTGGTCATATAGTGCACTGATGCACAACCAATAAAATGTAGCAAGATGAACTACAGACAGAAAAATGGTGGCCTCATTCATGTATAGCAAAATCTGAAGCCACAAAATGGCAGAATATATACCAAGTGTGTCGTATAATGGAACACAGTAGATGCCGTGGGCGTTGCAAGCCTGCAAAGGATAAAGATTTTAAGGTGAATAGTTTGACAAGGGAAACTTGTGAACACAGTAATTTAGTTTGCTCAGAATACAAACTTAGTGGATCTAATTTTTCAGAAAAAATATGAGAACACAATGAATCAAAATCTGGTAACACAGCATTTTACCTCCATTGTGATAATCCATTCAGGACAGTTAGCACCATAGATACCACAACGACTGCCCTGCAAAATTGCCATACTGAAATTTTTAGTCAGCAAGAGATGGCACCAGTGCGTCAAATTGATGTGCCTAAGGTGACCATCAAAAAGTCCCAGTGTTCTTCCAAGCTGAGAAGACAAATACTTCTAGATGCTATGGTAAATTAGTATCGTGGCGAACAAAACAGCAGACCACTAAGAAGAGTGACCAAACCTTTGCAAGTCCGCAGCTCCTAATAGAGTTACCAATTTTGTTTGCAATGTCAAACACCTCCTTATATGTCTTCCAGACATATTGACCAGCCTATAACACGAGAGAAATTGTCATTGGGCAAACACCATATTGCTGGAGTCTTTCAGGCAACGGAAGTTCCGAAGTTGTTCACCGACTAGTTACCTTCCCATCAACAATCTCACGGTGGCCAAGCATTCTGTTATTTGGATACTTCTCCACGGCCATGCTGTGTAAGGACCCACAGACTAAAGAAATTAAGTATTTGGAGACAAGAGGCCACTAAATTTATTCAAATAAAGAAAAAAAAATAGGTCATCCCAAAACTCAAGAGTTGTCAGGAGGAAATCAGAAGTAAATGCTGGGCCGACCTATATTATGTTAATTCCCCTGGCTCATTTAAGAGTTGTCAGAAGCAACTCAGAAACCTCTTGAATGCAACGGCCAACGGTCCAACAAACATGAGACCGTTGTTGCATTGACACCAGGGACCATCTGATATCAGCGCGTTGCACGTCCGAGCAATGGTACATGACAATACAATAGTCGCATTCCACTTAAAAATTATACTTCGTCAAAGTGCGTGGCATGTTTGTATCGTCAGCCAGGTGTACTGATTCAGAGAGTTTTCTTCTGATATTTCCAAAGTTGATTTAACAGTTGTGCAGGACGATAGACGAGAATGAACCAAACGACTGCAGTGCCTACCGACCAACACTTGTATACTACCCATCAGGGACCGCAAGGAGTGACAATCAGGGGTGTTTAGTTCCTCTCCAAAATCCAAAACTTCCGTCACATCAATTTATTGCATGTTTGCACAGTTTGCCTGTAACTCGCGAGACGAATCTTTTGAGTCTACTTGGGCTATAATTAGACACTCATTGCAAAAGATTCCTCGCTGCTACAAGTGCTAAAATCCCTAAAAATTTTGGGATCTAAACACCCCCTCAGTAAAACGTTGCAGCTACGACCAAAGGGGGGCAAATCTGGCAACAGAAACAGGGAAGAGTGAAGCATCCGAGATTTGCTACCCGCCTACGGAAAGACGAAGGCTCGAATCAAGAGCAAACGAGAAGCTGAAAGAGTGACTGCATCACAGCTGCCAAGCGAATCTGAAGTGTAACTAATTAGGATCTCAAGACATCCAAAAAAAAAAACGGTAGGTGAGCATGCCAACTAATCCCACACATAAATCCCATATATAATTGGATTCATACAACAGGAGAAGACAGACGATAAGCTAATCCACTACTCCTTTCCTTTTTTTATAGGCATGCTGGCATAAGCAAACAGCTAACCGAAAATTTGAACATGTATCAAATCCAACAAATCTCCATGGAAGAGAACAGAGGCAAAAAGCTAAAAGGCATTCATCGACGGCTTCTGAATCTCACTGTGCAGGAGAATTCGCCAGCACATTCACCCGAAGCCGAAAACGTACGGTTCCAAGCACTCTCCCACCCACCGCCGTCCGTAGTCTAACGGCCCGCTGGTGCAACGGCAAGCTCAAAACCCCCCCACGCCCGCGCTCACGCAAGACTGGAACTGGAGGGCGAAGGCGCGCGCGCGAGACAGAGAGAAAGGAGAGCTCACCGGAAGATGTCGTAGCAGCTGTTCATCCCGGGGACGGGGGGCGGGAACCCGTCGCGGGCGAAGGCGCTCCGGTAGGTGGGCCCCACGGACGGACGGCCATCGGCAGCCGGGCGACCCGGTTCGACCTCCACCACGTTCTGCATCTCGCTCCTCCGCGCTCGTGAATCGCAGCAGCGTCTGCTGCCTTTGGGCTAGTACAGTACGTTCGCTCTCAGGAACGACGAGTCGGGTGGGACTGGAACTCGACTGCTCGACCTGGACGCTAGCCAACCGGGGGACAAGGGTGTGTTAAAAAGGAAAAGGCCACTGGGAAGAAACCGAGGACGGCGGACGCGGGCCCATATCTGACATGGGGCGTGTGAGAAATGGGTATCCGGGTGGGGTGGTTCGCGGGTGGGTGATGTTGGGTGGTGGCCAGGCCGCCAGGCTCTCTCGTGCGAGCTTCTTCGGGTGGGTGAGGTTGGATGACCAAAGCGTTGGACTCGGGTTTCTTTCTCGTCAAGCTCCGCGAGTTCACTCGCTGCGTGACGCGCTGAAAATCCGCACGGCACGGGAATGCTACTGCTTACATGGTCGGGAAATATTGGTGTCGTGAGCTCTTCTGTTCGAGCAAGCAACTAGGAGGAATTTATAGTACGTGTCACAATACCTGAAAGCGAAAGTTGCACAAGTTTTTCGTCGTGTACTACTCGTGTTTGCCCATGCTGTTCGGCCTCTCGAAGAACTACTGGTAGTTCTAGAATTGATAGTACACACTAATTTGCAGAAGCGTGTTCACAAGTTGGTATGCGGCGAAGCGCACGTACAGTACAGTGCTAGAAGAGGAAGCACCGTGACCACACAAATAAACAGCATAATACATGGCAACATCAAATAATCGACACGTGACAAAAAAAAAAATAGGCCACATACTTTTGGCCACGTTAATGTACGTGCTACAGACCGCGGGCTATCACACACGAAAAAATAAAGAAGCCTAACCATATATACACAGCTATAGACCCAATAAACACTACAAACAAATAAAGCCCAAAAAAACTAGTTCACCACAACACCAGAGCACGGCAACAGGCTTTTATGAGCTTTGATTCCGGTACGCATTCACATGCAAAATAATCCAATACACACGAATTAGCTTTGATTCCTGTACGAATTCACATGCAAAATAATCCAATACACACGAATTAGGAATAGAGATTTTAGACTGTCTGAAACACATGAATCCATGACATAGGATTATAGGAATTATATGGCTCTGTTTGTTTGTCTGAAAAGAAATGTTATTGTTCTGTATCCGGAAAGAAGTCAAAAGACAAGCGAGTATGTTAGGCAAATATGATAAGTACTAATTATATTATATAGTGGTGAGCATTAAGATAATCAAACTTTTTTTTAAACAAAGGCAGGAGCTCTGTCGTTTAATTAAGATGAAAGAATTTTATGTACAAGAAGATTAGCCAAACGAAATGACAACAGGCACTCGAGGGGCTAACCAACCCATGCGACGTGGCTAGGCACAAACACGACGCACTGTCATAGATCATCGTTGCCGAGCATGGATGCAAAGCAACCAGCAGCTCCGACTTCTCATGGCAGGTCACCCACAAGCCTCCACTGACTGTCTCGAAGCAGACGACCGCACAAGTCATCGTTGCCAAGCTCAAACCCGTGAAGAGCAGCTCCGACTCCCCATCACGATCACGCGCCTCGTCCCCAGCGGTTGAAAACCCTCGGCAGGACCTGGACCTGAGAACGAAAGAAAGGCGCGCCGCATGTCATCGTTGCCGAGCCACGTCCCCGACGCAGCAGCTCCGACTTCACATAGTGAGCCCCGCCTCCACGCTTCGACCAAGCGCCGAGAAGAAGAACAACCGCCGAAGGAAGCTTCTAAGCCGTGACGATAATCCAAATGCGACGCCTACAACAAGGGAGTGACGCCGATGGCGCCACCGTCGCACGTCCAATGGACTGGGCTTTCACCCTTGGATGACAGTGTTGACGTAGAAGTGCGACGCCCCCAACAGGGAAACCACGCCCACAAGCGTCGCCGTCGCCAAGGCTTTCACCTACCAACCCTCAGACACAAACGCTGGGCTTTGAAGATGGACCTCCTCCCTGCAAGCACCGCCATCGTCGTTGTCCTGCCGCCCCCCGAAGCCCCATCAGAGGGGTAACAAACGCGCCGGTTGCCTGCAGCAACCGCAGTTGCGTTGGTCGCCACCCCCCCAACCAGGCGACGCAGAGCCGGACCTAGGCCCGCCACACGCGTAACATCGCCACACGTCGAGGCCGCTGGCCACCGCCGCCGACTCGGGCACTCACCAACGCCGATGCCGACCGAGAAGTCAGCAGCCACGAGGCTCGTGCCCCCACCACACTGTGGGGCGCCGCCCCATGCCCCGTGGGCGCCGAATCAAGCCGCCAGGCTGCGACCCGACGCCCATGCCGACGCCGTCGCCTCCATCTTGAAGGATGCCGCCTGGCCGACAGTCCAGCCCCAGGGGTAGGACGGCCACGGACGTAGCAAGCCAGGTCGTGCGGGGAGGGGCAGGCAGAGAGGAGAACACCGCCCCCCTAACGCCATCACGAGCCCGGCCGCTGCCGCCGCTGCCACACCGCCTCAGGCCGCCAACCCAGTCGCCGCCGGCCTGCTCGGCTAGATCCGGCCCCCCGGGGCCCGGATCCGGCAGCCCAGGCCCCGGACCGGCGAGCCTAGCCAGCGCCGCCACCGACGCCGAGAGAGGAGGAGGAAGGCGCGCGGAGGATAAGCTCCGCCGCCGTCCTGTGCGCCGGCTCGGGCACCGGCCGAGCGGATCAGGCCGTCCGGGCGCTGGATCCGCCCTCTCGGGCACCGGACGAGCGGCCTCCACCAGCGCTGCCGCCATCTTCAAGGATAGGAGGGGGAGAAGAATGGAGGGGAAGGCCTCCGCTGCCCTCCCCAGCACCCGCGCAGCCACGGGCCGACGCCGCCGCAACCGTGTCCACCAATCGCCGCCGCAGCTCCACGCAGCTCGCGGGTCGGAGGACCGCCGGCGCTGCAGCGTTTGCCGCCCACTGAGGAAAGGAGGGCCCTGCCGCCGCCATCCTGGCTGTCCGGACAGCCAAGCCGGCGGCCGACTCCGGCGGACGGAGAGGTGGGAGAGGGGCCGGAGGTGTGAGAGGCGGCGGCGCGTGGGAGGGCCACCCGAGTCGCCCCGCGCGGGGAGCGACGCGGGCGTCTTCCACACCGATTCTATCCTAGTACATTGATACTCGTAGAGGGTGATCAGTGATATAATCAAACTAAAATTGATCCACCACTCTTCCATTAGACATGCATAAACTTCACACGCGCTGTCTTGGGCTTCAGCTCAAAACAATGGAGAATGGACTCTTTCACTCCTGTGAAATTGCTTGCTAGTTTCACAGAGGAAAAGGTTGGACGATTCCTCCATTCCAAACGCTCGCATCAACTTAGTTTTCTCTAATTTCTCTGTTATTCCTTCAATCCAAACATACCCTGCTAAACGATCTAAGGTTGGCTACCAATTTTTGCTCAACCATTTATGATATGTTAAAATTTATTGTCATCAATTGGTTTATTATCGAAGAATTGGCCCACCATTTTTTTAAGGCCGAAGTTTTGTTAAGTATCTATAAAGTTCTTAAACTGTATAAAAGAGAAAATTGGCAAAATCAACCAAATGCACATCTAAATTTTTTATTCTAACTTTGGCAAGCCTTTGTTTTAGCTTACCATGATTTTGGTTAGGTAAAAATTTATATCCAACCAATCAAGCCCGCAATTCTCAGGTTCCAAACAAGTCAAAATTTCAGATTAACCAAGTCTATAGGAAAATAAATTTATTATGAAAATATTTCATTGTTACTCTAATAATATTTAGTTGGTACAATAAATGCTAGTATTTTTTTTGTTTGTTTTTGGGACGGAAAGAGTAATAATTTATCAGCTCAAGCCCTGCCAAGGCTTCGTACTCGGAAGCAACAGACCATTTTAAAGAGGAATATTTAACATTCTATTGCCTACACACCTTGTTGCCTACACTTGTTACAAATGAATGTACGGCTAAATAATACATAAATGTACAAAGAAAGAATAAGCGTTACACGGCAGCGAACTGGAATCTCCTCAGGGATCACTCGTTGGATTTGCTCTAGTGAAGAGCAGAGCCGACCCGTTAACACCACGAAGAATCATCAACCTCGCATCGATGTATGTCCCACAAACAATCTTTGACAAATCGAACATCTCCGGCGGGGTCTGTGTACGGATCTCTTGCAGCACCTTTTGTGCAGAATTAACTTTCAAATTCAAGCTGCAGCTCATCGATACGTCGATTGCATCCATAGTGATGCTTACAGCAGGCAGACTAGATGGCAGCTCCTTCATTTGTGAAACTTTTCTCCATTTATCACCCTGAAGATATCTCCTAGAAGATCTAGAAGATGTGACCCTACTATCTTTACTGTCCTGTTCGTTAATATAAATCCTCCCAGCAGCTATCCTTGCTGATGAGGTGGCAGACAAAACTCCTTCACTGCCAGATTTGTCGTGAGGCCAATTGGATTCTGGCATGATTCTGAAACCAATATCTGAGGTCAGAGAGAAGACTGGATCGTCTGACTCTGAACTTACTGTAAGGTACACATCACTGATGAGGACGCTAGGGGAAGGCTGACGAAGTGTTAGGCCAATGTGTCTTCCAGTACAGTACAAGAGGCGCCAACGACCGGGTAGGAGGTGAAGCCAATTCTAAATGAATAAAAGCAAAAAAACAATAATGTGATCAAAGAGAATAATATGGGGTTGCATATGTTTTATACTAAAATTACAGATTTCGTTCATTCCAATTCCTGTAAGCGCAGTTTCGTAATTTTGGGCGCTGATAATAAAAAACTTGTCACATAAAACTACACACACGAAAAATCTGATTGGTGTTGGCACAAAAACAATTAACAATTTACAACTATTTCTATAGGAAGACAATGGACAAAAGTTTAATATATCATGACACAAAGACAAATAACAAATTACAAAAGTAACAATTTAGTTGTACTAGATGGTGGTACAAGAGTGTTGCCTAAAATCATATAAAATTCTAGGCACCTGAAATATAGGAAAAGTAGAATAATATACATGGAAAAAGAGATGAATAAACTGCAAATTGTAACAAGAACAAGCGGTCATGCAGGAAAAATAAAGAAATACGAAGAGAGAAGGAGGTGGGGGCAGGTCTTCATCCTCCACTTCTTCATTATGAAGACAGTGAAGCAAATTTGTGGCATATTTTTTTTCTCTCAAAGCAGTAGGAAAAGTACCCGTCATTATATTAAGAAGAGAAGAACATATACAAGAAACCCAGCATAGCCAAACACACCTAGAAGGGCATACAACCCAAAGAGAGGCTAAGAGGAAAAGAAGGGGGGGGGGGGGGGGGGGGGGTGTAGGGTGGGGAGAAAGGAAAAGGAACACTTGAAAAGGTAATAGAACAAAAGGCACCAAACAATTTATGGCATAACTATTGTAACCAAGAAAATATAATAGCTAATCCAAACTGAGAAGCATGCTAACAGCATAACTATGTCATGAAAATGTTATGAAACATTGTTCATTATTGTCAGAACTTAAGCAGTAAGAAGTTACCTGTGTTCTTAAATTAGGGTTTAGAACCTCCATGAATTCAACAAAATATGCTAAACGTCTACGCTGTAAATATGAGAAAGGGAGTACATAAGTTTATGGATGGCTAACATGTATATCCTTCATTCGTCAGTTTCCAGTCACGTGCAAGATCAAGCCTATTGGCAAGACTCAGAACGAAGATGCAGGTTGAGACATGATCCACCCATGTGCAAAAAATTAGTACCTGATGACGTCCATAGATATAATCTTCAGCCATGCGGACAGCAGTTGATCCCAAGCCCCAACGTATGAGATTCGCTGATGGATTTACACGCCATTTTGGCCCACAAAGGAACGGGTGCCGCAATGCATCAACACAACTGCAGAATTGACGCAGGACAGTAAGAATTTACAGCTTTATAACACTTAAAGAATCCTTATCCTTCTTCTGTGGTTTCATTTGCAGAATGTGCACAATCTGCAGTTTTTTTTTTTTTTTTTTTTTTTTTGGTAGGGGAATATGAAGTGTTTTTTATAAGGGAATCTGCAGTGTTTAGCTTGTGAATTTATAATGAAGAATCCTTATCTTTTTATAATGCAGAATGTGCCAAATCTGCAGTGTTTACCATGCAAATTTACCAGGAATGTTGATTATCTTACCTTATCCTTTTCTCTGGTTTTGTTGCCAGCAATAAGGCTAAAAGATT
This sequence comes from Eremochloa ophiuroides, assembly GCA_038502445.1. Taxonomy (NCBI): domain Eukaryota; kingdom Viridiplantae; phylum Streptophyta; class Magnoliopsida; order Poales; family Poaceae; genus Eremochloa; species Eremochloa ophiuroides. Next base: position 58,890,293 of record JAHLJS010000006.1, on the reverse strand, counting down.
CCAACCAGCACCCCACTGCCTATCTAGCATCTAAGTAACAGTAATAAAAGACCAAATCAGATTACTTGAAGAAATGATATACCAATAAATTACTGGAAATATAAATACTTGCCTGCAAACCAATATTCCCATATGGAGAATTTTGGCAGAGAGTTGGTATTAGGAACTCACGCAAACAGGATGGGTCATTTCCCTGAAATAGAGAAACCCAAGGAAATAATAGTTTTGTTAGTTCTAAGATAAGATTTACCAAAATTTTCAAAATTGAAGTTGTATGCATCAATGTGACATTAAATATTGAAATCAGGCAGGGTTTTTTCAGTAAAGAAAACATGTATTTCAGCTAAACAAAACAATTTTAAGCCTAATATTGAAGGCTAGAAGAACATCTAATATCTTGCAATAAAACATGACTGAGAATTCTGGAGCATATGTTTTCATTGGGCAGGCATTCATTGGCTCAGGATGGCACTTCAATAATTCTGCACTGCCGTGAAAAGGTCATGGCAATGGTGCTTAAGTGCAAAGCTCCACAGATCTTAGTGAGGTAAAGGCTTGAATTTCAAACTTGATACATGATGCAACTCGAGCAAAAGACACAAAACAAACCTTTGTCAGGAATGATTTGAATTTAAAGAAAGTTGAAGAATCCATTAGCTCTCTCAAAACCATCTTTGCCATGATGAAGCCAACACATCTAGAGACCAAAAATAAAAGGTTTAAGTTGAAGAATATAAGGGTTTATACTCCATGCTAATTATACTATTCCAAAAGCATTAAAAAAGATGTCTACAGAAGCTTCTTTGTTATATCTAAACCTTACCTCATGTCAAAGGCTATCATCATTTTCCGCCTGTCATTATTACTTGCTATTGTACTACTGCTAGGATCATTGTCATGAAAATCAGCAGCATTTCCAAGAATACCGACCTAAATAAATAAATAAGCCATCAAAGGGGCTAGTTAAGTTAGGTTTGGATGAAAGAATATCCATAGAACATTGGGACAATATAACTTAGTTATGTGGAGCTTAGTGGCCATGTACTTGATCCTGGAACATTAATTATATGGTTTGGTTCAATAATATATTTCATAGATTAATTTTATTGATATGTGTATATGCAAGTCGCATAAGAGCATTTCTATTCATCAATATTTTCATGGGTGTGGATCAAGGTCATAACTGGGCCAAGTGGGGCCCATGGCAAGTTGGCACCAAATAAAGTAGCTCTTTTTAGGGATAAGTTTCCTTAGAGATAGGATTATTAGCTATGACCCAAGAATGCTAAGGATCATAATAAGTTCGCTTAAAGGTATATGCAGTTGAAATACCATATCCAATTAGACAAAGAAGAGAAATGGCTAAGTGGTATTCTTGTTGGCTGGCTCACACAATTCATTCAATATACTGTAGAATCTCACTGTTTGTTTCCATCAATACTGCACATATTATTTCCAATCAAGAGAAAGTAACATTGTCTAAACACTTTTTGCAATTTTGCTAATAGAATAATGTAATCTTTTGCCATAGTACGAATCTGAGAAAGATTTTTATCTCAAAAAGAGGATTATTAATTCAATAAGAATTGAAAATAAATCTAGAGAAACAAAATGTTTGCAAAGCACTGAAAATTATTGTAGTGCTCAGAATGCAAGATTGTTGATGTACAAAGATACTTGCATGACATTTCAACACTGGTAGCCCAGCTCAGCATTTTTAGTTAAAAGTTGAATTTTCCAAATAGCATTGATGTTTGAATAGCAACTTTATAGCTAGAAGAGAGACCGTGTTCTTAAATCTTGTTGGAATCTAGTTGTGCATTTATCAAGAGTTAAAGCTGCAGAAAGGGCAAAGAGAAATGTGTAGCCCACATGACAGCCAAGTTGCAGCTGTCATAATTAACAGTGATTAAAATTTGAGAGCCTATGGTATCATGGCACCTAGGGTGTCTCCAACAATACAAGCTAGCACAACGTGGAGAGGAGAGATAGCAGCAGGCATTTGCTTTTTGCAATATTCAGTGAGTAAAAAATTGATTCAGCTAGCTCTAAGTCAGGCAATTGGATATGCCCCTAAGTACTCAATTTTAAAAGAGCCTGAACATAAATAGTTTTTGATATTGATATACAATAGGTTAGAGCCAACTGTTGATTTTTCATTTAACAGGTTGTGTTTATATGACTGGTCCAGCTTAAAACAGTGAATACAATAACAAAACTTTTAGCACGCTTAAAATTGCTAGGTGAATGTGAATTTTCAACAATGAACATGAAGCTGCAATGCAGGTTGCTTCAAAAATTAAAGAGGACATTGAGCAAAGGGAGAGGACTTTAACATGGAGGGGGTAATCAACAAGGAAAGTCTGTAATCACTCTCCTGATTCCGGTTTATTTCCTTTTTTTTTTTCTTCCCCTCTCTGTGGCGGGCTGCTTGCCCACTCCATCTGTACATAATCTCTTTTTCCTCTCTTAATTGTAAGGCAGAGCTCCTGCCACTGCGTTCAAAAAAGAAATTGCATCCAGGAAGTACAGTGCCATTTGAACATTCGAGAACACTCTACTGACCAAATGTGATGCAGAATCATGCCAATGCTTCCATAGTGTACCTGTTAGCTCCCTATGTGAGGGAGCTGCTATCCAGGATTTTTGGCAGGAAAAAAAAAAGGCTCCTCTCTGGCAACCCCCAGAAAATAGTGGCAAGGCCACTGGCCAACTGTGGTAATGGTGCATTGGTGCAGCCCTACAACGGTAGTGACAGTGGTCATCACTCACAAGCCCAGGATAATGTTGTGGCCCTATAGGGGTGAAGCCAGGATTTGAGGCTTTTTCTCGGTCGGCTGACTGAGAACTTCTTAGTGCAATACTGTGGGAGAAGTCTTTCCCCCTCCAGCCAATTTTTTTAATGCAAAATCATGTGGAGTAAGCAATGTAATTAAGTAATTCTCGGTTTTTTTTTACGGAAAGTAATTCTCAGTTGTGTGGCTACATTGCACAGAAATGTTATTTAATGTCCATGGTAAACTACCAATGCATGATTGTAAGGACAGAAGACAGCAATTTTACATAAACATAAACAAAAAGGAAGGCTGCTTACTTTAACATGTTTGTCTATTGGGCTCACGTGAACATTCTCTATTCTAAGCTCAGTATGTGCCAGCCCATGGCTATGCAAATAATTTACCTGCATCAAATAAGGTGCTTATTCAATTCCAGATGAACAGGTACTTAGTGCACTTCAAGCAAGCTAGTGTTTGTAGCTTACACCAATCAAAAGGTCTCTCATCAATATCCTGATTAGACGCAGCTGTCGAGTTACAGCTGGTCCTCCAACAGAGTCATCTCCTACCCTCCTGACCTGTTCTTCGTCAAATGCTAATGTTGCTTCTAAGGTTGGGATCCAATCTGAGAGTTGCAACCAGTGACGCAGGGAATGACTCCCATGATACTGCACAAAATAAATAAACGATATGATGGTCGATGGATAATAAAACCAGTGCTTCAGTGAGTGAATTGCTCCAATCCATAGGGAAGCAAAATCTAACCCATTTGAAAAGTTTAAGTATGAATTACACCTACATATTCTGTTAGAAGAATTAATGTGTCGTTTACACGAAAATAGCTCTGAAAAGTTCCAATATTCTGTTGGGAGAATTAATGTGTCAATTACACCTAAAACCCATGAGCTGGCATGAAAATGACTCCAAACTGCAACTAGATCCCAAATTGAAACCTGAAAATGACACTGCCGCATTTATAGATAAGCCAGATCAGCTTGAGGAAGTAAGAGAAAAGCACTAACCCCATGAACCAATACTAACGGGACATCTTCCTCCTCCACGGTATTGCACGGAGCAATGTAACCATGGACCTGAAGTGCGTAGGAGTGATACATCATTTGGCGACGAGCCAGCTTCTTCAGGACCTAAAATCACACAAGCTCAGACAACGAACTAACTCAGTACTGTAGTTCACAGTAGCTGAACCCCACCTCGAGAGCGCGACGCCCCCTGCGCTTCGCCTGCAAACTCTTCAGCTGCCGCAGCACCACCGTTGAACCAAACAGCTCGCTGAACGCCAAAATCAGAAACAATCGCCATGACCATGATTGCGACGAATTCGTACTGTCTAGAGTGTCCTACGCACTGACCTGCTCGGATCACACACCGTGGCCTCGAAGATCATCTCATCCGACTGCATCGCGAACCGAAAACAGATCACAAACCATCAGCAAAACGGGAGGAGAAGCGCCACAAAATTAACGAGCTGGACAGCAAATCGGAAGCCCCGATCAGCACCTACCCGTCCATGGAGCCCGACGCTGACGCGGTCTGCGACGGTGAAGTCGGCCATGTCGAACCTGACCACGGGGCACGGCCCCGCTCCGCCTCCCTCATCCGCCGCGGCCCGCGCGGGAGCGGACGCGGACGCCGATGAGCTTGCCTCCAGCCGAAACCTCCGCCGGCGCCGCGGATGCGCCTCGATACGGCACAAAGGGCGGGTGAGGCCGATCGGGGAAGGGCAGGCGGCAACGGCCGCGGCAGCCGCCGCGAGAGGCATGCGGGGCTGGCACTGGTTAGTACCGTTGCTGTCGGTCTACGAGTGGGAGGAGATCGTCGCGGCGAAGTGGAGGGAGACGGAAGCCTCGGGGGGACTGATTAAGAAGAGGACGAGGCGTGAGGCAGTTGCGTGCGGGGAAGCGGCGGAGCGGTAGCTGCCATGAGCCCGGCGCGCGTCCGCCTCACCCCGAGCCGCGCCAGCGACCGCGCGGCCGCGCGGAGGCACGATTTTTTTAGAGGCCCGGTGCACCAGCTCGGACGTGCGCCGGCGCTGTCCATTTCTGAGGTCTGCAACGCTGGAGTCGAATGGTCCACCGTGGTGTGTGTCTAGCGGTTCTTAGAGTAGCTCCAACAGTATAGGTGAATTTATAAACCAGCTCTCCGAAACTATTTTGCCAACTCCTAAATTAGTATAGGAATAGGAAGAAAATAAAAGAGACTCCCCCAAGAATACCTCATATTTAACTCCTCAAATAACCTCAACCAACTAATTCTTACGCCAGTTCTCCCCACCAACGCTTGTCGAAGGCACTTCTTCTCCCCTCACCGTCGTTAGAGTTGCCCACGGGGAGCGTGTTGGTGAGCGGCGAGGTGGCGGTGCTAGAGCACGCGGTGCAGGATGCGAAGACGAGGAGTCTGGAACCCGTGCGGCGGTGGCTCAAGCGCGCGGTCCCATGCGGGGGCGCATCGGAGGGAAGTGGGATCTCGCCGGCGAGCGGGAGGCTGTGAGGCAGGCGCGAGCGGGGCCTGGGAGACGAAGCCGGAAGAGCCCGAGGAGAAGGTTCGGGTCAGGTGGTAGGGGTGCCCGCCATGTCTGGAGGAGGAGTATAGGAGCGGGGAGACGGGCGAGAGCCTTGCTCCCCGTCGGCCGCGTGTCCAGTGCGAGGCCAACATAGGCGGGCGCGAGCGGGGCCCGGGAGACGAAGCACGAGGAGGAGCTCGGGTCAGGCGGTGAGAGTGCCCACTGTGCCTGGAGAAGGAGGAGGAGTGCGGGAGCGGGGAGACAGGCGAGAGCCTCGCTCCCCGACGACAACATGTGCGGCGCGAGGCGAGGGCGGAGGCAGGTACGAGCGGAGCCCGGGAGACGGAGCTGGAGGATCCCGAGGAGGAGCTCGGGTCGGGTGGTGGGGGTGGCCACTGTGCCTGGAGGAGGAGTGCGGGAGCATAGATTCCCAGATGGTGCCACATGAAGAAAACTATCGCAAGGGAGGAGTTGCGGTGGATGCGCGGCTCTCAAAAGCGCGCATATATATGCAAAATCATCGTGTTTTTGGACTTGACAAAAAATGGGAATCCATACTAAACTGTTGGAGAGTGATTTTTGAGTTTTCTCAACAAAAAAAAAAAGATGGCAAAGCCGTTTGCCAAACTATTGGAGATTCTCTAATAATACACTCAAAATCAGCATTTTCTATAGCAGACTCGATAAAATTCGGACTCTATTTTATTTAAGACCCCACATCAACGCTATCTAACCAACTACAAATCTATGGCAATACTCATGAAATTGTGGAAGCTAAATTTTGAAAGCTAGATTACGAAAAGGTATATTATAGAAGCTATATTGATAGGTTGTTTGGGTCCATGGATTTTAAAAGCTATAATTGGTTGCTTTTGTAAAATTACCATACTTCTTCAGTATTTGTTTTCTTTGTTGTTGTGTGTGTGAATTTGAGGGGTGGGATTGCAGGATTGTCAAGTTGAATCTACTCCCTCCGACCTAATTTATAAGTCATTTGACTTTTTTAACTTTAACTTTAACCGCTCGCCATATTCGAAATATTTATGCAAAAAAGATAAATTTAAATCATTCTTGAAGAATTTTTATTAATAAATCATGCCATAACAAAAGAAGTGATATTTTACATAAATTTTAAATAAGATAATGGTCAAACTTGGAGAAAAAAGTAGATGACTTATAAATTAGAGCTAAAAAAATCTAGTGTTCCATAACTTGCTGGATTGTAGAATCTAGAGTGTCCTGCACTGTAGAAGCTGACTAAAAGCATGTTTAGCTACATATATTATAGTCATTGTGGTGTGACTTCCCATCCTATTGTCATTTCTTTATGAACCTTATAGCTCATGAAATTTAGTACAAATATGTTCTGTCATACTAAATTGCAATGGATACATTTAAGTTAAAAGAAACATGGTACATCGGTGTGCCTAGCTTTCATTAATTACTTCATAAAATACACATCATCAAAAAGAATTGATATTATAAGAAATTATATAAGAATAATATGATAGAAAGTGCCCCCCTTTAATTAGATGCAATAGAAGCATACTCTACGCATTGCCGCAAAATTGTTGATGATTTAAAATAAAGTTACTTATAAATTAAGGTTAGTGGATAACATGGCACACTTATGGTGATAAATAAATTCATGTTAGAGGATGATATGTCTTGATGATATGTGATTATAATTATTAATTTAGTTGACTATAATGCATCCTTAGTGGACCAATGAGGTGGATAGTTTGTATGTTAAGAATGAACTCTAGTGGGATTTTAAGATTATAAAATAGATATAGATATAGATATAGATATGGATATGGATATAGATATAGATATATATTTGTAACTTTTGAATACTCGATCCAATTAATGGTGCACGCATGCATAAATAGTTGTGCTTGAGTCTAGCATGTATTAACTACTCCCTTCATTCCAATCTATATGAGGTTTCAACATTTTTAGATACTAGATGATACCCCGCGCGTTGCGGTGGGAATTATCTTACATTGTAAATTAGGAGAATTTTATGTAGGAGAATTAGTAGTATTATCTAACTACAACACCATAGTGCTTTGTCATGTAATTTGAGAGAGAAATTTAGGTAAACGTAAGTGTCAATATGATCGGTCCACCTTTTACAGGACTACTGAGAAAACTTACTGTTTACTTATAAAAAATTGGGTAGGAAAACATAAAAATAACGTATTAAAATGACATTATTTTGGTTCTGTCATTTGCTTTCATTACAAACAGCACCGTCTGTACTTAAAAAATTGAGCGGTGATTACTACTATTTCCAAGTCTATCAGAGACGGTGATGACAATAGGGATGCTGGAGCTCATGTATCAACTGAGTATACTTTTGAGTAGAACATGCATGGGTCTTTAGTGAAGGCCCCATTCATCTCTGTTCTCTCGTAAAAAAGGTCTTCGTACCTTTAAAAGGAAATCAGCAATAGGCAGTAGCTTCAGGCGCAGACACGCGAATGTCGTCTCCTCTACTTGTTACTTCTCCCTCGTATCCTTCTCTGCTCCCCCAAATTAATTCTATCCTGCACAAGCTTCTTTCTTTTTCAACATCTTGATCCAAAGGTCAAGCGTGGCCTCACCACACAACGGCGGAGAGAAGGTGGCTGCAGTCGTAGTAGCGCGCATGATGGGGTCGAAGTCTTACGCGAAACAGGCGTAGTGCAGGGCAAGAAACAGGCGTAGTGCAGGGCGGTGTGTCGGAGATGGACAGCGAGCGCTAAGCGATGCACCTCTCTACGTACGACTGCAGCCGCCTTCCAGTTCCTGCACCAACACGCCCTGCATCATCCACCTCTAGCTGTGTGTCTATGGCAGCCCACGCCTATCATATCCCTGAGCTGTGCAGCGACGTCTGCCTCATGTACTGGTGCGGTGCTCTGATTTAAAAACGATCAGGATAGGCCGATAGGGACTCATCGTTTTCTTGCATTAATTCACTGTTGGTCGGCCTTAAGACTCTTGGTTTATACATTGATGGTTGGCCCTCTCGAGTACTGGAGTGGAGCACGCAGCGCAATGACATTTTGCATAGCAATGACAGTCACCATTTTACTGCTACCAAGCAAGTGCATGCATTTATGGTGGCATATGAATCGATGTGTGGCTGTTGGATTGGTGCCCAACAGGAGAACGGGTGGGAAAAAATAACAGGTGATGACGTGGCTATGCTTAGAAGCCTCGAAAATAAATTAGTGGGCTTCTCCTATTTAGGTATAGGAGATACAGATACTGCTATGCATTTAGATACGATGGAGCTGGAAATAAGCGCTGGTTTTACTTGATGCCAATCTTTTGTGAGAGAAAACATTATGCTAGAGCTAAAAAATAAGCGCCGATAAGGTGACGCGACACGTAGTGAAATCAATGCATTTAAAAAATCAAAATATCTTGTAATTTAGAATAAATGAAGTAGTATGGAGGGCAAAATAATACTCTTTGTAGGCAAATATGAGAGATGGTGTTCCACTCTTTGTTTTTCTTTTGAATTCAAATTTCGTAATGACCATAAATAATGACAATCCAATATAAGCCTATAAGGACTCGTTATATGCTAGGTACTACTATGTCCCTCTCGTAAAGAGTGTTATTTTAGTTTTGTCCTAAGTCCAACCCTGTTTTCAATAAAAAAGAAAGGTGATTTATATTTGAGTAAGTTTGTATATAAAACAATGTTTATTATACCAAATAGACATCACTATACTCATTATGAAATATATTTTCATAGTAAATTTATTTGGTGCTACAAATGATATAATTTTTCTATAAACTTAGTCAAATATAAGATACTTTGACTTGGCATAAAACCAACACACATAACTCTTTGTGCATGAAAAGGAAGTATAAAGCTAGCGAAAGCCAAGATACTGGCATATGACACAAAAAATGGTGTGAATCGGTGATTTAATCATGGGAAAAGGCTTTGACTGAATAAGAATATGAAATGATGATTTAGACTCCATTTGGAAAGAGGTCACCTCACAAAACGACTCTTATCATGCGTTATAGCAAGGAGCTATTTTTCTCTTTGTTTCAAATGAACTAGGAGCCGATGAAGTTTGCCAAATCGTGTCTTAATTGATTGCATATGTCTATGGACAAAACAAAATCGCAAAAGATATTTTGTGAGAAGGGGGGGGGGGGGGGCGTATATATTGGCATTAATTAATCCGTGAATGGTGGGACTATATGTTTAGATACCACAGTTAATAGTGGAAGCCTATGTTAATCATTAGACATTATTAGATTATTTAAGTGTAGTCTTCATTGCAACTAATACATCTACCATTAAAAGTGTAGCAATATTCGTCGTTTAAGATTGATCTTAGCATTGCGTTTCAATCCAAACATGTTCTCAACATGCTTCAACCTCTTGAATGAAAGAACCAAACCAGATGAAAATCTGTAAAACATATGCCGGCATTGAACAAAAAAAAAATGGATTGCAGATTGGCACAAGGACTCAAAGTGTGAGTAATAGGATCTCATGTAGTCCCTCACTTCTTTTGACGTGTGGAATTATGCTTGTGAATTTGGAGGAGACATGAACTCCGTTCCAAAGGAGATTGTGACAGTGAAAAATCGGAACCGTGCCCAACAGGCCAACACAGGCCCAAAGGACCACCGCGCGACGCGCCTCGACTCCCTTCTGTCGTGTCCAATCCCGAGGCGCGCCCCTTCGACCGCCCGCACCGCAGCGAAGCAAACCACCACCAGGCCAAGAGGCCAAATCCCAATCAAACCCCTCCCCACCCAAATCCAAGGCCGGAAAAACAACCAACCTTTTCCCTTCCCCATTTTCTCCACCCACGAACTCGTCGTCTCCCATCCCCGGCCGCCGCCGCTTCACCCCTCTCCCTCTCGGCCCCTCCCCTCCGTTCCCTCACACCACCAAAACCCTAGCCGCCGTACCCCAACGCTCTCACGCAGCCCTCTCCCCGCTGCCACGGCTGTCTAGATCCCGCGCGCACCCTAGGGCTTCAGGGCCCCGCGTCGCCGGCTTCCGCATCTGGGTTGGTCGTGTTCCCGTTAGGGTTGGTCCGCCATGCCTCGGAGCTCGCGTCACAGGTCGCACCGGTCCCACAGGCGGGGAGGGTCCGCGGACCGGTCGGAGTCAGAGGGTGAGGAGTCGGCTCCGGCTGCCGGCGCGCGGGAGGAGGCCGCGGCGGCGGCTAGGGTTTCCAGAGATCCCGAGCCCGAGAGGCGCCGCTCGTCCTCGGGGAAGGAGGCCGTGAGATCGGGGAACGGGTACGCCGAGCACGGGAAGAAGAGGAAGGAGAGGGTTGAGGAGGCCGTGGTGGATGTGGTCAGCGACCGGTGGAACAGTGGCGTCTGCGACGATCACCTGGTCGACAAGAGGTCCAAGAGCGAGACCTTTGGGCATGCTGAAGTGGAGAAACTGGCCGACAAGTCCAGGGGATCAGGGGATGAGTCCAAGAGGTCAAGCAGGCGCGCGGTGGTTGTGGATGACAGGGCTGAGGAGGTTGCGTCCAAGAGTGACTCTGGGAAGCGGAGGTCAGAGAAAGAGAAGGATTTGGGGAGGAAGGAGAGTACTGGGCATTATAAGGATGACAGAGATAGGGAGAGGGAGAAGGAAAGGGAAAGGGAGAAAGAATGGGAGCGGCAGAAGGAGCGAGATAAAGAAAGGAGTAGGGATAGAGAGCGTGAGAAGGAAAGAGAACGGGAGAAGGAGAAGGAGAGAGAACGGGAACGGGAGCGTGAGAAAGATAGAGATCGAGAGCGGGACAGGGAACGGGAGAGGGAGCGTGATAGGCTGAAGGAGCGGGAGAGGGACAAGAAAGATTATGATTCCAAGCATGAGAGGTATGAGGATGGCAGTAGCAGGAAGAGTGGCTCGAAGACGAGTAGGATGGAAGAGGAGGCCTACTCATATAGGAGAGATACCGATGTCAACGGTAAGTAGGCCATTTTCTACATGTTCTCCACAATACCAATAGCATTCCTGCTCAATGTACGATTATATGTCGTGTTCCTACCGCAATGTGTTACATTTTTCTTATCCTGGTTTCACCTATAGTTTTGCATGATGCTATCTTTATTTTAAATAGTATACTGGCGTATATTGATATACTTGGCGAAAATGGTTGTGACCTGTGGGCTGTGGAGTTCATAGTTTTCCTGCATTTGTATTTTTTCCCACCACACTGAACAATGTAATAATCATGTTTCCCTTTGCTACATTAAACTCTGTTCTGCTTATCATTTATAGCTTTCAGCTTGATACCTTGTTGTAAAGTTATATGGAACCATATTCCTTGTACTTCTGATCTATTATTGCCTTTGATAGTGATGGGCTTTGTCTCAGTGGAGTAGTTGGATAGTATAGTTGAAGAGCTTTTTTGCTCTATGCTGAATGGTGTTTACCTATGTACTTGTTTTACCTGAATGTTTCTTGTTTGAGTTTCCTTGTATGTTTTTTGGGTTGTTTTCTTTTCTTTTGCTAAGCATTACGTTCTAAACTATTACTTGTGGAGGCAGAAATTTCAGCAAAAGAGAAGTACAATAATCCTGATATGCAAGGTGACAAACACATTCGAAGAAAAGATGATTCTGAAGATACAGATAAGTGGCCCACTGACAATAGAGACAGCGATGACAGAAAGAACCTGTCCAGATATGAACATGGTAAATCTAGGAGTTCTAAGGAACAAAGGTTTGATGATGACAAGTACAAGGAAAAGTACAAGGATGATTATGGAAGGGATAAAAGGCAACATGATGACAAGTTTTCTGATGAGCGAGTGGCCCGTGGTCATGAAAGTGATAGAGCTGATTATAGGAGTGCTAGAGATGGGCACAGAAGCTCAGAGAGCCATTACCGAAAGGATGCAGTTCAAGATGTTGATCATTATGAGGATTATGGCAATAGGTACAAGGAAAGTAGAGGGAAAAAACGACCTCCTGAGGAAAATGATGACCAATACGATTTAAAGCCTCCAAGCACACGTGATCAACGTGTCCATTTGGAAAAATCTTCAGGCAGTGGGCGTCTGGATTCTCTGATTGAGAGAACAAGACCTGACCGTAGTTCTAGTCCAAGTAAAATCCACTCTAGAAGTTCACCTAGCCCAAGTTCTTATCATGACAAAGATCAAAGCCGGTAACTTTTCTTCTATAATATGGTTATGCATCTGAAAATACTGCACTCGTTTTTTACAAAGGTGCATCATTGTAGCCGTAGCCTTGTCCTAGTATTACAGTAATCTGTTTATTATGTATTTCTATTTAATGTTAACCATGAGTATCTGTTCCTAAATGACATGTATGATGTGCATAGTTTGTGTGCTAAATTATTACATTATTTCTATGTATAAGGCATCTGGTCATCTTTGTAGCAGAAAAAACTTAATAGAACTATTGCCATCGACTCAATTGGTTTTCTATTGGCTGATAAATTTTGAGGTGAAATAATTGCTAGCATTGCTAGCTAATGAATTAAGTATTTAAGGGTCAGAGGATGTCCATGAAATTAGCTTTCTTGAATTATTTGTTTGTCAGGTATATTTGCTGACTGCAGTTGTTTTGGGTGATAAATTATTCGAAGAGACTATCAATTGTTATTTGTAATGGATCTGTAGGCCACGAAGTTCTTTTGAGGTCGCAGTTTATTTATCAGATACAGTTTGGTTGGCTCCTTGTGGTTGGTTTTATCTCTAGCCTTAAAAACTGTCTCATGTTAGTAAGTTTCAGAATGGGTCAGTTGGTTCATAATTGGGGAATTCCTCTGCGGTGCAGGGTTAATATTTGTCTATCTATAATAGTTTTTTTGGCTTCTTGCGAATTTTTTTTTAATTTTTTTTTTATAATCCACATAAAAGAAAAACTAAATATTGTTTCAGTGGTTGTTACCATGGATGTTGATCTTCCTAGGCAGCACCTCTGTTATTTAGTTTACTGAGGTTGTTGGCCAAGTGAAGCTTAATCATTTCTTAAACTTTATAATATCTGTTTTAGATATTGGTTTTCGATTGTCAAATATTGCAATCTGTCAATCAATTCACATATTCTGGGATTAATTATCTGCATTCCTTTTGTATGCTTTGTTTCTTCTAACATCTGAAATGTTTAATTATTGATGTGCAGGCATGGATCTAAAGCGATAGATCATGGAAAGAGAGAAATGCCATATGATGAGAGAAATAGTCGGCCAAGAACATCTTCTGGTAGAGAAAGGACACCTGCTTCTAGACTTCGTGACAGGGATGCAGAAAATTGGTCTTCTGAAAGGCTTAAACAGAAGGATGATCACCAGCCTCGTGATGTAGCACTGGAAATTTCGACATCGCACTATGATCGCACACCTAGGAAAGATAAGCATACTTCACCAAAACAACTGTCTGAAAAATCTCCATCGTCAGGTGACCAAAGATTTTCAGGTAGGCTTAGTGGTGGGCGTAGTCTAGATAATAAAGGAGAAAGAAACAGCCTTACAAAATACAGAGATAGAGATGGTGACTTAGCCCAAGAACGATCACATCATCAAGATCGAACACCAGCTAAAGTTCCATTTAGAGAGCCAACACCGTCAAATTCATCCATAAGTAGAGGTGGTCATTTTTCGGGCAGTTCACCAAATCATCCTCTGCCACCTTCAGCAAGGAACAGTGACTCTTCCTTCCTGGGTCCACATGATGATGACCGTAGGCCTCAAAATGGAGATAGGAGGTTCCATGGTCATCAAAAGAGGAATGACATGAATTCTGTCCGTGGACATGGGCATGCCTGGAACAATCCACCAAACTGGCCTTCTCCAGTTTCTAATGGTTTTGTCCCCATCCAACATGGTGGTGCTCCTGGTTTTCATCCGCCTGTCCATCAGTTTCCAGGCCCACCTATGTTTAACCTTAGGCCTCAGATGAAGTTAAACCAACCTGGAGTTTCATATCCCATGCATGATGCTGTTGATAGGTTTTCGACCCACATGCGCCCATTTGGATGGCCTAATCATCTGGATGAATCATGCCCACCTCATATGCAAGTTTGGAATGGAGGCAGTGGTGTGTTTCCTGGTGAACCCTATATGTATGGTAGGCAAGAGTGGGATCAGAGTAGACCTCATGCTGGCAGCAGAGGGTGGGAGCTGACTGATGTATCCAAGGGACCAAGTAATGTGCCGGATGCTGAACTTCCGGTAGCTAAGGAGCCCGACTCTGCAGTAACTGCTGTTTCTGATTCTGGTGCACAAAACAATCTTCAACCTCAGGCTGAGCAAAAGGAAATCGGACATTTGACTGCTGGAAACTTTGAAGCAAAGGATGCTTCTAAAAGTTCAGGAAATTTGGAAGCTCCTCAAGGAGCACAGCTTGTTACTTCTATACTATCAAAGAATGGTGCGGTCTTTTCTAAAAACTATCTATCCAAAATCAGTGTTTCACATGATCTTGCTGAGTCCGAGCTGTACAAAAGGTGCATATCTTTGCTTGGAGACTTGGGCGTAACAAAATCCTCTCAGTTGGTTAGGAATGGGCTTCAGGTATTTGCATTCGTTAAATTTACTAGGTTTCTATTTCCTCACTCACTCGTATATTCTTATTATGGTTGGTACTACTGTTTTTAAAGCAGGATAATGGAAATGCTGAGAAAATGTCTACAAAATTTGGAAGCTTCAGCCCTTTCAGTTCACATTATCTCAAGAGTGACATTACTATCTTTCAGGCAAGTTAATTTTCCTCTACCAATGTTCTATCGGATATTCTTTAGCTTGATTACACCAATTAGCTATCAGTTTATTGATATGGGAATCTTAACTTTCTCCTTTTTCAACAATGACAGAGAGCTTTGACCCTACATAAGAACCAGACTCGAAAGGGTTTAATTACTGCCTCTGCATCTGTTAAAATGGAAGAGAACATGGTTGTACCAGAAGATGACCATGACATGGAAATGCTTGAACCAGTGGTGAGCAATCCTGCTCTGCAATGTCACACTGATGTCATGGAAGAAGGATCACTGTTGAAACAGGAACTTGGTGATGGTAAAGGGGGGACAATTCCAGCAACTATAGGATCTGGGGGTCTGGATGCACATCCAGA
The DNA here is from genome assembly GCA_038502445.1 of Eremochloa ophiuroides. Taxonomy (NCBI): domain Eukaryota; kingdom Viridiplantae; phylum Streptophyta; class Magnoliopsida; order Poales; family Poaceae; genus Eremochloa; species Eremochloa ophiuroides. Next base: position 58,874,916 of record JAHLJS010000006.1, on the reverse strand, counting down.
AATTCCCCTTCCCGAACCTGAGGAGGTGGTGGCAACAACATCAATCACACAGCCTAACAAGGACATGGAGGATTTGTTGCCTCCAGCAATTGAGGATGGTGCACTAGCAACACTTGAACATGCTGCTGGCATGCTGGAAGTTACACCTGCCGATGGCTTGGAGGATGTTGAACCTTCTGCTGTTGAAAAATCAGGTGATGACATGGAAATTGTGCCCTCTGCCATAGCAGAATATCGAGTAGGAAAGGATGCCGCTCCTGTTGCTAGCCCTGCTGAAAGTCACGAGAAGCTCTCCATCATGCATGATTCTGAGACAGGTATGGAGGTCGAGGTTGATAAGGTTATCGATGATAGTCCTGGGGTTGGTAGGGTGAGCTCTATCCTCGGCACCAAACTTGATGTTGCTGCAGCTGACGGGGATTCTGAAGCTTTGTTGGTGGAAAGTAGGGTAAATTTAAGTCGGATACCTAATTCCCCAGAAAGTACACATTGAACTCCTTTTATTCCATTTTAATTCCTTTTTGTCTGAGGGTCTTGTGCCCTCAGTCTAGCTTTTTGAGCTGCCATATTTTGTTTACATCTGGGCGTTCTTTTATAGTGTAATGTTCGCAGTGAGATAGATATGCTTATGGGAAACTTGGACGTACCTGTGGAATGCAGGACCTGCTGCAATGGCACGCCTCTGAAGTAGTCCGTGGCCATCCAGCTGCGTTTCTTGCTCTCTGCTTGGACGCGCTCGTGCCCTTATTAGCATGAATGTCTCGCTGCAGCTTTCGCTAAGATCGCCCCATACCTCGGCCACCCTTTCTCATGAAACATTTTCTGGGATGGGATTGTTAGGAAAAATGAGGGTCCCAAATAAAAAGTGCCTTAGTGTTTCGTCCTTTTAGTCGTCTGTCAGCTAGTTTTTGTTATGCTTCATTGCCCAAGCATTTTATTTCTTTTGATATTCACTTAAGTTAAATTACAAAGTACCAATTTTGGTATGAAATAAGAATTTTACTTCTAATCTATTTGCTGATTCTCACTTTTCACTAAGCCAAAATAGTACTGTTAAGCTTGTATAACTTTAATAATATTACGGCTCATTCTCATTAGGCTAGAGAGTATAATATAATATAAGTTGATGATAGGCGGTACGATTTTGATCTGAACTCTCAAAGAAAAAACTGCACAAAGTTTTTTTTTCTGAAAAGGGGAGTAAATTCCTTGTACTTGACCTTTGAATTAAATACGGGACACGCTCAGGCGGATGGGTTTTTGAATTTGAAAGAACTGCTTGTTATCCAAAAATTTTCAATACGCCTGAACCGACGTACCGTCTGCGTCCTAAAAGAATGATGTTTTTAATTCTGGGCTTCTTGTTTGACCGATCATTGATTCAAAACTTTTTATAAACATTATTTTATTTTATGACTTGTTTATCAGTATAGATACTATAATAATAACTTATTTATTTTATTATTTAATAATAAAGTTGAATAAGAAAGACGGTTAAACGATGAATCTAAAAGTTAAAAATATTATTCTTTTTAGGATGGAGGCAGTAGATTAAACCCGTGTGGAGTCATTTTGAAAAACATTTGATTCAAAATTTGAAAAGAACAACTTAAGTGGTAATTTTGTAATTATTTGAAAAGAACGGCGGTGGGGGTTACACATATGAGAGGGAGCAGATTAGCCCCCTACTGACGTTGAATCCATGGAACTCCTATGAATTTTTCACGAAATTTACAGTATTTTTTAAAGAATAGGAGGGGCTGCAAACATATTTTTAAAGGGTAGGAGGGGCTGAAGACACGATCTGGGAGGGGCTGAAAACATATACGGAAACACGATCTGGAGGTTGAAGAAAACAATAGAAGGTGCTTTAGTGTTTTTTAGCTGCTGTCACTTTGTTCACCCCCCCCCCCCCCTTATATATTTCATGGCTTCGTCCCTGGGTTTAGGTGCAGATGATGTTGGCACTAACAACAAAATCCGAGTTTGGTCTCTTCGGATCTTCCGATTTTGGTGGGAAGCAATGGGTAGGGAACGAAGGAAAGGGGGAGTGGAAGGCTGACCACCATCGAAGAGAAAAAGATGATTGTGTTAGACATTGGAAAGAGAATATGATGATGAGAGATGAACAATACTTAATAGTTCTTTTATTCAAGCATGGACATTGCCTCAAAGTCTACTCAAGGGGTACATATAAACTCGCAACCTTAAGGTAGGGATGCTTTTGATCTCCTATATAAATGAGTGCTTAAGTTTTTGATGAGGCCAACTAGGAATTTGGTTAATTGGATTTTGAGAAGGCTTGTGATATGTTGGGAATTTGAAGAAAAGTTGATGCAGAGGAAGGACCTTGATAGATAATGGATTGAATGGGTCATGTAGTTAGTCCAATGTGGTAGAGTGGCAATTATCTTGAATAGTGAGAAAGGAGACCGATGTAGAAGTTATGATCTTACCACCACTGCTTTTTATGATCTTGTGAGAGTGATGACATTGTTGAGGTATTAACATTGGTTAAGTAAAATAAGATTATCCAAGGGCTCATGCCAAATATAAGGGAGGGTGGTATCACTCATCCACAATCTGTAGATGACATTGTTTTGTTCTTTGAACCCATACATGGCAAATACCGTGAACCTGAGTGAAATTATTAAGGTAGGGATGAGCAAAGAAGTGGAAAGGGGGTTGCTTGTAAGGGTTAGTGATGTGATTGGGTATACCAGTTAGTGATGTGAAGTTAATGTCAAACAAATAAGGTGATAAATAGTCTAGAAACTTGGAAGTGTTGAAATTTGTCTTATGGAGACAAATCAGTTGTGTTGAACAATTGTCTAACCATTAATCCTTGTATATAATGGGCTTTTATTGGTTGTATGAGGGATATGATCAAGAGCAAGACTCCATGAGAGGCAAGTTCTTCTGGGTTGAGAGTAGTAGGCAACAAGAAGTATCATGTGATTAAGTAGGAGGGCCAAGATAAACCTAATGGATTTTGTGTCTTAGGCTTATATTGAGTCTAGAGCCTTGAATATCGCTTTACTAGCTAAATGGACCTCATGATTGGAACTGGAGAGGACAATATACTTTTGACAGTTTTAAGAGACATATACCTTAGCAGTAAGTTTTTTTTCTTCTAGATTAAGATAGAGGCGTTTTCCAGTTTTAGGGTGGCTTGCAAGGTGCCAGACATGAAAGAGGCAGAGCAGTAGTGGTTATGAGGGAATAGTGAACACACTAGATTCTGTGATTATTTGTGGATACCCATGTATTGTCGCAAATTGTATATCATCTTTCAAGAATAACACATCTTTGTGGCAAAATCTTAGAAAAATAGGAGCTAAGATTCAAAAGAAGGCTTGGGCAGGAAGAACCAGAGCAGTGACTGGAAGTACAAAACTTATTGAGTCAAATCGAGTTGCAAAACAACAAAAATGTGGAGGTCTTGAAATTGGTGTGATCAATGGTAGAATGCTAGACACCTAGAACACCAAGCACCCTCTGAAAATCCATATTTTCTTATGGATGACTTGGCATAATAGAATCAAAATTGTAGATCAACTACTTCAACAGAAACAAGAGGATTCAAATAATTGCAAAATCTATGACAAAGAGGAGGATGTGGGTTATTTGTTTCTTAAATGTCCTTCGGCAGTGGTATGCTGGTGCTCGATTAGAGACATGTTTGCATGGGAGGCCACTCATAAAAGTCTATAGGGCCACACTGAGACCTTTCTTCCTGAAGTAGGCAAAAAATGAAACCAGTGGAGATTTTTTGTTAGCTAGAGTATGTTGGGCTTTGTGGAAGACACAATGATTGGGGTTTAATAATATCTTAGTTAGATCTGTCAGGGTTGTGGCTTACAAAGTACTTTGATCTTTTACAGTAATGGAAGGTGCTATGGAAGGAGGAGGATCAACAACAACTGGAGCCTAAATTGGTGACACATGTTCGTTTTATGTATTCTCTTGGGTAGTTTTCTTTTCCATTTCACCTTTCTAGTTGAAGTCTTCATAGAGGTAAGGGTGAGAGGAGGCTAAAAAGCAACTATGTGGGAAAAATTGCTTATGAAAACCAGGTTATTTATGTGGAGGGAGTAGTTACATGGCAAAAACTTATCCTTAAATAGTACTCTTCCTTTCAAAGATCTCTTCCTAAAACATATTACTCTTTTTTTTAGAAAACTTGGATTCACAGCCATATATGGGACTGCTTTGATATCATAAATGAGTATTTATGTGTTGGCTAGATATGAATATGATTGTTTGACTGAGTAATTCTTTTTATAGAATGTAGCATGGCCAGTTTCATGTATTCTTTTCACAAGAATTTTCTCTTACTTTTATCGACAAAGTTTCATTTTTCCTTAAAAAGGAATTTTCTTTTCCTTCAATACTCCTTTCCATTTATACTATTATATCATACATAGTAATCTTGAGTATAGCTATAGGACTGTGCGCATCACAAGCTAGAAGCTTTGTCCATGTTGGGTGACGTTATTTGGACACAATCTAGGCAGGTTTTGTGTCGACTATGAATTCTTAGATTGTTGTTGTAATGTGCATCTTGGCTGCTAAGCTTTGCTTTTCTTCTTTCAAGCCATGCTCAGCCGCCGATAAATTTGTGCATGTTGGTTACCTTACACCACTAAATGCCTAGACGACACGTGATAGTACATCCAATCTTTTTTATAAGGGCTTTCATGGCATTCGGAGCATCTTACATGAATTAGGTATAAGGGCCCTGAGGGACATTAGAGAGGGCATACTGAACTGGACATTTGGTAGCATGCGGGGAATTACTACATTTGAAGAAGTGGAGATCTGGAGCATTCGTGGCTGAAAGACCCTAGTTTGGTTTTGGTAATTGATGAAACCTAGTTACTAATCTAAGTGCTAAGTATGTGTAGCCAAGAGTAGATTAGTGATAAGGAGAAAGATGACATGAGCTAAAGTGAAGATCAAGATGAAATGATCAAGGAGAAAGAAAAGGACTTAAAGAAGGAAAGCTAGAGGCTAAGGTATATTCAAATAGGGCTTTTCTTTTAGTGATCAAGACTCCAAGTGGGAGTGATCACATTTAGGATAGATAGCCGACTATCAAGGGGAGAACTAAGCTATTGGATTACTTTCAAGTGCTCTAAGTTGCATCTCATGTGCATTGATCTAACCAACATAGAGAATCTCTTTGAAAACCCTTGAAAAATGTTTGCAAAATGCTAACACACTGAGCACAAGTGTTGGAGACCTTGAGTGTTAGCACATATAAGCAAGGGGTGAGAAATAGACTTGAAATTAGCTGAAAAAGGAGCGTCGGACTGTGTGGAAGGGCAGCGTCGGACCATTGAGTAGAGTCCGACGCCTAACCCTAGTTCTGGCCAATAGCGAGCGTCGGACGCTCGGTAAACGAGCGTCGGACCATTGCCTACTTCAGTCCGACGGAGTCCGACGATGTTTTCATGTTTTGGAACCTCTCTGGAAACGTCGGACTCTCGAGTTCGTTAATCCGACGACCCCTCTGCGGATAGTCCGACGGTTCCTGGCTTGCACTGTGGACAGGGCGTCGGACGCTTAACTTTGGTTTGACGGCCTCAGTCCGACTGTTTGAAAAGAGCGCAAATCAGTTACCGTTGAGATCGGACGAACGGTGTTTAAACCTGTTGACACGTGGCGCGCATCCGAGCGTCGGACGTTGGCGTTTAGTCCGACGGCTGCGTCCGACGGTAGAAAAAGAGTGTTAACGGCTGTTTTGGAGTGGGTAACGGCTAGATTTGCACTTGGGGGTATTTATACTCCCTCCCTGGTCACTTGGTGACACCCTTGCACACTTGGATCATTGTCATACACATTGTTGCATTCTAGCCTCCCACTCTCTCACTAGTTCATCATCTTGATCATCCTTAGTGAGATTGAGTGAACCTCAAGTGCATCTTTGCTTGTGATTTGCATTTTAGAGCACTTGAGAGCAAGGCTTGGTTCAGTTCTTATTCTCTTGGGACATTACCGTGTCCCTAGACGGCTTGGAGGAGAAGAAGGTATGGAGGAGCTTGGTGATTGTGCTTGCCCACACTCGGCAATTGTGAGGGGTTCTTGTGCCTTCCCCGAGTGGAGTGCTCAAAGGTAACTCTAGTGGATTGCTCGTGTCTTTGAGTTACTACCTCCGTGGTAGGTTCTTGTGGCGCCTAGTGTAGGCTCGGTGTGTGATACCGATTAGCCACCAAACCACCGGTTGAAGTCGACACAACGAGGACGTAGCGTGCCGGCAAGCACGTGAAGCTCGGGGATAAATCTTGGTGTCTCTATTGATTTCCTCACCTTCGAGTGAGTGACTTATTGATTGTCCCGGTGATTGGCTTCCTCACAAGGCAAAGGTTTAATCGACGATCATTCCTTTCTTATTCTTGTGCAAAGTAGCTTGTTTTCTTGTCTTGTATAGTTGTGTAGTCTTTTAGCTTTTACTAGCTTGCTTGTGTGGCTTAGAACTAAGAATTAACTAGAATTGTGTAGGTGACTTGCCTAGGTTAGTAGTTGCACTAGCATTGCACATTTAGCCATATTTGTTACTAACCTCTTGGCCTAAGTTCTTTGTAGAAATTTTATTAGGCTATTCACCCCCCCTCTAGCTATACTAGGACCTTTCGGTGGCATTAGAAGCAATGCTATTCTAACTTCTATGAACCATGAGAGACTTTATTTGTTTTGTCTAAAGTATGGTGATTGAATTCTTGAATAGTTGGGATGAGTCTGCAATGCGGCACGATTTGGTTATGTCTCTGATTTAAGGAGGGAAGCCACCGTCTGGTTGTTGGTAAAGAAACTCAGCTATGGTAATTGTAGAGTGTGCATCACCTTTTCCAAAGAGAGAGTGCTTCAAATTCTTTCTCAAGTTTAGTTGGCTTGCACCCTGGCAGAGATATAAATTGCTTGGGTTGATGGACTTGAGAGTTGAGGATGAAGGCCCCCCCAACTTTTCTTGTTGGGTGGTCTTGAGTGGTCATTTGGGGTAGCCGGGTAGGGTTGCGCTAATGTATCATCTTATCCTAGGGAGGAGAACTTGAGGTGTTGTGAGCATTGAGGTCTTGTTTAGAAGAGCGCGGGGATCTGTTCTTCACATGATAGAGAGAAGAGAACAAGATAGCTAAAGAGAGGTCAACGTTAGTTTCATGAACAACTTTTTGAATTGTCCATTTATTTCCATTGAATCTCCAAACATTCCTTGCTTTCTAGATACACAATAAGTCGGTGAACATTTTTATATCATTTCTATGGTGGTTGCCGGAGGAAGGGTTAGAAGTATTGTTTCTTGGACACCACCAAACATTGTTCCTAAGCAGGTGGTCAAATAGGAACCAAGTAGACCTAGTAAAGTCACAATAGAAAAACAAGTGTTTATATGCTTCAACCATATCGCAAACCTTGCATTTATTGTTGATGTGGTTGTTTAAATGAGAAACCTGTTCTCTAGTTGCTAGTGTTTGTATGAACAATCTCCTGGAGAAGGTTTGAATCCTAGGAGGAGTTTATGCTTCCTGATTCTATGAAGAAGACTCATGATTTGAGGTGGAAGGCAGCGAGTTCCATGATAAGGGATGGCTCTATGTTCTTGTAGGTTTCTTTGGTGATGCACGTACCCACCATTGTGGATATCCACTGAAGTTGGTTTTTTTTCTTGGCTACTTGTTTGCACATGGATATTGTTTTGGGCAAACTAGTGATGAGAAGTGTTTGAAAGAAGAAAAACATTCCTAGAGTTTGTGTTGGCACCCCGAACATTAGTTACCAAGTTAGGGACAGGGTGAGGTTCATGATGCAGAATAAGATTAACATGAATATTTTCCTACCGAGGACAACAAGGGTCCATCCAAATGTTAGTGTTGCCTCGATGAATTTGGTAGATGTAGTTGTATCAAGATGGTGTTTTACCTTAAGGACAGAGGATGACATATTTGGGTCCATGAGTTGACATTTGCTAGAAAGACGAATGAGGATGGTATTTGGTTTTAGAACGGAACTAAAGTAATTATTTTTGTTGGAGGCAAAAAAAATCACATAGAATGGAGCGCCAATACTTTGCGCTTATCACTAATACCCAAACCCGCATGCCTCTTGGCCTGGCAAAGGTCATTCCAATCACGAAATAGAATAGGAATAATGGAATCTTTATCTTGAACACCAGCCTAACTAAAAACTGTGTAGATCTAAAGCCACATCAAAACTGTGTACTAAAGCAATGACATATTATATGCTCACTGTGTTGATCTACTCATGTAGAGTCTAACAAAATTAAATTTTCCATTTTATGATTTTTATTAAAATATTTAGCCAAAATAAATAAAAAATGCGCACCGTAAATTTGATTCTTTGCTTCTACCCCTTACTGAATAAGCAAGAGTTCGGGCGATGCTCCGTGACCACGAGAGGAACAAACCAGCAGATCACGCGATGGTAAAGACGAGAGCACCCGACACGAATATGTGTGGCCTCACATAAGGCTCAACGTTGCACTAGCTCCGGGCCTTTGATATTTCTAGGGCTAGCTCAAAGTATATTATTTCACATTTAGAAGGGAAAGAAAAGCTTACATTTATTTTAAGATTATACTCGCTTCGTATAGAAAAATAAAGTCGTTTTAGACAATGTTTTGGTTAAACCTTAGGAATATAAATCGTGAAATATCTTTTAAATTATTGATTTTGAAAATATGAAAGCTATGTTTCTTATTTAAATATATTTTCATAACAGTATACATATATTACTTTTTCATAAATATTTTTATAGAAATATGAAATCAAAGTCATATTTTAAAGACCGTGTTATTGTCTTAAACAACCTCTAAATCCTATGCAGGGGAGTTAAGAATATCATGTGAAATTATTCATGTTAAGCTATGGAGTTTATACTAAAAATTAAAAATCATTGCAAAAGTTATCTTGAAGCTAGTTACTACTCCCACCATCCCAAATTGTAAGTCATTTCAAGAATTTCAGAGAGTCAAACTATCTCAACTTTGACCAGTTTAAATAATAGCGAAAAGCTATATGTCGCCCGGGCAAAATTTCCTCTCGTGTCACCCAAATTTTTGGCCGTCCGATCTATGCGGCGGAGGGCACATGGACGGAGGATCGCAGTTGAGGGCGCGCGGACAGAACTGCCACGCTGCCATCAGCGGATCAGCCTGCGCGCGATTTCCCGTGCTCAGCGAGATGATCACTGAGGCACAGTGCGTGGGACAACTGCAACCTGTTCAAATTATCGGTTCCAGGCTGGCGCGCACCGCTCGGCTCGTGCCGCCGCCGCTGCTGCGCTGCTGCTGTGCGCTGTGCGTGCGCTGCTGCTGTGTGCGCGCTGTGCTCTCCTCTGACCGCCGTCTAGTGTTCTCCAGTTTTTATGAACGTATATACGTTGCAAGTATTATAACAATTTATATTTTTTCCTTACAGTATATTAATATATTTTTTACATTATAAATAAATGTGTAAATTTCATATAGTAGTGATGTAAATTTAATTAATTTGATTGTTGCCTATCTGAATTCTGTAATTTATTTGTATTTTTTCTATCAATCTGAAATTCTTTCAATTTGCCTTTCATAAAATAAATTTGATATTTGATTTTTTGCATATCTGTAATCTGTTTGTTCTTTTGCTATTTGAATTTCTTCAAATTTGCTTTCTATAGAATAAATTTGGTATTTGGCTTCCTGTAAATTTATCTTTGATTTATTTTTGTTTAGCTTCTTTCTGATCCATTCAATGTAGATTGTGTGGTATTTGATTTTCAGGTGTTGGTTGTCCTTTTATCATCTAAATGTGATCTATTTTGATATTTGGATGACACAAAGAGTTTGGTCACCCGAATGACACCTAACTCTAAATCACCCGGGTGACTCATAGATAGATTCAAATAATATGATAATATATATAAGGCAGCATATGCTATGTAAACCAAGAAGCTATGGAAACTATAGAAACTCTAATTTAGACTACAGAACTCTAATACAATGGTTAAGGGTAAAGATAGATTATTTTAGCACTTAAATCCTTCCACTCATGTCATCTAATCTTAGCTTTTGCAAATTCCTCAGCGCTGTTTGGTGGGTTTCTTTTTTTTAGTTTTGACGCCTCTCATCTGGGTAGATCACCGGGTCCATCCATGACTTCATAGGACAGGCGCATCCTATTCCCTTCGTGCCTTCACGATGAAATTTACTTGGGAATAAAAATTCCCGGTGGGAAATCACGAGTCGAGCAGCGCTGCAACTCATGACCGGCGCTTCCACGACGGGAAGACCTACCGATCGAGCTATGGCTCGTTCCCTGTTCGGTGGGTTTCGTTGCGTATGTCGCGGTCATCTCGCGATATCGCAGCCCCCGCGAGTTCGCTGCGGCCGCCGCCTCGCGATCCCGCGCCATGGAGACGCAGGAGAAGGATGCTGCCAATTTTACTTCTCCTCCGCGAATGGCCTTTTGCTTGCACGCGTTTCTCATCTCGATATGTGTTTGCTCCTTGTTTCGTTGAGCAATAAATACGGTATACGTTTCTTTCCATCTCGAGTTCTTCCTGCTCTGCAGACGTTACTGTGCCTGTGTGGTCAGTGGTTTCGGAAGACATTCCTCCATCCTCCCGTTTGGATCTGCGTGACTTAGGCCCCGTTTAGATGCAGCCCATTCTACAAGACAGCTGCAATTCAGCCCACCAGTTGCAATTATAGTGTTAAACGGCCCGTGCAAATTGCAACCCGCAATTTGGGTGGGGGGAGGCCCAAAATGCAACTGGCGGCCTGGCGGCCTGCGACGGACGCCATTTACCCCTACCCCCGCCGCACCCCCGAAACCCTATCCCCATTCGCACGCCTCCCTCCTCCGCAGCCACAGTCGCAGCGCTCGCGTCGCTGCCGGTCTTCACCGTGTTCCCGTCCTCCCCTCCTCAGATCTAGGCCGGCCGCGACCGGATCCGCACCCCCGGCGACTAGATCTGAGCGCACGGCGGGTATGGACGGCTACAACGGCCACGGGACCAACTTCTCCGGCTTCTTCGACGACCCCCGCGACGCTGCCGGACTGGGCGCCGAAGGCCATGTCGGCGACGAGGGGGGATACGGGGACCCTGTCGGCGGCAGCGGCCTCGGAAGCAGCGCAGGCCAGACGAGGGACTTACTCGCCCCGCCGCCACGGTTCGGCCAGTCGGGTCCGTACGGATCCTACGGCCCCAACCTCAGCCGGCTGGGGATGCAGGACCTAGACCTCAATGGCGAGGGTTCTTGGGCGGGCATGTAGGGCTACGCCGGCGAGGTCGGGTCCGGAGTTCAGGAGATGGGAGCCAGGTCTTCGCAACATCCTCCGCGGGTGCGCGTCCCAGCACGCAGCTCGCCGTCGCCTCGGCAGACGGTGCATCCTCGCAACGTCGCAAGCGGCGCTCGGACCCTCCCCCCGCGTTCTCCCTCCGGGCTTCGGTTCGGACTGTCGGGGCCTTGGACTGCCTCGACATGGTTCCTCGAGCGGCGCTGCTTCTGCAAGAGGGCGTGGTGCACGTCGTCGCCTGGACGCAGAGGACTTCGACAACGACAACGACGTCCCCTCTCCGCTTGTCCCGGTATGCAATGTTTACCCTCCATGCGTATGGGTACACTTATATGTTGTGTGCCATTTCTTTGTACCATTACAATCATCTTAAGGGTTTCCTGTTTTTGCTCGTCTTGTTGTTGTCGATTGTTGTCGCCCCTTTGTTGTTATTGGTCCAATAGGCTAGGAAGGACACTGCCAAGTGGGATGAGAAAAACACTAAGCTGTTTTGCAAGCTGTACTGCGCGCAAGTGGACATAGGCAACAGCGTAAACGGACGACTAAACAAGCGCGGTTGGAAAGAGATGACGGAGCGCTACTTCGCCGTGGCTCAGCTGGTGCACAACAATGTCACCTTCAACAACTACTACCGCAAGCTCAAGGATCTTTGGAGATTCATTCAGAAGCTGAGGAGGATGACCGGTCTTGGACGCCGACCCGACGGATCTATTCTGGCTACTGATGAGTGGTGGGAAGAACACACAAGGGTACATGCTTTCATGACTTCGTCTATTCAAACTATTAAGTTTTATGCAAACACGTGTTGAATTAACAAGGCCATCATTATTGCCTATGTTTCGCACAGGGACATGCTGACTGGAAGAAGTTGAAGGATGGTTGGCCTTCGTACATTGACCTGCTCGACAAAATGTTTTTGGGCATTACTGTGGATGGCAACACTGCGTACATTGCAGGTGGCCCCATCAACATAGACGGCAACAGCAGTGATGAAGAGGGCGAGAAGGAGGAGCAGGCCACCCCTGTGAGCGCGGGCAGCAAGAGGAGCCACAACGCAGCAAGCACGCGCAGCTCTGCTCACACACCGAAGAAGTCCAAGAGCCCTGCAGTCCGTGCCATGACTTCCAATATGGCGAAGTACAACTTCATTCAGCATCGGAGGAATGAGGTGTTGGAAGGCCTGGCGCAGCAGCCAGACAGAGAGGCCAACCGTGCCCAAGAAAAGGTTAGGGCCGTGGTCAAGGCTGCCCGAGAGGCTGCTGTGGATACTAAAGCTAGGTCCACATGAGCGGGCCTCCGCCACATCTGTTTGGACGACTACGAGACCTATCTGTTCTTGGAGGCAGACGCAAATGGACGCCAGCATTTCATAGATATCACCTCAGAGTCCTCGGCCTCTACCAATAGGGTCGACAACTAGACCCCATGAAATCCTGCATGTCTGCATTTAGTAGTCCTGTCGTGTGTCTGTCTGGTGTTAGAACTATTTATGGCCTTGTCTGTTATTTGAACTATATGCCGTATGATGTTTTACTAGAACTATGGTAATGCTTGAATGGTGTTTGGTCCAGGACCTGTTTGTTTTTGGAAGAGTGACCCCAGGTTGTGGGCATGACGACTGTAATGTGTGGACCTATACTAATACTTACTCTTTGTAATTGTTCCAGGTCCTTCAACAGCGCCGGAGGTTGCGCAAAAAGAAGGAAAAGAAGGCTAAGGAGTTGCGTGAGAAGGTTATCAAGATGGTCGTCGAGGAAGATGACGGGGGCTACATATATGGTATGTTTAACTATGCTATCCACCTGGACAAGCACTGCAATTGGGCCGACCCTAGGCAGCCTAGACTTAGTGGGTTAGAGTGGGTGGAAATGAAGCTGGCCGATCCATATAGTTGCTACAACATGTTTAGAATGAGCCCAGCTGTTTTCATGCAGCTCCATGGCACATTGGTTCAATATTATGGTCTGAGCAATACTTCCAAGAGCACTTCTTTAGAGGCCTTAGGCATGTTTCTGTTTGTGCTAAGTGGTGGTGAACCGGTTAGGAGAGCTGAAGATAGATTTGAGAGGTCCCTAGTTACAGTTCATAACCTCATGTATAGAGTTCTCCCCTGTGTGGTCAGTCTTACAGAGGTAATCCTTAAGCCTCGGGACCCCTTGTTCAGGACTGTGCACCCTAGGTTATCCAGCCCTAGGTTCCATCCCTTCTTCAATGATTGTGTTGGGGCATTGGATGGTACGCATATTCCTTGTGTTGTGCCTAAGGAAAAAGAGGTGCAATACATGTGCCGCAAGGGGATGACAACACAGAATGTGTTGGCGTGTTGTGACTTCGACATGGTGTTCACATTTGTGCTTGCTGGTTGGCCGGGGTCGGTTCATGACATGCGAGTCTTCGATTCTGCAATGACAACCTACAGCTATGCCTTCCCTCATCCACCTACAGGTACATACTTAGGTGGTAAACAATCTCAATTTTCTAAGTTCATTTTGTGGACACTTACAAGGAATTCATGGTGTAGGGAACTACTACCTGGTGGACTCAGGGTATCCGAACCGGCTGGGGTATCTGGCGCCATACAAGTCGATGACGTATCACGTGCCCGACTTTCTAAACGGGCCCGAACCACAAGGTAAAAAGGAGTTATTCAACTATGCCCACCCATCGCTTAGAAATATCATTGAGCGCGCATTTGGCGTGTTAAAGAAGAAGTGGCAAATACTGGAGAAAGTGCCAAGTCATCTATTGAAAACGTAAAAGCAGTTCGTTGTTGCTTGCTTTGCTCTGCATAACTTCATTAGATTGAGTGGGCTACTAGATGAGGACTTTGCTTTGTGTGATCGGGATGAGAACTTTGTGCCACCTGAGGCTGCGAGGCAGCGACCCAGGACCCAACCGGCACCCAACTCAGAAAATGCTGCACAGATGAATGCGTTTCGTGACAGTATGGCGCTTGGACTGCTGCGTAGACGTTGATGAACATCAACTTCAGCGTATGTATCAGTATGTTGTGTTGAGAACTTGTATTTGCCGGCTGTTCGTGTTGAACAATTTTTCATAATGTGCTGCAAAATAATGTGATCCTGTGCAGCCGTCCATTTGAGTATGCTTTGTTCAAATCTTTGTGAACCTGTCTTTATATCCATGCAGTGAGCTTGTTGTGCATGCATGTTTCTTGTTATGGGCTTGGAATGTGCATTTAATATGGGCAAATCTGGAATGTGAAGCACTTTACAGATTGTGTTGTAATTCTTCTAAACGGTAGTGCAAAAAATTTGCACCTGGTGTGCAAATTGCAAAAACGTTTGCACTCTGCATTTGCACATCTAAACGGAGCCTTAGAAGAAATAGAAAAGCTAGGTCTTGATGAAGAGCGAGCTGCAAGGCGGTCCCAGCTGCGTTGCCCTCCTCCTTCTCCTGCGTCTCCATGGCGGGATCGCGAGGCGGCGGCGGCGAACTCGCGCGGACCACGATATCGCGAGATGGACGATCGCGACGTACGCGAGGAAACCCACCGAACGGTGCCGAGGGAATTTGCAAAATCTGAGATTAGATGGGATGAGTGGGAGAGTTTAATTGCTAAAATAATCTACCTTTACCCCTATCTATTGGATTAGAGTTCTGTGGTCTAGATTAGAATTTCTATAGTTTTCATAGCTCCTTAGTTTGTATAGCATACGCTGCCTATATATAATCTCAACTAAGTATCGTTAGATTCTTCAACAAATATATTTTCATAGTATATTTATTTGGTGTCATAAATCTTCGTATTTCTCTCTATAAATTTTGTCAAAGTTGAAATGATTTGACACTCTAAAATTATTAAAATGACTTATAATTTGAGACGGAGAAAGTAGCTCGAAATGCCAAGGATGCCCTTGCGAAACGTGCGCATGGGAACCGAGGGTGCCCTCATAGAACGTGCGCTAGGGAATCCTAATCCTACCTCGCAAATTTGATTTGGGATGCGGCACGATAATCGCGTCGGATGGAACGCCAATAGGCCATGCCGACGACCCCGCCACCAGAGCAGGAACCGCGTCGGGCAAATGTGCCATCTGCCGCTGTGGGCTGTGGCGCTTGTGCCCAGCCCAGCGTTGGATGTAGCAAAGCCGGCGCGCATGGATCCCTGAACTGAGTACTGTTCTGTTTAGACCTACGCATGGAGGGAAACATTTGATGATGGTAAGATCTAGAAAGGGAACACAAGCAGCCACGAACGATTATAATCACAACACACGCATACAACCCACAGATAGACTAAAGAAGAGATAAAGGGACTAAGATAAGCTGCAGCACTAAAGAACGACACATCCTTCAACTTGCAACCATAGAATAAAAAAAAGTCAAACTAAGAACTTGTTTGGATTCTCAGCCTTAGCCCTTAAGTACTTTTCCGCCGTCAACGAGAAAATTGAGGTGTTTAATAGATGTGCAACTGCAAAACGAGGACAAAAATTAATCTTCTTACAGTCTCCTACCAACCTTTTACCTTCTTCAATCTAAGTATATTGTAAAAGTATTGTGATATACTGATATTGAATCTAAGAATAAAAGTCTTATGTTGTAAACATGTATTTTTTTTAATTAATTAATGATCGAAGTTATGGATATTTGATTCAGGACAAGGCACATGTAAAAAAACAAAGGAGTAAGTTGTTGATATTTTGGCACATGGGCCCCATGTGATAGCAACGTCGTTTGTATCATGGGCTGAGAGAGGCATTTTGGACCACTGCTACAGCCTGGGAGGCTGGGACATTCGACTTCTGATGATAGGACAAGAAAGAAAGGACATTGCTTTGCATGGCTTGCGAAGTTCCAACAGCATAAAAAACTGCATAAAAAACTACGGTTATTTTGTTTTTAGTTTGTAGTAAAAATGAGAACGGAATATAAGAGAGGATATTGGACTTCTGAGCGGAGAATAAAGAGAAAAGTCCCAACGTTGCTTTGCACGGATCCCCAATCTCTACGTCCCAACAGCACACAAAACTGCAGCTTTTGTTTTTCGTTTAAAGACCACAGAGGAATATTAAGGCCTCGTTTGGAATGGAGGATTTTCCTCTCATTTCTATGGAAATTAAACTGATTTCTATGAAATTTCTGCGTTCCAAACAGGCCCTAAGGTTGCAATGTACTTCCTCCATCCAAAAAGAATGTCCTTTTTTATAAATCTAAACAAACATTTATACCTAATTTATATAAAAAACTAAATTCTTTAAATAAACATTTTTTTACATATTTTATATAAAACCCTTTTTCAAAAGAGAATATGGCCTGGTTCTTGCAAGCATAAGCCTTGAATCTTGATATGTTCCAGTTCCACGTGACACCACTCAGTAAACACCTTTTTTTTTCTTCTCTCCTCTCACAAAGTAGCTTATACCAATCCTCTCTCACTTGTCTCTCAACCATGTAATAATGAACCTATTTTTTAAAAAATATTTAAAACAGCTCAGTTTCACCAAAAAGACCGCTCATGAAGCTACTTTTCAAAAAAAAAAACAGCTTCACAAGTGAAGCTAAACTGTGCCAAATAGAGCCTAAAACACCCATCCCAAATGATAATTATATTTCACTAAAGAAAAATCAAACCGTACAAACTTTGATAGACAATGAGTCAAATTATATACAAATTTAGGGGATAAAACTTGCATAAATAGTTGTATTGGGAAAAAAGAGATCTGAGATGGTATCGGTTCTTTAGCAAATAAAAATAAAAATATATTCCAAGAGACAAGATTTTGTTTGACTTATAATACAATTGCATTTCAGGATGGATGGAGTAGTACCTCGCAGAGAGGCCTCAGTTGTATGATACAGAAGTATATTAAAGAATATGGACATGTCAAAGTCTGCTAACGTGCATGATCGAGCTCCACATGGTACAATTTTTTTTTTTTATTTCAAAAATGAACTGGCCGTAGTGAATACAACTGTTGTATTTACAGGAATGGAAACTCGACTTTTGAGCTCTAACAAAACTTATTCTAAAATGAATGTAAACAAAAATTGGGCAGAGATCAACATATACCACAAGTCCACAATGAATCAATGAGAGGGGAAAAGGGGGGATAAATAAGAAAGAAAAACTATGTCAGCAATCGTCTGACATCTAAGTAATCTAATTCATGAATTTCCGGCAGTTAGCAGTCTGGCAAAGGCACGGCACTTTGCGTTCATCAGCCTCATCTGGATCAAACAGGTAGTCATACCTGGAATGAACACAACAAATAACATGATTAATCAAGTTGTGTGTTTATGACCGCGTTTCAAAATGTAGGCCATTTTTGGTTGTCCTAAGTCAATCTTTTATAACTTTGCCTAAGTTCATAGAGAATTAACTATTATACAATACCAACTAAAATGCACTACTAAAACATATTTAATGGTGGATTTAATTAAACGAATTTGATCTAGGTACAGTATTCTATAAACTTAGACAAAGTTCGAGGATTTTGACTTAGGACAAACTAAAATGACATACATTTTGGAACACATAGAGTGAGATGTTCAACAAAGAGAGATTCATTTCACATAACATACGTTAGCTCATCACCAGCACAAACATTTTTCTTGGCTATTAGAACGATACGACTTTCATCATGTCCAACACTCATAATCCTTGCATAGCAGTTTGGTGTGCACTGCATCAAAAAGTAAAAACAATGGTGAATGAGCATCTATTTCAGAGTTAATCATATTTGAATTAGGCATACGATCCTTACAGAATGATTGATCAGTCGTGCCACGTTCCCTTTGTCTGTGGCATCAACCACCACTTCCTCACTGATTTTGAAAAGCTGTGTGCACAAAGGAAAGAAATCCATAAAATGTAATTATCAATTTGCTAGAGAGTGAAGTGGAAAAGACAAGTTCAATAAAGATATGACCAATAATTGTTAAATACGAATGCACGCAACATGGTTAAAAATGTCATGTCTTCTTTCACCATTTAAAATATCAAAAGTAGAAGAAAAGGATAATCAGAGATGAAATTGTTGGATCTTCCTCCTGCGCTACTCCAGACCTTCCATAACAAAATTAGCATAACAAGCTCACCAGAGCCATAACCACGTGTGGTACTTAGAGAGAATGCAATTGCCCAGGGGAAAATCTATTCAACAAGTTGTTTACACCACTATCTGATGAACCAATGTAACAATGTCAGAAGACTCACATAGCAATCCTTGCCTTGCACACGGTATTTTTCTTCCCGTAAATCAGCTACACTTCGTCTGACCTGCTCACCGCGATACTCGAGGACCTGAAAATATATAATAAAGAACTGCTTGCGTGAGCAAATTTATTGGATATGGAAGCAGTGAACTTATGAGAAATCAACTCTAGTAATTCAAGCTCAGTGAGAGGAATTGTCGAATGGGGCAGAAAGAAACTCAGAATTTACACGAGGGTTAGTAGACCACCGATTATTACAAAATATGAGAAATTATCGCCAAAAAAACAACATAAAGGTAGAAAGTGAGCACTGTCATCATAATGAAGTAAATCTAGGGTCCTAGTAGTCACAATTCTGAAGAGAAAGACAGCATATGCCACATAGTGAGGAAAAGTACCATATCTCCTTCTTGAATGTCCCTTCGAGCAAAAAGTCCCCACCTATGAATTCCTGATCTACCAAAGCATACTCTACCATGCTCTGTTTTCTGTAATTAGGAAAGAAATAAATCATAATATCATACTAGCACAGAAACCAGAAGGTCCTACAGAAACTTGACATCACTAGACACACTAACCTGTAAATAACACAAACGCTCCTTGAAAGTACAAAAAGATTCTGGATCCCTCTCTTTCTGCAGATAAGTACAAAAACTTGCTTTATAAGAAACTGAATTTTAATACAAGAGAAAAAACCTTATAAGAAAACAAGTTATGCAGTAAATCAGAAAATTACCCTTGGTGGATTCAGATTATCAATTTCATCCCAGCGATGTTGACAAGATCCTCTAACCTGATGCGCAATTGCTCCCTCTCTAGATCTCTGCATGTTAATAAAACACAGTTATGCTTTTAAACAGGTGACATACCAATGGCTGATATATACAGACATGAATAAACTGTTAAAAGCAATAACACAGCAAAGCATGCATCATGAAGATTTTCATTATTCTTGTCTTGTAAATTTGAATCTGAGGTTGGCAGGACTTTGGCAAGTCAGGAACCTCTATTACCAAGGGAGAATTGGTTACAAGACTTACATCCTGTCTGTAGTTCCAGAACCACTTTTTTTTTTTCTCAGAGACACAAGAGCTGTGTATCATTATAATAAGAAAAAAAAAGAAAAAAAAGGGGTAGAGAGCCCTTAGACACATACAAACACAACAAAAATTTCTTCGAGTACAAGCTTAACTATCTGGCTACAATTCACCATATCTTGTTGGATGCAGGGACATATGATGATATGGAACCATCTCTACAACCTTTTGCATAGTTGACTAATTTTAAAGGTTAGTAAAAATCACACGTCCAAGACCACTAAACCGACTATATATTTATATATGGCAGTAGCCTCTTCGCATGCTTAGTAATCAATAGCTTTAGCTACTATTGCTATCTTTTAGTGAACCATGCATACTTCAGTGCCATTTCTGCAGGACAAACATTAGTATCCTATGATGCACAACCAACATTGCAGAACTTCATTGCAAAGGTCTGTTTAGTGTTTACGTCATCATGTTGAAAGTCAGTTGTATGGTTTCTCTAGTAGCTATTCTAGAGTTCAATTCTCTACTTTCATCTTAAAAATAAGTTCTTTATGGAAATAGACAAAACACTAAGAATATAAGATAATAATACCTTTAGATCTTTCCTAACATAAACACGACATCTCGCTGCTGATAAGTTCTCTGAAATTTTGACTTCTGATGGCAAATCCAAGGGAATATCTTTCCTGATCAATCTCGATGCAGCTACCTTGCCACTGCTCTGAAGAAGCTTTTTTGATGAGAAAGTTCCAGCAGGAGTTTGAATTATCAAAACATTATCAGGGTTAGGGCTCCTGCACAGAAATAAGAAGTGTTTGAACTCTCATTAAGACGATTAAGGCTAAATAAATCACTAAATTGAACATACTTAATTTTTCAATTCCTCCAGTCAAAAGAAATCTTACCGATGTTGGGCACAGTAAGAAATCTTCTTTGTTGTTTGTTTGCCATTTTTTTCCAGGCAGTGAAGCTGCATATATGAAAAAAAAAAAGTTAGACCTATATATATACATAAAAATGTGAGACACGGAGAAAAAGGAAACAATTATACATTTAAATCAGCATAAAGGTATCGTTCAGTGCTGGTGTACCTCCATTCGATAGCCTGCCCTTGATGCACAAATGGCATGGTAGTAAGTAGAGCACCTGTAGCATCGAGTACATGAACCATGTATTTGCTTACAAATCACACACATCTGCATAAATAGATGAGCATACAGCATAGACTACCATAATTCAGCACAAAAAATGTAGTAATTCTTGGTCAATCCACTTAAGCAACATAAGTTATAGAACGAAAGATAAACAACCTTCATAAATAGCAAAGGTTGAATGTTCAATATCCCAATAGCAGGTTCCATGAGCTCATCACTAGCAAAAGCAACCTGTGGCTGAAACCATGCACATGTCACGTGAACCCACAGGTCATCAACATTTGTTGGCTTCAAAGCACCACCTACAATAAGTTCAAAGTTCACCAGGTGCCAGGGTTAACGATTAGGAAAAAAATACTCCATCAAAAAGAAAGCAAAAGACTGCACCCAGATATTCAAATCCAGAATTGATGAACCCATTCTACACGACACAAATTGTGGTTCAATTTTTAACTACTGATATAGTCATGGAAGTTGAGAAGGAAGCAAATACCAAACACATGTTCATGTAAAAACTAAAAAGCCTGTCACTACAGTCATTAACTTAACATAAATTCGAATGTCTGTATAGAAGTATTAATGTGCTCATCCAGTACTATTACCTTTTCTTTTCAAATGCACCCAGTTACCAAAGATAGGAATTACAGAATAGTTATGAAAACGCACAATGATTACCTTTTACAGGGCAAAGACAGCACTCCTTTTGCGCAGGTCTTTCACAAGCCCGACAAACCCATGAAGTAAAGTCTTGCTTACCCGTCACACCATAACATTCCTGATGTACTGCTATCTGACATCTGAACATGAGTGTCGTTAGTTACAGCTTGGGATTTGCACCTTATTTCGAAACAAATTGAAAATGGAGTACAAGTTCATTTACCTATTACAAATCACAATTTTGTTGTAATCCCAATCTTCAACCCATCTACAGACTGCACATCTTTCTGTTGTCCATCTTACATTTATAGGATCATATGGGTCTGCATGAGAAACAAATTCAAGCTCCACGAATTCAAATCTGTTGGAGAAGTATTTTCAAAACAACTAAGCTACTAAGATAAAAATCAAAGCTCTCATACCATTTAGTAAATCAATTAGTTTCTGTTTCTTCATTTTCTGAGATAAACGTTTTGAAGGATTTGTAGGGCACACGCCTGGCTGATGTCGATCTATCTGCAAATCAAAATATTTGGCAGTCTTATAAGAAAACAGAAAGCACAAAGCACAAAGATACAAACTTAATTTGGATGACAAACATACTCTCATTATGAATTCTGTACTATTTAGTGATAAAATCTGAAAGTATGTATGCTACTATACGCACCCATTTCCCAAATGGCATCAATGAACCCTTAAGCTTAATACTGGACCTCCAATTTTTACTTCTACAGCCAGCATGCCGCTCCCATTCATTGAACAAAAATTTCTGTCCTTTGCAAGGGCCACAATGGCAAGAAATTCTGCCAAAAAGATTAAACAGAAATCAAGAAAATTCTAGTATGAACATCACATCAGAGTGAAAGGAAAGGGGAAAAGAGGAGTGGTGGACAGATATTGCAGATGGCATCAAAGAATTTAATGTGCCATTAACATAGCACAGAACTTACAATTCGAGATCTGGTTGGTATGTTCCTTCCATATCAAAACAGACCAGTGCAACTTTGTCAGGCTTGCTTCCTTTCTGTGCGGAACTATCTTTTCTGCTTACAAAATTATCATAGTTGACATGTTATTGTCAAAAACACACACTTCAAATATGAAAGCATCACATAAACAAACGATTTTCTCTTACCTAACAACAGAAAATTTTGTGTTCTTCCCAGGGAGAGTTGAATTCATTTTAACTCTACAGTAAGGGCAGTGATAACTGTTGTCTCGTAGATCCTACCACATTTAGTTATGAGCATGTTAAAAGCACTTGCTAAAATAGTGCAGATGTATTTGGCCTGTTATTATGAGACAACATACCTTGAGGTTGCTGCAGTTTTCATCGCATTCTGCATGAACCCAACTTTCACAGCCATGACAGCAAACCTGGTCATTGCTTATTCCCGTGAGAATTTGAAGCTACAAATAATAAGGTACACTTAACACTTAAACATCCACAGACTGTCTTACCCATCTTCCACCAGATTTATGTTGCAAACTTTTTAAACAAATTCCACAGTACTTTTTTAATGCCAAGATCTGCAGGTGCAAAAGAAAAAAAGGTAGTGTTAGGACTTAGGAGTAAGGTCTACATGCAAGTTCTGCCAACATAATAACCATAAGGTAAGCACTAAAATTGGTATGACAAAATATACCCCAGCACAAAGTCTACAAGCAAGTTGCTCCATCACATACACCATCTTGTTTGTACCCTTGTTCGGAAAGCAGTTTCCACAACTCTCACACTGCAGTGCTCTACTGCACCGCTGCGTCAATGATCAAACAAATAGAATTAGTCTACTGAGGCAATATATCATCTATGCAGTAGTTTCAATACAATCTTAAAATGTAACAGGGTATGCTGAAGTGATCTTATAGAACTAACAATTGCCACGAGATGACAAACCTAGAACTAGAGTAATAAATTTTCATGTTCCACACAGAGAATTACCAGAATAACATCATTCTGCTTATACATAGTAAATGATTTGGTTATGAGTGTATCTGTTTCAAGATTTTATCATTGTCATACATCAATTGGTTTATGGTCCTTTGACCTTCACCTGAATTCTTCCTATTTCAGGCAAGGACACAAGGTACTGTGACATCAGAAGCTTCCCTTGAAATAACATATAACAGACATCAAAACAAAATATAAAAGATTGGCATAAGACATTGATTTGCTGTTGAAATCCTACACATATGCATATCCTTAGTTGTGCATCAACTACAAACAAAGTTACAACTTGCCTTAATCTGTGGCTGGTATTCCAACTCATTTGAACCAGTTACTTCATGCAAATCATCTGGGAAAGAATGACACACCACACGTTGGCCCTTGGTGCTGCAATCAACCCCTACTTCTGAGAATCCCTGATCAGCCAAAAAGGCCTCTTCTACTGCCCTCTGGAAATCAGCAGGTTTGCAACTGCTTAGTTCTGTCTGCCCTTGAAATCTGAAATGAGAAACAGAGCTTGTTCTTAACACGCAAGCTGGTGTATTCTAACCATAGTAAAGTTGTCAAAACTACCAGAGCAGGTGTTTTAGCAGCATTTTAACAGTTGTCCATGTAGTTATAGATTTTGAATTACTACCTACCGGTCCATGTAGTCCGAAAATGGAAATATCAAGCCCTGCCTCACCCATACGTACTTCTGCAACTCATATCATCAGATGCATCATTTCCCATAGAAAAAAAGCAGTAGAAATTAAAATCAACCAATTTGAATACAACAGTCACTGGAAAATAGTACCTTCTCATCACTGAACTCTGTGCACCAGCCAAAGAGCATCACACAAAGCACAGCGACACCGCGAGGCTGTGGTGGCATTGCCTCGGCAGCGGCCAGCTGAGTTGGGTCAACCACTACTCCTGGCCACATTGGCTGACGTTTGCCAAGCTTTGCCCACACAATGTCTCCATACACCAA
Source organism: Eremochloa ophiuroides (assembly GCA_038502445.1). Lineage (NCBI taxonomy): Eukaryota > Viridiplantae > Streptophyta > Magnoliopsida > Poales > Poaceae > Eremochloa > Eremochloa ophiuroides. The sequence continues at coordinate 58,850,659 of JAHLJS010000006.1, read as the reverse complement.
TTCTTCGGTACAGTGAAAAATCTCTTCTTTCTCCTCTTCCCTGTACCCTTGATCCTCCTCTTCCTCATCCTCCTCGTCTTCCTCATAGTAATGCCTAAGCATTACTTCCTTTCTGTGGTAACTGCTGTATGGTTCATCATGTACCGAGGTAAGTGTGCTCCGAGAGGCTAAGCACTTCCTGGAGCCAGCAAGAATGCGGCGTGCTCGGTAATGTTCGACCATGGCCTCCTCCTCATCGTCGTCAACTACCTCAGACAATGCAAAGCTCCTGTCAAAAATTGCACCTTTATTGCACAGCAGCTCGTTTTTGCGCACCAAATGCTCTGTCCTGACAGCAGGCGGCGGCGGCGGCGCAGGCTTGGCCGGCTTCTCCTTCTTCCAGGGGTCGATAAGTACGGAGTCATTGAACCTAGAGGGCAGCACCTGGGTGCGGCCCCGCGACGTGCGCACCACCGGCGGCCTCGCCGCGGACGGCGGTTGCGCGGCCTCTGCCGGCGCCTCGGGCTCCTGGCTCCACCGGAGCCCGAAGGCCGCGTACGGGATTGAGGAGGCCGGGACGTCGCCGAGCAGCTCGACGGGGAAGAACTCGTCGGCCCTCCGCTTCTTCCTCGGGCGAGGGTCGCCTCCACCCTCGTCCTCCCCTCCGCCGCCCGCAGCATTGCAGCGCCGCAGCGCAAGGATCTCAGACCGCTGATTCCGCTTGAAGATCATCCGGGACCGCGGAACCGGCCGCTAGATCGCCCCCGGCGAGTCGGGAGGGCCTTGGCAAACCCTAAAAGCCTGCCCGCCCCGCCTCGCGAATTCGGCCAATTGGGGAGTGGGGAGAGCTCCGCTCCCCTCCCGAGACGTCGCGGAGGCGGCGGAAACAACCTCGGATGGAGCTGGCCAGATGTTGACGAAGATAAATCGGCCTGGGATTTTGGGGATTTTTTTGTTCCCCCTCTCTCGTCTCCTCTGCTCTCGGTTGCTTGTTCTTGGTGTGTTCTAATGGGCTTCCCAAGTACAGGGGGAAGGGAACGCGGCTGGGTGTGGCGAGGCTGATGCGGCCTTTTTTTTTTTCTTTTCCTCCCGAAGTTTCCTCGTGCGATTCGGGAGATTGGATCGGATAGGGGGGGTCGTGACATGGAAGTCGTCGTCGTCTCCGCCGTGGGAGCGGAGCTGGTGCTCGTGCGGTTGCCCTCTCGATTTTGTGGTCGCTGATGCTGTTGTGTGCATCCATGGAGATGGAGCAGGCAGGAGTGATGGGTGGCACGAGTCTGGGCGTTGCATTTCATTTCATTTTGGTAGCCTCGTGCTCGCATGGGATGGTTGATCTGCGCTGGCAGTTTTGTTTCCGGATTTTTTGTTCAATGTATGTATGGTTTGAGCTGTGGATTTGGGTTTCGAGCGACCGGAAACGAGTTGTGCTTGAGAAAAATCGATTTTTGGAAGTGGTGGCGTAGAATCGTGGTAATTCTTGGGCATGGTCTGGAGGGGAGAGATGGACATGAGCAAGTTTTGTGCAGCGGCGGAGCTGCAGCGTACCACTTTCCGTGGGGATGATGTCACGAGCAGCGTAGCGTAGGCAGGTAGAGGCGCTGTTGATGTTGGTGAGCTCGGATGATTGATTATTACAAGCCCGATGCGTGATATTCGGCCACCTCGGCGAAAGCAGATGTTGACGAAGAAATTTCTCCCATTTTATTTTCCGGTCTCTTCCCCTGCTGTTTCGTGTTCTTTGCTCGCTCCGGGGCTTGATTTCTCGGTGCTTTTGTGTCGATCGTCCTTGGCCGAAGCAAAAAGTCGACCTCGGATTTGTCGGTGTTTTCTTGCCGATCAGATCAGATCTCATCTCCATGAGTGAATGAAAAATCGTGCACGGGCACAGGTCTGCAAGCTGGTTGATTCCAGCAGCGGCCGTGTGAAATCTATCGAGTCCGAGCAAGACGAAGGAGGTCAGAAGGATTAATGGAGTGAGTCCTGCTCTGTTTCTGTCGGCCTGATTTTATTTCTTCTTTTTCGGGCATATTTTTCCAGTCATCTCCTCTGCACTTCGGTTTTCGGTAATGGTGGTGGCCGTGTGCTCGAAACCACGAGCCGGACGCGGGGGAGACGGCGGCGATTCCCTCTGCCGGCGTCTCCGCCGTACACGTCTGATTCCTGTTAAGCCCGGAGCTACCTATTGTGTGACGACTTTGCCGGAGCTGGACAGTGCCACCGCCCATCGACGGTGGTGCTGGGGCCCGACGACCGACCAAACCCACCAGGCAGTTGGCAGTACGACCGGGCTCTGCAGTACGACTATTCCGCTGCACGGCGGCGGTGATTTGGTGCGCGGAGCGATAGGTTTCCGGCGACTCGTGCGAGGGGACAGGGGGAGACGTGCCCGTGTGCGCGCATAGACTGGACCGCGGCCACCAAATCAGTGGCAGCTTCTTGTGCTCGAGTTGCGGCACCGGGGCACATCAGATGCGAGACGGTGAGCGGCAGTTGTTGTTTGGTTCCAGCGTCAGCGTGTGTGCAGCTTCCCCCCTTCCTCCCGGCCTCGGCAGGCGAGAGATCCATCACCGGGTCCGAGGCGATCCGGCGACGGCGAGGTTTGTAATGGTAGAGTAGACGAGACGAGACGACGTAGCTGTGTTCTTCCGATGGATTTGCTGAACTGAACCAGCAGCAAGTCAGTCAGGGAGCGAGCGAGCCAGCGCCGCAGTGGAATCCGTCGGGGGCTCCAATGTGGTAGCTAGTTCGCGCTTTTGTCGTCAGTTGACTTGGTTTTGCTCAATCGGGTCGTCCTGTAGCTTCAGCCTGCAGATGGTAGGTGCCCATTGGCATGAAGACGACGTCGTCTGGTCTGGTTAGGGAGGCGAGGTAGCTGGGGACCTCGTCTCGTCTACTGGCTGCCTTGGTAGTAACCAAACGGCAGCGCAAACTTCTCCAGGCTCCACTTGCCAACACACCAAAGGTGGCAAGAGGCACGGAGAAGGCGGCGGCTTGGCCACGCCGGTGTGCGGTGGCGCCGCTTGGCCACGCGAAGCAGGCCGAGAGCCCGAGACCCTGCCACCCGCCCGCGAGCCGTGATCGCAAGGCCGCATAGGCTCGTGCGCGTCGAGATGCGGGAGTCTGATTTCAGGCTACAAGCCAAGCCACCACATGTGTTTTCAGGCTCTGGCAAGCAAACTCGGTGCGGGTTCGACCGAGATAGGATAGGAAGAAAGCGCGGTTCCCCAGCGACAACGACGTCGCGGAAGCCGACGCGACCCGCGACCGCCGTGAGCGAGCGCGCCTAGCTTGATTGTCTTTGCCTCCGCCTCCTGGCATCTCGGGCATCTCGATTTGCTCCTTCCGGTGCCGAATCGTCGCTCTGCGCTACGTCACCGGTTCATCTGCTCCCAGCCTTCAGTTACCAGGTGGTGCAAGATCGTTTGCGTTCTGCTCCTCCGTGTGTGGTGCAAGATCGCGGCGCCGTGCTGCTACCAGGTGTTCGTGTTCCCCTGCCGCCACTGCCACAACGAAGCTATGGGGGAGGTAGTGTTTTTTTTTTTGCAGAGACCCGTATAGCGGCTTTCTCGTAAGTATACTGGCATGCATTTTTTTTTCCGCAATAACTTATCTCTCGCACACTGGCATGCATTTTTGTTTGCGCCAAAGTGGGGAGATTCAGTTATTTATTACTTACGTTTGTGACCTGGCAAGTCGGTAGTTTGGTTGTAGTATACTATACTTGCGTCAGACTTGAATCACCGAAGAGGGCGAGTCCTAGACTGGCCAAGCACAGCGAGGAGGATTCTGTGAAGAGGGCTAAGCGAAGGACGGCATGGAAGAACCTAGACTTCAGCGGAGGTATTTCTTTCGATCTTACTCCCCTTTCTCCTCCTTCGAATGATGTTTTTTCTAAAGTAGTAAGCTTGGGCCTCTCCTTGGGGATAGTACACAGGAGGTGTTGAGTTCACTTACTTGTTTACGAGATACTGAGGGGGTCTGTTTATCGGGTTCACGGTCTGTAGTTGAGGGGTCTGAAGATCCTGATTTTTTTATTGATGATGATGAAATGGGGAGCTCTGAGTTCGATTTGGTAGACTATGTCTGTGAGGATTTAATTGATGATTTATTTGACGAGGACATTAATCACCTAAGTAGTGATTTTAGAACTGTTTTTAGAAAAAAATAAAGCTCGATCTTTGTCTAGAACAAAGAGAAAGCCGAAGGTGGAAATTCTCATTAATCACAAGATTGTGTCACAATGAAAGAAATTTTTTTAATAGCAGAGGTCTAAGTGACTTGGCTAAATATAGATTTATGTCGGAATTATCGAGAGAGCAAAAGCTAGATTTTATCGCTCTTCTTGAGACAGGAAAAAAAAGACTTTTCTAAATCAGTCCTATCTAATATTTGTGGTGGACAAGATTTTCTTTGGCATTGGTCAGAGCCGCATGGGAGATCATGGGGTATTCTACTCGGGGTGAACCTGGATACTTTTGACATAGGGAGCATTGATAAGGGTGATTTCTACGTCAAATTTAGGATTAGAAATAAGGCGGATGGTTTTCGCTAGACACTGGTTGCGGTCTATGGGGCTGTGCAAGAAGAGTTCAAAGAGACTTTTCTAACAGAGTTGGTCCAGTCCTGTGCGAGGGAATCGAATCCTATTATGGTTGGAGGTGATTTTAGTATCATCAGAAACTCACACGAAAAATAATGATAGGTTTGATAAGTGATGGCCATTTCTTTTTAATGCTATCATTGATAGCCTAGATCTGAGGGAGCTCGAATTATCGAATAGGAAATTTACTTGGGCAAATTCAAGGAAAAATCTGACCTATGAACGACTTGATCGTGTCCTTGTTAGCAAAGAGTGGGAGTCGAGATATCCATTGGCAACGGTACAAGCATTGTCCAGAGAATTCTCGGATCATACCCCGTTGCTCCTAGTCCTAGATACGGGAAGTGGCACGCATGGAAACAATCAGCCAGTGTTCAAGTTTGAACTTGGTTGGCTGTTGAGGGAGGGTTTTCACAAGAGAGTGACCAGTGTGTGGAGGGAAACAACTGGTGGCAGAACACCGATGCAGACTTGGCAAAATATGATTAGAAGGCTTAGACAGTTTCTACGGGGCTGGGCCAAAAATGTAAGTGGAATTATAAAAAGAAAAAGGCTGAACTAATAAAAAAAGCAGACGATCTTGATAAGAAGGCTGAAACCCAACCCCTTTCTAGGGGAGAAGTTGAGCTCAAACACTTTTATAAAGATTGACTGGCAACTCTTTTGAGAGAGGAAGAGGTCAAATGGTACCAGCGAGCAAACACAAAAAGGTTGCTGCAAGGTGACAGCAACACAAAATATTTTCACCTAGTGGCGAATGGGAGACATAGGAAAATCCGGATTTTTTTGGCTTGAGCAAGAGGAGGGTATGATAGTTGGAGACGAAAACCTTAAGAAATTCATAACTAATTACTACAAAGGTCTGTTTGGGGAACCCGGAGAGTAATAGTTTCTCTTTGGTTGAGTCTTTCACGAGTGATATTCCGTAGGTATCTCAAGCCGAGAATAACATACTAGATATGGAATTCTCAGAAAATGAGATAAAAGAGGCTATCTTTCAGATGAAACAAAATAAAGCCCCAGGACCGGATGGGTTCCCGGCGGAGTTTTATCAGGTGTTTTGGGAGGTGATCAAGGCAGACCTTGTGGCACTCTTTAATGATTTCCACAAAGGAAACCTCCCACTATATAGCCCAAACTTCGGCGTAATTACCCTGATACCGAAGCAAAAGGAGGCCACACAGATCCAACAATTCAAACCGATATGTATGCTAAATGTGAGCTTTAAAATCTTCACTAAGGTTTTGACTAACCGAGTAGCGCTAGTAGCTCAAAAGATTATTCAACCATCACAATCGACATTTATGAAGGGGAGGAATATTCTGGACGGGGTAGTCATATTGCATGAAACTATCCATGAAATGCATAACTTGACGGGGTTATTTTAAAGTTAGACTTGAAAAAGCCTACGATAAAGTAAAATGGTCCTTCCTTCAGCAAACGTTGAGAATGAAAGGTTTCTCGCCAAAATGGTGTAGCTGGATTGATCAGATTATAGGTGGGTGTAAGGACTGGATAGGCTAGAGGGGGGTGAATAGCCTATTAAAAATTCTACAAAGCACTAGACCACAAGTTAGTAATTTTAACAAGCGATGCTAAGCACTAGCTCTAGACTACTCTAGGCAAGCCACCTATCACAAAACACTAATCACAAGTATGCACTCAACCGCAAGAAACTCACTCCTTCGAGACCTAAGGAGAAATCACTTAAACAAGTAAGCAAGCACAAGAAACCCTCACCACGAACCTATGGTGAGAGCACCTAAACACAAAGTAATCGCAAGGAGGAGTGATCGAGAAAGATTATACCAATGGGCTCGTAGAAGTGAAGTCCGCTAGCCGTGAAGACCCAATCACCAAGAGATGATCAAAAAACACAATGCAGATCAATCACTAATGGAGAAGACCGGAAAACCCAATCATCCACTCGAAGGTGGAGAAAACAATGAACACCCGATTTTTTACCGAGGTTCACGTGATCGCCGTCACGCTACTCCTCGTTGTGGCACCGGTCTTCCTTGGTGGATTGCGAGTTAGGCTTCACATGCCAATCCCTCATCGGGAGCCGCTCACCAACACAAGAGAAGTGGCTATCAACCACGAGCAATCCACTAGAGTCGGTTTTAACACTCCGCCGGGGAATAACCGCAAGAACCCATCATAATCAACACCTCGGTGTGGGCTTGAACAAACACTAATCAATCTCATACCGAAATCGCCTCTAAGCCGTTAGGGACACGGCAATGCCTCAAGAGAATAAAAACTCAGCCTTGGCTTGCTCTCAAGTGCTCTAGAATGCAAATCACTAGCAATGATGCACTTGAGGATCACTCAACTCACAAAGATGATCAAAGATGAACAAGTGAGTGAGTCGGAGGCTAGAGAGTGCTCACAAGAGTATGACAATAAATCAAATGTGCAAGAGAATCACCAAGTGACCAGGGAGAGAGTATAAATACCCCCAAGTGCACTCCTACCCGTTACCCCACAGAAAACAGCCGCTAGACACTTTTTAGAAGCATCGGACTCTACCATCGGACCGAGACCGTCGGACCAAAGGCTAGCATCCGACGTACGAATTTCAGCCACGTGTCGCTCAGATTTAACCACAGCCGCAGATCACCAACGGCTACTGCTCGCGCCACCTTTTTCCAACTCGTTGGACTGGCAGCGTCGGACCAAAGAAAGCCAGCGTCCGACGCTTCCAGAGAGGACACAGAAATGGAAAAACTCGTCGGACGCTGTCCGACGCCTGGCGTCGGACCAACCAGCTCCGTCCGACGCCCTGAACACCGCTCGCCACGCACAGTGCCATGGCGTGAACTCGCCACGCCACTACGTCGGACCGTGAAACAATGGTCCGTCGCTCGGCCTTCACTCTCCGTCGGACTGTCCGACTCTCACAGCCAGCGCCACCGTCGGACGCTACACAGTCAATGCGTCAGTCTAACGAGCTCCACCGTCCAACACTTCCAGAGAGGTCTAGAAACGCTAAAACACCGTCGGACGGTGTTTGACGCTTACCGTCGGATCAAGCCTAACCGTCCGACGCTTTTGCACAGAGAACAACATGTCAGCGGACCGTCAGACGCTACCACTCAATGGTCCGACGCCCTAGAACCCCAGCGTCCGACGCTCGAAACTCACTGTTTTTCTATTGCGACTTCTCCGAAAATCGCCGAATTCTGCCTTGCAAGCTCGACAGGAGGGAGAGAGACCCCAAATACCTCTTTACCACTTCAACCCTTGTTCCTGAGTGCTAACACCAAAGCATCTAATGATTGTGCACGGTGTGTTAGCTTTTGAAAGCATTTTCAAGGGTTCTAAGTCAAAGTCTAGGTTGAGTTAGATTCAATGCAATGAAATGCAACTTAGAGCACTTGAAGGTAATCCAATCACTTAGTTCTCCCCTTAATAGTCGGCTATCTATCCTAAATGTGATCACACCCACTTGGTGTCTTGATCACCAAAAGAAAATCCCTATTAGGTTTATACCTTTGCCTTCTCGTCCTTTTCTTTCTCCTTGATCATCTCTACTTGATCCACCTTGATCCATGGTTGAGCTCACTTGATCAACATCATTTAGCTCCACTCACTATGGTTAGGATAACCTACACTTAGCCATCACTTAGCAAGTAGGTTAGTCCTTAGGGTGTCATCAATTATCAAAACCAAACTAGGGCTTTCAGAGGGGGGGAGTGTAGGAGTAAAAATTAATGAGGATGTAGGTCATTTCTTCCAAACTAAAAGGGGATTAAGAAAAGGAGATCCTCTCTCTCCCATCTTATTTGACCTTGTAGCCGATATGTTGGCGACCTTGATCTCCAGGGCTAAAGCCAACGGAAGTTTTCAAGGAGTAGTCCCTCATCTCGTGGAGAATGGGTTATCCATCCTACAGTATGCAGACGATACCATTCTCTTTTTGGGACATAGCACGCAACATGCCAGAGAACTCAAATTGGTCCTCAATATGTTTGAACGACTGTCTAGGTTAAAGATTAATTTCCATAAAAGTGAATTGTTTGTTATGGAGTGACGAAGGAGTGTGAACAGGAGTATGAGCGTTTTTTTAGATGTAAGCAGGGTACTTTACCCTTTAGGTATCTTGGTATACCTATGCACCATAGGAAATTATCCAATAAGGATTGAATGTGTATTGAAGAGAAATTTTAGAAAAAAAAACTCAGTAGCTGGAAAGAAAAATTGCTCTCCTACGGAGGAAGACTAGTGCTTGTTAACTCTGTCCTCTCTAGCCTGGCGCTATTCATGCTGTCCTTCTTTGAGGTTCCTAGAGGGGTCCTGAAAAGATTGGACTACTATCGATCGAGATTTTTTTTTGGCAAAGTGATGATAAAAAAAGAAATACCGCCTATCAAAATGGAGTATTCTATATACACCAAAGGATTATGGGGGTTTAGGCATTGTGAACCTTGACATTCAGAATAAGTGCTTACTAAGTAAGTGGATATTCAAACTTATCAATGAAGACGGGGTATGGCAAAATATTCTTAGAAAGAAATACCTATCCTCTAAAACTTTGACTCAGGTGAAGCATAGACCTGGGGATTCACATTTCTGGACGGGCCTGTTGAAGGTGAGGGAAGCCTTTTTAGCCAGATGAGCTTTCAAAGTACAGAATGGTGAGGGGATTAGATTTTGGGAAGACGTTTGGGTAGGCAACAATCCTCTAAGAGATGATTATCCTAACCTGTACAGGTTAATAAGGATAAAAGATGACACTGTGGCCAATGTCCTAAGGACAATACCACTAAATGTCTCCTTTAGAAGAGGATTGATAAATGGGAATCTGGCATCATGGAATGATTTGGTGTCAAAAGTGGCGCGATTTGTTTAACACACCAGAGGGATGGTTTCCACCGTAAGGCCAGTAAGGAAGGAAAATTTTCAGTGAGATCTATGTATAGTCTTATGATTAGTCACGAGATCTTGCCAGATAAAAATGAACTATGGAAGCTAAAAGTCCCACTGAAAGTAAAAATTTTTCTTTGGTTGAAAAGGGAGTAATTCTCACCAAAGACAACTTAGCAAAACGGAATTGATAAGGAGATGTTAGATGTTGCTTCTGCAATCAGGTAGAAACCATCCAACACATCTTTTTAGATTGCCACCTTGCGAGATTCATCTAGCATATAATCAATATCACATTTGGAATTCAACCTCCTTCTAGTATCTCAGTTATGTTCGGACGTTGGTTGCTTGGTGTAGGTGCCAAGGCCAAAAACTGAATTCTGCTAGGAGTGACAGTAATATGCTGGTGTTTATGGTTGAATAGAAATGATATGATTTTCAATAAAGTTAAGTCTAATACTTTCATGCAGGTAATCTTCAGAATGACATATTGGATCTGGCAGTGGTCAATGCTGCATAACGAGATGGAGAGGGAGGTGATCAGAAAAAGCTGCAAATTGCTAGAAGTGTTCATAATGGAGGCCTTCGCAAGATTTGGTTGGAGCCCTAGAAATTGAATTGGAATCTGAGCTTCTAGTTCTCCTTATTTCTCTCTGCCTTAGGCGGACTTCTTTTGCTCTTTTGTTTGGTTTGGACTCGTTTGGGTTGTAGCCTTATGGCGGTACTTCGGTGTGTGGTTTGTATCTGAGCTGTGTACCATCTCCGGATGGTAGAGACTAGAACTGTGTTCTTTTATCTTAAAAAAAAGCTGGTTACATTTTATGAATCTGTGGTTCCTGCAATGGGAACTTGGTGATCTATTTATGAAAGTGTGCCTGTGGTAATTTTAGGAGCTGAAACGTAATGGGTGTATGAAATTGTGCCTTCTAAAATCGAACCATCAGGTTTTGGCACTATATGCAAAGAGCACCTAATATTAGAGCACTTCTTCTTAATGAGAAAAGAAACTGAATAGTGTTAGTTCTTTCTTCGCTGTAGGCTTCCGGACGTAATAGTGGTGATTTTGAGCTGTATGTTCTTACATACGCAACGGTGAAAGAATGGGAGTCTGCAGGGTGTCTTTTTTTTTTTTTTGGTCTCTAATGAATTTTTTTCCATGCCCCCAGGTAGAAGTCTGCAGATCGTATCAGTATAAATTAACACGCACCATCTAGTGCGATTGAAATTCAGAAACAAAGAAATAACATTCCAAATTTTGTGGTCACTACTGGTAAAACTCTGCATGTGCCAATTCTTTGTATGATAATAATGCTTGTATGTTGTATTTCTTCCTGTTCCTTTTTCTGTAATGCAAAGAGTCTTGCTGTTCTGTTATACTGCGTGATAACCATCAGGATTTTGCTTTCTAAAATAAGGCTGGGAAGGCTGACTGGATTTATCCTGCAAACTGTATCATGTACGCGGACTTTGCTAAGTATTCGCCTGGGCTCTCCAGTGTCCATGATATAGTATCTTCTCTTCTATCATCGAAATCAGGCATCAGTCCAATAAATAGAGAGCGTGAATGTGCACCTGCCTGCTCCAGTTTCCACTGTCAAGCACCGGCCTCCTGGAGATTGTGGAAGGAGCATAACTCCCGCGTGTTCGATGCTTATCTCCAGCTCCTTGGCGACGGTGGCGCAGGGGGCATTGCAGGAGGGAGGTGAATGGATCACCGCGGGCTATGCGGCCATCTCGGCTTTGCTAGTAGCTGCCGGACCTCACCTCAGTAGGGTCCTTGGCCTTTTAGTCGAAATTTTAATCACAATGTGATATCTTTTACTTCGCTGCTCCATCTGTTAGTTAGTCGTGTTCTAGGACTGTTAGGCAGCGGTTGAAGCCGCTGAGAACCTGGGAACGCGTCGTGCCTGTGGAACCTGGAACGCACACATGCAGTTCTTCTTCTTCGTCTTGCCTGATAAACGACTCCATCGTGCATTACGCGCGCTGACAAAGCTAGCTTGGCGTCAAGCCTCTAATTGGTGCCGAATTCTGCCGCATATAGTCCCGGTAGCTGAAGTGGCCGCATCCTGATCCTGTACACCCCCGTATTTGAGGTAAAGCAAAGTACCATAAGCTTGGTCAGGTACTCAGGTATGCTTCGGATGACGATAAAGCCCCAAATAAGCGCCTCTCTGTTCAGTGATTCAGTCTCTTTCGACAACTAGATAAGTGCCCGTGGGAGAAAAAAAATTACGACAAGTTTAGAGATGTTTGGGAATCCTTTTGCCAGAAAGACTAAAAAGCCTACGGCGGTGAAATATTCCTTCTGGCTCACTCTCCACGGTTGCCTGTGGACCGCAGAACGTCGTGGAGGCATGACCTTCAGGATTTCGATACATGCATCCTCTGCTCCTAGGCGCCGGAGACTACAAATCATCTTTTCCTGGGATGCGTGGTCGTGCGAGTGCTCTGGTACGTGCTGCTGACACCAATTGATCTCTTTGAGCCTGCCATGTTGGAGTGGAAAGCCTCGGTACCTGGTGGCTATGGTAGCGCATCAGGCTGGACCGATCGGTGAGGCCTTCCTTTGACTCTTTGTTGTTGGTGGTGGCATGGACAATTTGGAAGGAGCAGAACAAATAGAACGTTCTCTCGTTCAGGGACGGGAAACCAGGAGCTGTTCATGAGGGTCGCTAAGGGAGCCGAGGAGTGCGTGCTGGCCGGGTTCACGATGCTCGCCGTAGGGCTGTCTATTTGGTCGCAAAATTTGTCTCCTCTGTAGTCAGACCTTTGGAGGATCTAGTATCTAGGATCGAGTTTAGTGTCGTGCTGGCTCCTTGCTGGCTTGACTTTTGCCCGTTTGTAATTTCGTTTAACTCCCTCCTAATAAAATACAGGTGAATGCTTGCCGGCTTGAGAAGTGTTGGGCCTGTTAATGCACAACTCCACTCAATGCGTCGGGCCTGCTACTGTACAGCTTCAGTCGGTCTGAAATAGAGATCACCAATTGATTTCAGCAAACAGACCAAAGAAGTTTAAACAAAAAAACAAAACAATCTTTTTTTCTTGGCCGGTTGATAATTCAAGAGCTAACAACTGTTTAAAAAATCATTTCTATGATCTCTTTCATGTTGCTATACAAATCAGTCATTCCCAGTCAAAATTCTTGCCCTTTGCAAAGACATAATAATTTCCCATCTGTGTGAAACTCAAGTCCAGCCTAGCAACACAGTCCTCTGCGATTCCTCCATGCACGACGCCAGTTTCGGTTCAAGACTCGATGGGGACACAACAGTAAGTGAGCCAACTAACATTGGGGAAATTAGAATATACTCTAACAAGAGTGAGCCAACTAACAATGGAGAAAAAAAAACTAAATTGTGGTGAAAAAGTGACTTACATATGCTTACAAACTTATCATCAGAGTTGAAAGATCAAAATCACTGAGTAATGACCTATTGATAGACAGCAAAAAGTTTGGCACTAAACAGAATTAGGATGTGTACCTGCAAACTGGTGGATGTGCTTGATTTTTAGAATGATATCTTGAGAGGTCAACGCAGGAGTTGCCTAACCTGAAGAGCAAAGCAGTTGACAATTTCAGAGTAGTTCATATCTTGTGGCTGCAGCTGGCTGTCAAACTTGTTCTTTCTAGGTGCCTGGTTTAGGTAAGCAAGCAATCTGATAAACGTGAACTCCCATACAGCATGACTGAGATATATGCTAATATAGGACTAACTCTATCTTAGCTAACCAACCTATGAAACAAATCAGTAAAGGAAACATGAAGTCAGTGTAAATCTATAGCAATCAATTTAACTCTCTTTTTTTACATAGACTATCTCATGACCATGGATGCATTAGACCTGACAAAACAAAATAATAAACAAGCGACTATAAAGCTTTGAGTCAGTCATAAGGTAGTATGCCGAAGTCTAAAAAATATGTTATTCCTTTGTACGATCATTTAACATGACTTATGCACAGGAACAGACTTAGAACAATAGTTAAAGTCATATAGCCTCTTAGACTTCAGTCCAAAGGCAATGCTTCTTTCATAACATATACTGCTTTCTTACATAAAAACAAATGTGCAATTTCATTTTCTCTACATGCTTCCCTATTGACAAATCTATTACCCATACTCATTTGAGGCATAATCTGATTTTCATCACCGAGTTCTATCAAGAAAGCGATATTACCGATGAGCAAGGCAAAAGTTAAAGGGATTAAAACTCTAGCTGTATCCAAATATGCCCAGATTAGAAAAAAAAATGGCACAATCTTCAATCCCTTCTTTTGTATCTTGAGATTAATTATTAGCAAAAAAAACAATATGCATGCTTTTATTAGATTTTTCTTGGAGGTTGAAATGTAGCCTAGCGGAAAATATGGATGACATACCAGCTTCAATGAAATTATCCTTGAGTGCCGAAACCACCAAGAAATTAAAAATTAATTTTTATTATCTTCAATTATCCAGTGATCATTTCCTTGGCGGTTTTTGGCACTCGAGGCAATTCGGGATTGTAGTGGTGCAGGAACACAAAACCACTGATGCAGCACAGGCATGGATCAGAACTAAAATCATTCCATATTAACAATCCTAAATTATTTCAGAGATGAGCATTTGAGCAACAAGAATCTGTTGAAGGAAAATGTATAGCGACAAACTGAAAATGTAGGTATTTGTGCATATAGGCCAACAATTAAAGATTTTCTATATCTATTACTTTTTTGTCATCCGCACCTGCTTCATCTTCAAGCTTTGCAGCCAACAATAATCAATCAAAGGCAACCTTTTTTCCAAAAAAAAAATAAATAAATCAAAGACAACCAGCTACAATCCTTAATTGGAAGCAGTGCAGAAAGGGACCATATCTTCTGAACCACGAACTATATCATCTTCATGCTCAGAGAGAAAATAAACAACAAGAAAATTTCGGAATTCTTGCTTCTCCATTCATAAGCCAGGTGTTGAACGACTCCTCGCTATCTCCATGATTGGCGCTGCTGCCACTCCCATTGAGTTCTCCATCACAGCCTTGAGCAATATCTCCTCGCTGGTGTTCCTGAACAAATCAGACAGGCTCCTCCCCTCCATCTCCGCAGGAGCAGCGGCGGCTCCGGCTCCGGTTCCAACCTCCAATCCCTCTTGTTGGGGGAGAGGAGGCCGATCTTAATGATCATCACGTCACAGCTCCGCAGCAGGTCATGCAACCAAGCACATAAGCACCGCTCGGCCTTGTGAGGGAGATTGACAAGCTCACCTTGGTCTTGCGTTGGGTGCCATGGCCAACGAATCCCGGCCGTGTCACGCGCGGATCCGTGTAGCTCTTGCTGCTGCTCCTCGACGTGATGCAGCCGCTCCTCGCCGGCGGCCCCTAGGGTTCCAACCGAGAACAGCGGCGTCCTGGAGCAGGGGCGGAGTGGGGCGTCCACAGCGCGCCCTAGAGTAGTGGCGGAGTGGGGCGCTTCCGGCCGAGAACGAGCAAGGGCGGAGTGGGGCGTCCACGGCTCGCCCTAGAGCAGGGGTGCCACAGGGTGGGCGCGGGCATGGGCAGCGACGGCGGCGGCGCAGGGCGGGCGCGGTCGTCGGCGGCCGATGAGGGAGGCAGGGGCGAGTGCGTCGACGCTTTTTGCGGCGAAAACCGTCGAGTCGAGTGTGGGTAGGGTGTGTGCTTTGTGGGCGCGTCTCTGCCGGAAACCATGAAGCAATACGTGCGTGGACGCAGCCGGGTGGTAATTTTTTCGCTGGGAGGCTTCAACACCGCAGCGCAGGCTAGACGGGCGTAGTGGTACTTTTTATAATAGATAGATAGAGATTAAACACCGACCAACTACTCGAGTTGAATTCTGGACATTAGGTATATATTTTTTTTTGACACGGGAACTTCCCATTTTCATTGAAAGAACAACGGAAATACAAGAGTTTTAGAGGATTGTTCGAGTGGGGGGAGAAGGGCATACAGAAGGTGCAATGCCAGGCACACAGCGAACCGCATAACGGGAGACAGGATACGTTTAACCACCCAAACGCAATCCCTGTTCGCTTCGTCTAAAAAGCGCTTATTTTTTAGCTCTGGAACAGTGTTTTCCTCTCACAAAAAATCAGCAACAGCCGAAATCAGCTCAGCTTATCAGCTCCAGCGAACAGAGCCTAAAAGATGTAAAAAAGCCAAAAGCGTGCCAAAAGGAAACAGCCAGCAACGGCACACAGTCACTCCTCATCTTCCTCCATTGCTGCGCCACGTCCAGTTCCCAGCATTCGCTTGGCAATGTTAAGCATCATCTCTACTCCAGCTTCGATCTTGGCCTTGTCCACTTCAGCATAAAGTCCTGACCAAAACTTCATCAGTGCCTCGGCATGACAAATAATTTCAAGGAGGTTCTTAATCAGTTTTTTCTCAAAACATACTTTGTTTCTTGCTTTCCAAGTAGCCCAACAAACAGCGGTAACTCCTAATATGTGAAAGTCTTTCTCAGTAGCTAACCAGGAATTAAACCAGTCTCAGCAAGACCTTAAATTTGTAGGGATGTTAGTTGTCTAGAGGCATATAGCAATGCAAATCCAAATTATTCTAGCAACCGAACAACCAAAGAATAGATGGTCAATAGATTCGTCATTATCACAAAAGAAACAACTAGGACTACCACTCCAATTTCTTTTACGCAAATTATCTTTAGTCAGGATAGCACCATTTGCACTCAGCCACATAAAAATTTCAATTTAGCAGGGATCTTCCCTTTCCATATGTACTTAAAATCATGCCCATTTACATCACGTATATATGTATAACAATCAGTTTCCTTTTGCGATGTGTTGTGAGTTGGGATCTCTTTGACAGGGATAGGCATGCTCGGTCAGTCTCCGCAATTAGAGTAACAAGTTGATGATGGTCTCGGAATGATTGACATTGGTCTATATAATCTTTAGGCCATGTTTAGTTCTAAAAAAGTTTGTACTATTCCTCGTCACATCAGATCTTTGGATGTATGCATGGAGTATTAAATGAAGTAGCAGTTGTTACATGTTTGCACAGTTTACATATCTTTCTTGAGACGAATCTTTTGAGTCTACTTGGACCATTGCAAATTTATTGGAGAAGATTCTCCACATGCTACAGTAAATTTTTCACTTCTCTTCGACTAACTAAACGGACCCTCAATACAAAACGCAACGCTGCTCACATGTTCACTGCTAGAGGAGTAAGGAGATTCGACCAAAGTCCGTCATGGTGGGCTGGTAGTAGTACCATGATTTTGTCACCTGCCAAATCCTGCTCAAAAGAAAGCATAAGCATGGGTTTGCCCCAGCCTCACCCTCACCCAGTAACTGGGAATATCGGATTTTCCCAGCTGCACGAGGCAAAAATCAGCACAACTGCCCGTCATCATCATAAAATGAAAGCGACACGTACGTACGTCTCCAGAATTGCTGGCCAAAACGTCAGGTCATCCTAATCAAGCTTATGCTTATCTCGTCGGCGGAAAGGCTTGAGCTTTAGCTGCATCCCTGTGTGTGACGACGGCGACGAGGAAGATCGTGGCATGTGGACATGCGGACAGATAATGATTCGGTGCCTTGTTGAGTTGTTGTTGGTGGTGGTGTACTGGTGTTGTGTGCCACTCAAGTGTTGTTGCCCATCTGGCTGGCTCTTCGAACTGCTATCGAGATGGTATGCTGGTAGTGGTGCGCCAGGTAGAGCCGCTTCTACCGAGAACGACACGATTTTGTTTTATGTTTTTTTTTTGTGACTTCCACCTAGTTTATTGAGTGCTTTGATTTGAGATATTTTGCTCTGATGGTGACATGGTCCTTCCAAAGCTTCGCCTGGATAAGGTACTATGAAAGAATGACAGTCAACAGAATCCGAAAACTACGCTCAATAGAAGGATCATCAAGTCTGTTCAAAGTTGCTGGGAAACAGACCATTACTAGGCGTGAACAAGGAGCGCGTAGTAGTCATAGGAGTGACACGGCCGCATCCCGCTTATGGACATCTCAAGGGTCAAGCTCCTATGCACAGACAGGGGAGCTCCTCAGAACGGCAAAAGCTATTTTGGCTACTGTTGCAGGCTTTCAGCTAGTGCGTATCGATGGTGCTCATCACTTCATCAGCTCATCTGAGAGGGCAAGCCGCAAGCGGTGAAGAGGAGGTGAGAAAACTGAATTCCTCCAACTCTATTAATAATAAAGCATATGAATGTTGAGGGTGATTGGACAAGGCTGATTATTTGCAGTGGCGTTAGGTTGGTGGAGGGGGATGCTGTGAGATGCATTGATGGCGATAGCACAGTATTATTTGGTTAAAGCATCACGCCCATCACGGTAACGCTAATACTTTCGGTCTGGGGAGTTGGGCGTTAGGTGTGAACTGTGAGGTCAAGACAGCCTACCGTCAGTAGTCCAAGCCTGGATCAGATTACCACTAAGGTAGTACCATTTTCGTTGTGCTCATCCGCGTCGCCCTCCCGCTCAGGCGGCTCGGGCGAGCGAAACCCTAGCCGCCGCCGCCGCCGCCGCCGCCACGAGCCAGCGTCGCCCTCCCCTCGCCGCTGCCGGAGGGGGCTGCCGGGAGGCCCGCGTGGCTCCCTGGGAAGGCGGCGGCGAGGTGTTCGCCCAGGTGTGTTGCGAGCTCGTCTGCACGGGGACGGTGCTCGGCGGTCGGGTTGCCGTCGCGGCGAGTCGGCGTACAGTCGCGCGCAGGGAGGGGGGGCGCTGCTTGGGGGCCGGGCTGGCGCCGCGGCCCAACACGACGGAGACGGGGCGGCGCGCGGGGAGCTCCTGGTGAGGGCTTGGCTGGGGTCGGCGGCCGCGGCTCCGGCCTTCCTCCCACCGGATCAGGCCCTCCAGCGGCGAGATTCGGCTGTGGTGCGACCGTGGTGCGACCGGTGGGGGCGGAGTCGGCCTGCGCCCGTGGGCGTTTGGAGAGCAGCGTCGGTGAAAGGTCTTAAATGGCTAGAGGGGCGTGAATAGCTTATAAAAATTCTACAAATAACACTTAAGACAAGGTGATTAGACAATTAAGCGGCAAACCGAATTTTGTGCTAGCCTACTAAAAGATGCAAGCCACCTAACCGTTTTAGACTATAGTCTTTAAGTTCACACACAAGAAACTAAGTCACTACTCTACTCTTCTCCTAGGTGAGCAACTACAACAAGTAAACTAGAACAAAAGTAAATGCTCAAATGTAACGGAGAGGGAGATAATCTTTATACCGCCGGTGATGAGAGGATAAATACCACTATAATCAATCACAATAAACAAGAGAAATCTTCGGTAGAGAGATGACACAAAATTTTTTACCGAGGTTCACTTGCTTGCCAGCAAGCTACTCCTCGTTATAACGATACACCCACTGTTGACGGTCGTTAAGTACCAATTTTAAACCGTCAACTAATGCCTATGGAAGAACAATAATAGAAGCATAGGGGTTATTACTGACAAATTCTACGAGTTTTGGTGAATTGTGTATTTTCCAGAGATTATTTCAGAAAGGCTTAAAAGAAGGATTAAAGTGCTTAATTACCACAAAACTTAACCGTCAAGGAAACATCATCACGAAGACCCTAGAAGAGTGTAGAACACATCCGAAACAAGCGGAGGCCCGCACCTGGCCAGGTGGGGCTAGCCGGCCCCAAGGAAGGGTGTTGACATCTACTAACGTCGCCAAATATAACTATATAACTTTAATGCGAGAGACGAGATTAGAAAATGAATGGTAATTAATTAACTTGTCATTAGCAACTAGCCACTTTTCTATTACCAACATTCTTATGCAAGAACTAGGTTGTCACCCCTAATTAATAATGCTAAGAATAAATAAAGGTTTCATATATTAATCTATGTGACTAGGCAGAAATAAATATAAATAATATAAACTAAGATCAGTTCTGCAAGCGGACAGATAATTATACCATTGTAGCATTTTACCTAGGGAGTTCTACCAGGTTGTCGATTTATATTTATACCACTCAGAAGGACTAAAATAAACTACAATTTATTAAATTGATAGTGATGGTATACAATGGATAAGTGACATTACCGATGTCATCTACTCTACTCATAACAGGCAGAGGTCACAAGGTAAATAAAGATAAAAGATGATAAGTATGATCAACCATCATAATAAAAGATAATCATCAGAACACTTCTCTAGTCATAGTAACAGCTAGCCAATGGATAAACTAAGGAATTAATATCAAAGGTAATTCTATAACTACACCAATGAATAACTCTAATTAGTGCAATTACATCTAACATTCATTGTTAGACTAATCCTATATTATGATCACATGCAAAGGGCATCATCTAGGAAAGGTGAAACAGAGTCATCACCTAACTTCGCGACCGTGCCTGCTAGCCTACATACGGGGGGTGGACTACAGAGGACTCAACGCAGCTGTCACCTACGCGATCTACCACACGACCCGGCACATCAGGGTGCACTCGCAGATAAAAAAATATCTAGACACCACGTCTACATATCGTTCATCATCTATCCATCGTACGTATGAATAAACGCTATACGAGCAATTACATGAATTCAATAAGATCAAACCAACTATACTAGACATATAATCAAAGTAGACAAAGACTATTGTAATCAAGAACATATGAACTATTAAGAACAATGTTTCCCTAATCATAATGAAGAATACAATAATAGAGAAAGAACTAGAATTTATACCGAACTCCGTGCTCCAGACAGACGCCGGGGCTCCAGATCCGCCGAAGAACTAGAACTCCTCTACTTTCTAATCTAACTAGGCTAGAGCTATGAACTAGGAGGCTCTTGATGGCTTGAGGACTTGATGCCTTGAATGAATGATGGGTTGATGCCTCCAGAGGAGTCTGCCCCTTTATTTATAGCCCGGTGGGATGCACGTGTGCTGTAGGATCAAACCGACTTTAAACAAGGGCCGAGATAACTCCACAATGGCAGCAGAAGAACACTCCAGAAGGTAGGGCCGAAACCCTAGCAGGGGGGCGCCAGCCGGCCCCACCCTGGGGGGTCTCGGGTCCCGGTGCCTCGGGTGTGTTCCAGATGCTTCTAGTGTTCTCGTGATGATGTTTCCTTGGCGGTTAAGTTACGTGATAATTATGCTTTTTAACTCTTCTTTTATGCTTTTCTGAAATAGCCCCTGGAAAATACAAAACATGCAAAACTCGTGGAAACTGTCAGTTAAAACCCTAGACTAGTGTGTATTCACGAATCCTTTGGTGTCTAAAGTTCTAATAAAAGTTGACGTTATCCACTGTCAACAACACCCCCAAACTTACCTGTTTGCCAGTCCCTTGGCAAACGAACTAAGCCTAATTACTAATGTAATTGGATCAGGAGTTGCTACAATGTTTTCATTCTTCCCAAATACACATACTTCAATCATAAATTCTCCTCCGGATTAGACAAAATTGCTCTAACTTTTAAAGTTACCCATATTACCTTTAACTATGGGGCTTTTCTGTCCTTGCCTCAGTCTTGAGTAATTGAAAGAAAGAACAATCAAGTCTTGCACTATGTAGCAAATTCTTCACAGTACCAATATCCTGGAGTTTTGCAAGTTTTCAAAATAAAATTCAGAGCTTTAATTGTATGATACCCTCAAGTCTATCAGTGTATATGGTATTTACGGATCTCACTTAAGGTATTAATGTTATGCCTTCCTATAACTAAGGATGTATAGTGGAGCTCATAGGAGTGGCAATAACAAGGTTTTAAGCATACTTGCAATTCATATGTTGTAAAGTCAAACAATGGATGCATGGAGAATCGAGGCATACAATCAAACCAAGATGTGCATGTGTATGGAATATGGTGGATAGGTGTATATGTGGTATTTAGTGGCTATTCCTAATTCTACTTTTGCTCTTTGAAAATGATTCACTCTCCTTGGTAACTTGGAGGAACACATGGGCTATCTTTATTCTTTCTCTTTTCTCTCTCTTTCTTTTTTTCATTCGGGAGGCGGGCATCTAGTACCCATTGTTTTAATGCTGGGACACTTGTCCATCTTTTACTCCCTTTTTATATTTTTGCATAGCCACATGTATCCTTTGAATATGAATAAATGGAGAGATAATAACAATAATAAGAACTTTGAGCAATTATATCAAGGCTGTCCTACATGATTTATATATTTTTGGGTGTTTACTCCTAGTGTAGGAGAAAACATTTTCATGATGAATATTGATGAAAGTGCAAATGGTTGCGATTACTCACAGGGTAGGAATAATGCATATGTGCTGAAGTGTGTACGTGATCTTGGTTTTAAAAGCATGACAAGACTCTCATATGGTATTCAATAAAAGTTGACTAAACTCAATGTAAAGCAAGCAGCATAAAAAGGTTTTCCTATCTCTAGATGTATCATATATGGCTTTGGTAGGAATTCATATTTTTTCATACAAGAGCTCATCATGTAAATTTCAAATTTTTAAAATAAATCTCCAGAACTTAGTAATGCTAGGAACAAGATAAATAGTAGGTTAACTTTCATGTACCATATCAATCAATTATCTAGACTTAGCTCAAACATATGCCTCCACAAGTTTCAAGTTCAGAGTAAACTCTTAAGTTAAAATAGCAATATCTAAAACTCAGGAGAATTTAAGTTTGACAACTAGGCATTTGAAAAGTATTGTGACAGAGCAACTATTCATCATCTCCAAGACAAAATTTTAATGTTCATCATTTTTAATTTAGTTCTAGCCTAGACTGACTCTAAACAAACTCTAATATATATAGATAGATATTTATTTGGTTTTCAGATTTTATCTTATTAGCTAACTCACGCAAAAAAGTGATATAATAATAATAATGATAAATAGGATAGGAAACTTATACTTAGCTGGATTTTAATTGGAGGGTGCCCTCCCCCAAGCTTGACGTTTGACAGGGTCTTTGATGTTGCAAATTGAGTGATCCTTCTGAGCAGTGTATTGGCAGTGTAAGGGCGTCGGGTTGACTAGCTCCTTGATCTTGTGTTGTCCTATGAAACTCAATTGCCAATAAAAATACCAGATCTTATGGAGAGGGGTTAGGTTTAGTACCACTCCATGGTGAGTGATTGATTTTATATTTCCACTTCCCACTCACGCTGGAGTGAGTGGGAAGCGGAAATATAAAATCAATCACTCACCATGGAGTGGTACTAAACCTAACCCCTCTCCATAAGATCTGGTATTTTTATTGGCAATTGAGTTTCATAGGACAACACAAGATCAATTGAGCTAGTCAACCCGACGCCCTTACACTGCCGTTACACTGCTCAGAAGGATCACTCAATCTGCAACATCAAAGACCCTGACAAACGTCAAGCTTGGGGGAGGGCACCCTCCAATTAAAATCCAGCTAAGTATAAGTTTCATATCTTATTATCATTATTACTATATCGCTTTTTCGCGTGAGTTAGCTAGTAAGATAAAATTTGAAAACCAAATAAATATCTATCTATATATTAGAGTTTGTTTAGAGTCGGTCTAGGCTAGAACTAAATTAAAAATGATGAACATTAAAATTTTGTCTTGGAGATGATGAATAGTTGCTCTGTCATAATACTTTTCAAGTGCCTAGTTGTCAAACTTAAATTCTCCTGAATTTTAGATATTGCTGTTTTAAGTTAAGAATTTACTCTGAACCTGAAACTTGTGGAGGCATATGTTTGAGCTAAGTCCAGATAATTGATATGATTCATGAAGATTGAGCTACTATTTATCTTATTCCTAGCATAACTAGTTCTGGAGATTTATTTTGAAAACTTAAAATCTACATGATGAGCTCTTGTATGACAAAATGTGAATTCCTATTAAAGTCATATATTATACATTTAGAGATAGGAAACTTTTGCACATTTATGCTGTTTGCTTTACATTGAGTTCAGTCAACCCTTGTTGTATACCATATGAGAGTCTCGTCATGCTTTTAAAACCAAGATCACGTACACACTTCAGCACATATGCATTATTCCTACCCTGTGAGTAATCGCAACCATTTCCACTTTCATCAATATTCATCATGAAAATGTTTTCTCCTACACTGGGAGTGAACACCAAAAATTTATATACCCCGTAGGACAGCCTTGATATAATTGCTCTAAGTTCTTATTATTATCTCTCCAGTTATTTATATTCAAAGGATACATGTGGCTATGCAAAAATATGAGAAGGGGAGTAAAAGATGGACAAGTGTCCCAGCATTAAAACAATGGGTACTAGATGCCCGCCTCCCAAACAATAAAAAAAAGGAGAGAGAGAAAGAATAAAGATAGCCCATGTGTTCCTCCAAGTTACAAAGGAGAGTGAATCATTTTCAAAGAGCAAAAGTAGAATTAGGAATAGCCACTAAATACCACATATACATCTATCCACCATATTCCATACACATGCACATCTTGATTTGATTGTATGCCTCGATTCTCTGTGGATCCATTGTTTGACGTTACAACGTATGAATTGCAAGTATGCTTAAACCTTGTTATTGCCACTCCTATGAGCTCCACTATAAATCCTTAGTTATAGGAAGGCATAACATTAATGCCTTAAGTAAGATCCACAAATACCGTATATACTGAGAGACTTGGGGGTGTCATACAATTAAATCTCTGAATTTTATTTTGAAAACTTACAAAACTCCAGGATATTGGAACTGTGAAGAGTTTGCTACATAGTGCAAGACTTGATTGTTCTTTCTTCCAATTACTCAAGACTAAGGTAAGAATTATAAAACTCCATAGTTAAAGGTAAAATGGATAAGTTTAAAAGTTAGAACAGTTTTGTCTAATTCGGTGGAGAATTTATGTTTGAAGCATGTGAAAGCATTGTAGCAACCCCTGATCCAATTACGTTAGTAATAGTTTGTTTGTCAAGGGACTGGCAAACAGGTAAGCTTGGGGGTGTTGTTGACGGTGGATAACGTCAACTTTTATAAGAACTTTAGACACTAAAGGATACATGAATACATACTAGTCTTGGGTTTTAACTGACAGTTTCCACGAATTTTGCATGTTCTGTATTTTCCAGGGGCTATTCTAGAAAAGCATGAAAGAAGGGTTAAAGAGTATAATTACCACGAAACTTAGCCGCCAAGGAAACATCATCACGAAGACCTTGGAAGAGTCCAGAATACATCCGAAGCGACCGGGGCCCGAACCCCGCCAGGTGGGGCCGGCCGGTGCCAGGGTGGGGTCACCGGCGCCCCCCTTAGGGTTTTGGCCCCGCCTTCTGGAGTCTTTTTCCGCCGCCTTTGTGGAGTCATCTCGGCCCTTTTTTCAAGTCGGTTTGATCATACGACATACGTTCATCCCACCGGGCTATAAATAGAGGGGTAGACCCCCCTGGAGGCATCAACCCATCATTCATTCAAGGCATCAAGTCCTCAAGCAATCAAGAGCCTCCTAGTTCATCAAGAGCCTCCTAGTTCATAGTTCTAGCCTAGCTAGATTAGAAGTAGAGGAGTTCTAGTTCTTCGGCGGATCTAGAGCCCCGGCGTCTGTCTGGAGCACGGAGTTCGTTATAATTCTAGTTCTTTCTGTGTTATTGTATTCATCATTATGATTAGGGAAACATTGTTCTTAATAGTTCATATGTTCTTGATTACAATAGTCTTTGTCTACTTTAATTGTATGTCTAGTATAGTTGGTTTGATCTTACTGAATTCATGTAATTGCTCGTATAGCGTTTATTCATGCGGACGATGGACAGATGATGAACAGTATGTAGACGTGGTGTCTAGGTATTTTGTTTATCTGCGAGTGCATCCTGATGTGCCGGGTCGTGTGGTAGATCGCGTAGGTGACAGCTGCGTTGAGTCCTCTGTAGTCCACCCCCTGTATGTAGGCCAGCAGGCACGGTCGCGAAGTTGGGTGATGACTCTGTTTCACACCTTTCCTAGATGATGCCCTTTGTATGTGATCATGATATATGATTAGTCTAACAATGATTGTTAGATGTAATTGCACTAATTAGAGTTATTCATTGATGTAGTTATAGAATTACCTTTGATATTAAT
The DNA here is from genome assembly GCA_038502445.1 of Eremochloa ophiuroides. Lineage (NCBI taxonomy): Eukaryota > Viridiplantae > Streptophyta > Magnoliopsida > Poales > Poaceae > Eremochloa > Eremochloa ophiuroides. Next base: position 58,825,215 of record JAHLJS010000006.1, on the reverse strand, counting down.
TCCTTAATTTATCCATTGGCCAGCTATTACTATGACTAGAGAGTGCTCTGATGATTATCTTTTAATTATGATGCTTGATCATACTTATCACATTTATCTTTATTTATCTTTTGAGCTCTGTTGATGGTGGATAACGTCAACTTTTATTAGAACTTTAGACACCAAAGATACATGAATACACACTAGTCTAAAGTTTTAATTGACAGTTTCCACGAGTTTTGCATGTTCTGTATTTTTCAGGGGCTATTCCAGAAAAGCATAAAAGAAGGGTTAAAGAGCATGATTACCACGTAACTTAATCGTCAAGGAAACATCATCACGAGAACACTAGAAGCATCTGGAATACACCCTAGGCACCGGGACCTGAGACCCCCAGGGTGGGGCCGGCCGGCGCCCCCCTGCTAAGGTTTCGGCCCATCTTCTGGAGTCTTCTTCCACCGTGTCTATGGAGTCATCTCAGCCCTTGTTTCAAGTCGTTTTGATCCTACGGCGCACGTGGATCCCACCGGGCTATAAATAAAGGGGCAGACCCCCTGGAGGCATCAACCCATCATTCATTCAAGGCATCAAGTCCTCAAGCCATCAAGAGCCTCCTAGTTCATCAAGAGCCTCCTAGTTCATAGTTCTAGCTTAGTTAGATTAGAGAGTAGAGGAGTTCTAGTTCTTCGGCGGATCTGGAGCCCCGGCGTCTGTCTGGAGCACGGAGTTCGGTATAATTCTAGTTCTTTCTCTATTATTGTATTCTTCGTTATGATTAGGGAAATATTGTTCTTAATAGTTCATATGTTCTTGATTACAATAGTCTTTGTCTACTTTGATTATATGTCTAGTATAGTTGGTTTGATCTTATTGAATTCATGTAATTGCTCGTATAGTGTTTATTCATGCGTACGATGGATAGATGATGAACGATATGTAGACGTGGTGTCTAAGTATTTTGTTTACCTGCGAGTGCACCCTGATGTGCCGGGTCGTGTGGTAGATCGCGTAGGTGATAGCTGCGTTGAGTCCTCTGTAGTCCACTCCCTGTATGTAGGCCAGCAGGCACGGTCGCGAAGTTGGGTGATGACTCTGTTTCACACCTTTCCTAGATGATGCCCTTTGCATGTGATCATGATATAGGATTAGTCTAACAATGATTGCTAGATGTAATTGCACTAATTAGAGTTATTCGTTGATGTAGTTATAGAATTACCTTTGATATTAATTCCTTAGTTTATCCATTGGCTAGCTATTACTATGACTAGAGAAGTGCTCTGATGATTATCTTTTATTTATGATGCTTGATCATACTTATCACCTTTATCTTTATTTACCTTGTGACCTCTGCCTGCTATGAGTAGAGTAAATGACATCGGTAATGTCACTTATCCATTGTATACCATCACTATCAATATAATAGATTGTAGTTTATCTTAGTCCTTCCCAGTTGTATAAATATAAATCGACAACCTGGTAGAACTCTCTAGGTAAAATGCTACAATGGTATAATTATCTGTCCGCTTGCAGAACTGATCTTTGTTTACATTATTTATATTTATATTTCTGCCTAGTCACATAGATTAATATATAAAACCATTATTTATTCTTAGCATTATTAATTAAGGATGACCACCTAGTTCTTGCATAAGAATGTTGTTAATAGAAAAGTGGCTAGTTGCTAATGACAAGTTAATTAATTACCATTCATCTTCTAATCTCGCCTCTCGCATTAAAAATTATATAGTTATATTTGGCGACGTTAGTAGATGTCAACAAGCATTTTTGGCGCCATTGCCGGGGAAGGCACAATAAACTTAGGAAATATTGATAGCATACGTATACATAATGGATAAGATTTTATTACCGATTGATCTCTTACTCAAACAGGTACACCCTTGTTTTTTTTATCATTTGCTTATCTTATGCAGGGTGATGAATGAATGGTTTTTCTCTTCCAAATAATTATATTGACGATCCAGAGAAACTCCTGAGAAGAAAGAAGTTTGTAGAGACGAGGGAAGATCCCGAATCACTATCAGAAACACCCATCGTTTCTCGAGCTAGTTTATCAAAGGAGCTAGCTCCAACATTGAAAGAAGAACACTTAGGAGAAAATTTATCTCCTGTGGTTGAAGACATGGCTGAGAAGACGCTGCGCGAGTTCTCTGCCCCAACAACAGAAAATATCCGAACTGGACCAGCAATCAACACGGGGGAGAATGGATTCGAGCTCAAGCGTGCTCTTATCACCATGGTTCAAGCCAGCCAGTTTTGTGGAAAAGCTCATGAAGATGCAAGTGCACACTTACAACACCTTTTAGAGATTTGCAGCACCTTCACGATTAGAGGAGTACCAAGACATGCTATTTTACTCCATCTTTTTCCATTTTCACTTTTGGGGATAGCCAAGCAGTGGTTCTACGCCAACAAAGATAAGAATATGACATGGGACCGATGCTCAACTGCTTTCCTGGCAAAGTTCTTTCCTACAGGCAAGACAAATGCTCTGCGTGGGAAAATCTCAAGTTTTTAACAGCAACATGATGAATCATTCACTGAAGCATGGGAGAGATTCTAAGATTACATTGAAGACTGTCCTCATCATGGGATAGAGGATTGGCTACTATTGCAGACCTTCTACCACGAGCTTATCTCAAGCACCTGTGAGTCCATAGATGCTGCAGCTGGAGGAGCTTTCCTGTCACTTAAGTTTCCAGAAGCTCAAGCACTTGTTGAGAAGATGACCTCAAATTCAAGCTGTAATGAAGAACGTACTCAACCTCACAAGAGAGGAGGAGGCATCCATCATCTGAAGGAGACTGACATGGTCACTGCCAAGCTAGACCTCATCATGAAGAAGTTCGACATAGAGAAGAAGGAAGTCATGCATATCAATGATTCTCGCATGACCTGTGAAGAATGTGGAGATTACGGGCATTCAGGTGTCAACTGCCCTATATTGCAAGAGGATGTGAACTTCATCAACAATAACACCTACTATCGTCCTCAGCAAGGTCAAGGATGGAACCAGCCAAATCAAGGATGGAATCAACAACCTCGGCAAGGTAATTACCAAGGTAACAACCAAGGTAATAATTATAATAATTACAATCTTCCGCCTTTAAGAGATTTAGTTCCTGGTCAATCTAAATTATTAGATCAAATGCCTAGAAAGGTAGCCTCGAATGATAAAGCTTTAGAAAATATAAATACTAGAATGGATACCTTTGCTTCTGCTATAAAGAATCAGCACAGCTTTAATAAAATGTTAGAATCACAATTAGCTCAGCTTGCTGCTGCTGTCCCTCCATTTGAGAAAGGAAAGATTCTGGCTCCATTTGAGAAAGGAAAGATTCCGGGCCAGTCGGAGAATTTAGAAACTACTAACCTTGTTGATATTCACAATGCAACACAATACCAAATTGAGCCTACAGATATACAGTGGATAGATCACTCACTACCTGAGAAGATGGGAGACCCTGGAAGACCTGTGATTCCTATCTCTATAAGATGTCACAACTTTTCAGAGGCTATCTGCGATTTCGGCGTAAGTGTCAACATAATGCCCAAGGTAATCTATGAGAAAATTTTAGGTGATCCTTTATTGTACACAGATATATGTTTGCAGTTTGCAGATCAATCCATTTGCTACCCTGAGGGAGTACTAGAAGAAGCTGTTATCAGAGTGGGGCAATCATATGTCCCAATTGACTTTGTGATCATGGATACCGGAGGAGATGAGAAGGCACCCATTATCTTGGGACGACCATTCTTATGCACAACCAAAGCCATCATCTATGTGGAATACGCCAAGATTGTCCTCTCCATCAAAGACAAGAAGGAGAGATTCTCGTTCAAGAATCGCATCCTCAAGAATCCAGCAGTTCCAAAGCAATTCCATCAACAAGAAGAGCAACAACAAACAACACCCAATAAGAAGAACAATAGAAGATGGAGGAAGAACAAGCCCCAGCATGTACCTGAAGGAACCGCTCAGCTAATCAATGCCATAAACACAGAAAATGATCATATGCTCCCGAAACCATTTCCAACAAAGAAAGGTGACCTAGGTGTACCAATCATCGAATGCACAATCAGAGACATCACTTTTCCCGACACCATCTGCGACACTGGATCACGCGTCAACGTAATGTCCAAAAAGGTATATGATGAATTATTTGATGATTTACCATTATACCCAACATATATTCAGTTGCAGATGGCAGACCAATCACTGAGATTCCCTGAAGGCGTAGTCAAGGATGTAATGGTAAGAATTCAAAATAAATATATACCCGCAGATTTTCTAGTTCTTGACACGCCGGGAGACGATGAATCGCCTATTCTTTTGGGAAGACCGTTCCTCTACACCGCCAATGCTATCATCTACATCGGGTCTGAACAGATCCACTTCAACCTACCCACCGGAAAGGTACGCTGTCAATTTAAAACACATCTTAACTATGAGCAGATCAGGAAGCAACGCAACAGAAGGAAACACCAAGCCTGCCGTCAGGCTGCCCAGCCTCAATGTGGATGGGAGTTCTCTGGTAAGATTATGAAGTATGAAGACTGCTACAAGGAGCAAGAAGAAGCCGTAGAAGCACCACGCTGGAGTGAGTAGGAAGCGGAAGCTGAAAGGATGGACCAGATTGATAAGGCAGAGAAAGAAGAGATCCAGGCACAAGTAGAAGAATGGATAAAGAAAGATGAAGAATCAAGAGAAGCATACAAGGAAGAGCTGGAGCTAGAAAAGAGAGAAGCAGAAGAGACAGAAAAGAGATGGAAGGAGATGGAAGAAGCACCTGCTACACCACCGCAAAATGGGGAATTGACTGAGGTAACCTCAGACAACGAACCTACTGAGTAAGTACTCTCCTCTATCTAAGTCCTGTCGGTAGGTTTTAAATTTCTTACCCTAGCCATAAGATTAGAATGGTAGTTATTTAATTAAGTTAGCATTCATTAGTAATTTTGCTTAGCACCTTTATTAGCATAATCATTCTTGCATATTAAAAATAATAAACCAACAAAAATATTTACTGCTTTATTTATTGCATCATAAATATTAAAGCCCCATGTGAATGAACCTATGGTAACCCTGTAGGCATATTTACTATGGTGGCATAAAAATAAAAATGATTTATAGATGGTAGTAGTATTTATAGTTGCTTTGTTGCATTATAAAAATCCTAAGCCCCATGGAAATAAATATTCCTTGTGGTGGCATAAAGAATTAATTAATATATAGCATGCATACAAATTTGATTTCTACATAAGAAAATTAGAAAATCCTAAAAATGGAATCCTGCTAAAATCTATTAATTAAAATCAACTCAAAGAATAATCAAAGTGCTCATTGGCTGACCGCTAACCCCTTGATAATTCGAGCCCCGAGTTTTGGTTTTCTTGTTAGAGTATAACTATGCAGGAATAATATTATGACTAAGGAGAGAGTCTATTAGTGGCACCCATTAGGACTGCTACTAACCAACTCGCTCTAAAGATCATTCAAGCACCAAGTATTGTAGACATCAAGCTTGGGGGAGGAGCATCCCCTAGTTACTTGGTAACTTTATCTATGCGCTTATTAAGTCTACTTTATACAAACATAAAATGCCAAAAATATGTGAACACATGAAGGGTCACCATAGTATCATAGGAAAATCTAAGTTCTTATTATTATCTCTCCAGTTATTTATATTCAAAGGATACATGTGGCTATGCAAAAATATAAAAAGGGAGTAAAAGATGGACAAGTGTCCCAGCATTAAAACAATGGGTACTAGATGCCCACCTCCCGAATAATTATAAAAAAAAGAAGGATAGCCCGTGTGTTCCTCCAAGTTACAAAGGAGAGAGAATCATTTTCAAAGAGCAAAAGTAGAATTAGGAATAGCCACTAAATACCACATATGCACCTATCCACCATATTCCATACACATGCACATCTTGGTTTGATTGTATGCCTCGATTCTCTGTGAATCCATTGTTTGACTTTACAACATATGAATTGCAAGTATGCTTAAACCTTGTTATTGCCACTCCTATAAGCTCCACTATAAATTCTTAGTTATAGGAAGGCATAACATTAACGCCTTAAGTAAGATCCACAAATACCATATATACTGAGAGACTTGAGGGTGTCATACAATTAAAGCTCTGAGTTTTATTTTGAAAACTTGCAAAACTCCGGGATATTGGTACTGTGAAGAATTTGCTACATAGTGCATGACTTGATTGTTCTTTCTTTCAATTACTCAAGACTGAGGCAAGAGCTGTAAAGCCCCATAGTTAAAGGTAAAATGGGTAAGTTTAAAAGTTAGAGCAGTTTTGTCTAATCCGGAGGAGAATCTATGTTTGCAGCATGTGTACTTAGGAAGTATGGAAATATTGTAGCAACTCCTGATCCAATTACATTAGTAATTAGGCTTAGTTCGTTTGCCAAGGGACTGGCAAACAGGTAAGCTTGGGGTGTTGTTGACGGTGGATAACGTCAACTTTTATTAAAACTTTAGACACCAAAGATACATGAATACACACTAGTCTAGGGTTTTAACTGACAGTTTCCATGAGTTTTGCATTATCTGTATTTTCCAAGGGCTATTCCAGAAAAGCATAAAAGAAGGGTTAAAGAGCATGATTACCACGTAACTTAACCGTCAAGAAAATATCATCACGAGAACACTAGAAGCATCTGCAACACACCCGAGGCACCGGGACCCAAGACACCCCAGGGTGGGGCCGGCCGGCGCCCCCCTGCTTGGGTTTCGGCCCATCTTCTGGAGTCTTCTTTCACCTCCTCTATGGAGTCATCTCAGCCCTTGTTTCAAGTCGGTTTGATCCTACGGCGCACGTGCATCTCACCGGGCTATAAATAAAGGGGCAGACCCCCCTGGAGACATCAACCCATCATTCATTCAAGGCATCAAGTCCTCAAGCTATCAAGAGCCTCATAGTTCATCAAGAGCCTCCTAGTTCATAGTTCTAGCCTAGTTAGATTAGAGAGTAGAGGAGTTCTAGTTCTTCGGCGGATCTGGAGCCCCGGCGTCTGTCTGGAGCACAGAGTTCGGTATAATTCTAGTTCTTTCTCTATTATTGTATTCTTCGTTATGATTAGGGAAGCATTGTTCTTAATAATTCATATGTTCTTGATTACAATAGTCTTTGTCTACTTTGATTATATGTCTAGTATAGTTGGTTTGATCTTATTGAATTCATGTAATTGCTCGTATAGCGTTTATTCATGCGTACGATGGATAGATGATAAACGATATGTAGACGTGGTGTCTAGATATTTTGTTTATCTGCGAGTGCATCCTGATGTGCCGGGTCGTGTAGTAGATCGCGTAGGTGACAGCTGCGTTGAGTCCTCTGTAGTCCACTCCCTGTATGTAGGCCAGCAGGCACGGTCGCGAAGTTGGGTGATGACTCTGTTTCACACCTTTCCTAAATGATGCCCTTTGCATGTGATCATGATATATGATTAGTCTAACAATGATTGTTAGATGTAATTACACTAATTAGAGTTATTCGTTGTTGTAGTTATAGAATTACCTTTGATATTAATTCCTTAATTTATCCATTGGCCAGCTATTACTATGACTAGAGAGTGCTCTGATGATTATCTTTTAATTATGATGCTTGATCATACTTATCACATTTATCTTTATTTATCTTGTGAGCTCTGTTGATGGTGGATAACGTCAACTTTTATTAGAACTTTAGACACCAAAGATACATGAATACACACTAGTCTAGGGTTTTAATTGATAGTTTCCACGAGTTTTGCATGTTCTGTATTTTTCAGGGGCTATGCCAGAAAAGCATAAAAGAAGGGTTAAAGAGCATGATTACCACGTAACTTAACCGCCAAGGAAACATCATCACGAGAACACCAGAAGCATCTGGAATACACCCGAGGCACCGGGACCCGAGAACCCCCAGGGTGGGGCCGGCCGGCGCCCCCCTGCTAAGGTTTCAGCCCATCTTCTGGAGTCTTCTTACACCGCATCTATGGAGTCATCTCAGCCCTTGTTTCAAGTCGTTTTGATCCTACGGCGCACGTGGATCCCACCGGGCTATAAATAAAGGGGCAAACCCCCTAGAGGCATCAACCCATCATTCATTCAAGGCATCAAGTCCTCAAGCCATCAAGAGCCTCCTAGTTCATCAAGAGCCTTCTAGTTCATAGTTCTAGCTTAGTTAGATTAGAGAGTAGAGGAGTTCTAGTTCTTCGGTGGATCTGGAGCCCCAGCGTCTGTCTGGAGCACGGAGTTCGGTATAATTCTAGTTCTTTCTCTATTATTGTATTCTTCGTTATGATTAGGGAAATATTGTTCTTAATAGTTCATATGTTCTTGATTACAATAGTCTTTGTCTACTTTGATTATATGTCTAGTATAGTTGGTTTGATCTTATTGAATTCATGTAATTGCTCGTATAGTGTTTATTCATGCGTACGATGGATAGATGATGAACGATATGTAGACGTGGTGTCTAGGTATTTTGTTTATCTGCGAGTGCACCCTGATGTGCCGGGTCGTGTGGTAGATCTTGTAGGTGACAGCTGCGTTGAGTCCTCTGTAGTCCACCCCCCGTATGTAGGCCAGCAGGCACGGTCGCGAAGTTGGGTGATGACTCTGTTTCACACCTTTCCTAAATGATGCCCTTTGCATGTGATCATGATATAGGATTAGTCTAACAATGATTGCTAGATGTAATTGCACTAATTAGAGTTATTCGTTGATGTAGTTATAGAATTACCTTTGATATTAATTCCTTAGTTTATCCATTGGCTAGCTATTACTATGACTAGAGAAGTGCTCTGATGATTATCTTTTATTTATGATGCTTGATCATACTTATCACCTTTATCTTTATTTACCTTGTGACCTCTGCCTGCTATGAGTAGAGTAAATGACATCGGTAATGTCACTTATCCATTGTATACCATCACTATCAATATAATAGATTGTAGTTTATCTTAGTCCTTCCCAGTGGTATAAATATAAATCGATAACCTGGTAGAACTCCCTAGGTAAAATGCTACAATGGTATAATTATCTGTCCGCTTGCAGAACTAATCTTAGTTTATATTATTTATATTTATATTTCTACCTAGTCACATAGATTAATATATAAAACCATTATTTATTCTTAGCATTATTAATTAAGGATGACAACCTAGTTCTTGCATAAGAATGTTGTTAATAGAAAAGTGGCTAGTTGCTAATGACAAGTTAATTAATTATCATTCATCTTCTAATCTCGCCTCTCGCATTAAAAGTTATATAGTTATATTTGGCGACGTTAGTAGATGTCAACATATGTCTTCTAGGATCCCTTTCGGATAGCAGAGTGACTGGCCTGATAGCTGCAAGCACATGTTGGTGTATAGGAGTGCATCTTCATGGATGTTCTCGTAGATTACCATGGGAATAATGTTGACGCTTGCGCCAAAGTCACAGATTGCTTCTTCGAAGGCGTGTTCACCAATGGCTATTGGTATGATGGGCCTTCCTGGGTCTCCTTTCTTCTCCGGTAGAGAGTCATCGTTCCACCCCTTGGACCGATGCTCGGCATGGTACCATCTTGCATTGAAGATATTCACCAGGTTTGCAGTTTCTAGTTCTTCTGGTTATCCTGGGATCTTTCCTTCATTGGCGGATGGATAGACGACGCCAGCTGAGCTATTTGAGATTCTAACATTTTGTTGAAGCTGAGCTGGTTCTTGATAGCAGAGGCAAAACCATCCATCCTGTTGTTGATGGTTTCTAGCGACTTGTCATTGGAGACTAGCTTCTTGGAAATCTGATCTAGCAGTTTGGTCTGGCCAGAGACTAGATCTCTCAACAGTGTGTTGAAGTTGTTACCTTGGTAATTACCTGAGTAATTACCTTGGTAGTTGGGCCTCTGTTGTTGATTCCTACCTTGGTTCTGATTCCAATTCTGATTCTGGGGACGGTAATTGTTGTTGTTGTTGCCCACGTATTTCACATCCTCCTGAATCTCCGGACAGCTGTGACCTGAGTGGCCAGTGCCTCCATATTCTTCGCATGTCATGTAGGCATCGTGGATGTGATTGACCTCTCTCTTGTCATTGGCTCGGTCATCCAGCTTCTTCATCAGCAGGTCCATCTTGGCAGAAGTCATGTCGGTCTCCTTGAGCTGGTGCATTCCTCCTCTCTTACGGGTCGGGGCTCGTTCTTCATTCCAACTCTGGTTGGATGCCATCTTCTCCACAAGGGTAGTAGCTTGCTCAATGGTGAGTGACAGGAAAGCTCCTCCAGCAGCAGCACCCATCGTCTCATGGGTGCTGGTAGTCAACCCATGGTAGAAGGTTTACATAAGCAACCAATTCTCTATCCCATGGTGAGGACATTCTGAAATGTAGTCTTGAAAGCATTCCCATGCTTCCGGGACAGATTCATCATGTTGTTGCTGAAAGCTGATGATCTTTCCTCTGAGAGCATTCGTCTTGCCCACAGGGAAGAACTTTGCTAAGAAGGCAGTGGAGCAAAGGTCCCATGTAGTGTTCTTGTCTTTGTTTGCATAGAACCACTGTTTAGCTCTTCCCAACAATGAGAATGGAAACAGGCGGAGCAGGATTGCATCTCTGGTTACTCCCTTGATGGTGAAAGTGCTGCATATCTCCAAAAAGTGTTGGAGATGGGCACTCGCATCTTCATGCGCCTTTCCACAAAACTGACTAGCTTGCACCATGTTGATAAGCGCAGGCTTGAGCTCGAGTCCATTGTCTCCAACGTCAGTGGGTGGTCCCGTACGGATGTTAGTGGTGGTTGGAGTCGAGAACTCGCGAAGGCTCTTGTTAGCCATGGCCTCAAAGTCTGGTGTCAAACTTTTTCTTGTACAGATGTTTTTCGGCTGCAGATCTGGGGTCTTCCTGAGCTTGGCTCAGGTCTTCCTGGTCAAAGCTTCTGGGTTTTCGACAAAATTCTGTGAAAGGTCAAATCCGTTCATACATCACCCTGCATAAGCTACACAAAGAGTAAACAAGGACAGGGTGAGCCTATTTAAGTAAGGTTTATATGGTTTCTCAACATATTTGGTGTTATGCATATGATCTATCTTCATCTTATGTATGCCAAACGCCTTCCCCGGCAACGGCGCCAAAAATATTTGTTGGTATTTCTAATGTCATCACCAAAAATAGAGTTAGACTCTATCCCCAGCAATGGCGCCAAAAATGCTGATGGTAATAATTAATTATCACTTGGTAAATTAGTTAGCCATCTCTTTTAAACCTATATCTCTTAGAATAACTAAGTTGTCATCCCTAGCATGAATATAAGAGACATGTATGGAAACTACCCAGAATAATACTAAGCAGTTATTACAGATGCAAGTGACTAAAGAGCATATAAAATGTTAGTATCTGCAAGCGCACAGATTAATTATACCATTGTAGCATTTTACCCAGGAGTATTCCGGGTTGTCATTTATATTTTACCACTGAGAAGGGTTGACAATAAATGAGATGTAGGTAGATAGATAGATGTCATATGCATATGCAAATATGGAGATAACCATGCATGACCCATAATCTCAGAACAGGGGTTATGTCACAATGATGAGGATATATATGATAAGAATAATGATCAATCCAATCAGTCAATATATAATGATCACTTAGAGCACTTCCTATCTAGGCACTAGCATGGATTAGGTTGAAGCATAAGGATATCCTAAATCATTCTAACTATACTATTAAAGACATATTACATTGTTACAATTCTACTAGCAATCATGCCAAAGATACTTCATTCATACTTAAGGGAATATTACTAAGGAAGATCAAGATCATAGCCAGCCTTCTAAAGTAATAATAACTTCCTACTCTCCCTACATTCGGAGTGTGGACTACAAAGGACTCAACGGGAGTGTCACATCCGTGATCTACCACAGAACCCAGAATATAGGGTGCATTTGCAGACAAAGCACATCTAAGCACCATGCTTACATGCTGTTCATCACCCACCCATGATATCAATGAGTGAGCGCTATACAAACCCATGTATGAATATGAATGCATCCTAACTATGCAAAGTATACAATCTAGATAAGCAATGAATATCATAATTGAGAACATAATCAATGGTAGAACAATGTCAATCAACTTTATCTCAATCACTCAAAAGAGGTTAAGATACAAGAGAGAGGTTACAATGGCTCTAGGAAGCCTTCTAGCTCCAGACAGATTTGGAACTCGAGTAGAACTCGCCTCCTTCTACTTCTAACTATGTAGCTATGCTCTAGATGGTGAAGCTCTAATGATTCTAAGGTTTCTGGCTCTCTTCAACTGGGTTGAACTGATTGATGACTTAATTGATATGAAACCCTGGGGGGTCAGGGGGTCCTTATATAGGCCGATGGGATGAACCGTAGCCCTTGAATCAAACCGACTTCGACGGGCGGTTGAGATTGGTTGAAATTTCGGTATGTGGGTCCACGTCAAATCGGAGGCCGAGATGGCACACTGACAGGTCGCCGACCAGGTTAGTCGGTCGGTCGACCTCCCCCAACTGCCAAGTGGGCCCCTCTTCTGCCAGTGAGTCTCTGGTATTCTCTAGAATATGCTTGATCTCCTTTCGCGGCGGATTTCGCTATTTTAATCTGACATGTGGTCCTCCCTTGGTTCTTTTCTGGATAACCCCCTGCAAAACACTGATTCACCAAAACTGTGGAATTCTGTCAGTTAAAGCCCTATTTTATGGTGGTGTTTATTTTTATACCCTTATTTCATATTTAGTTGATGGGTAAAATCATACAATAATTACCGTCAACACTAAGTTGACCTGCGTGGAATGACGGTGAATGGTCTTGCACTGTGACGGCTGTTTTCGGTGTAAGGAGGCGTTATGACTGGCAGCTGGAGGACGTTTGTGGCACTTGTATTTTTGATGAGGCAACTAGGTTTGAAAGGCTCGGTGGGCGTGTGTTGTGTTGTGTTTTTGTGAGTTTTGTCCTGTAATAAAGAATAGCTATATGCATTGATCGATGCATAGGCTAGAATATCAATATATTCCCTTTTCTAAAAAAAAAAGCAATCTTGGAGTATTGCGGTGAAAACTATTGATGATTTAAATAAAGTCACCTGTACCGTTTTCTAAATAAAGAATTACACCCTGCAGATTTCTAAAAGATATCGTTTTGGCCCGTGACACTGCCGCCAAAACTTAAATTTAACTTATTGTATTTATAAAAGAATACTTACTAAAAAGTGATATATGTATATGTTTGTGAAAGTATTTTCAAAACAAATCTATTCGTATGATTTTCACATCTAAACTAAATAATTTAAAAGTTATTCATGATTTATATTTCCAAACCTTGTTCAAAATGATATCTTGATTATAAATCAATATTAGCGGATGACGTAGCACGTTAATGTGCAAAATTATATATATTTTAGTGGAGGACACGTCTTGATGACATATAGATCATAATTGTGAATGCCAGTTAGCTATAAATGTGTCTTATAATGGAGTCGTGGAGAATGAGGTGGATAACTTACATGTTGAGATTGAACTCTGATAGAATTGTGCTTTATAAGAGTATAAAATAAGATAAGATAAAATAAAATTACCTAAATAGAAGAGTGAAACTATTTTCGATAGTTATGAGTTAATCGTAAATCTCAAGATGTGTATTCCAATAACAGGTAGGATCTCGAGACCAATGGAGGAAAAAAATCTAAACAACATCTTCCATCCACTTAACTCACTGGCTGGCCATTTAAAGCATTTTAGGAGTCTTTTCATAACTGACACTCACTCTCTGAATCTCTAAAATCATTTAGAGAATTATTTGCATAAAATTCGTTTATATTATCTTTCTATTCTCTAACTATTTTTCTATATAGAGTCATTCTTATCTATTTTTGGCTAACGAGAATTTCAAAATAAAGATGGCAATATTTTTTTCACTCAAATCTATATTCATAACGACTAGGAAAGATACATAGATTCTCTCTTCATCAACTCCAAGAGACTCCCTTTATCCTTCCTAATTGCTAGGATTGGTGAAAAAAAATACCCTTCGATAATTCCATTATTCAGTTATCCAAATATAGTCATATTTTATTTTGGATTTCTCACTTAGTAAAGATAGAAGACAAGAATAGCTCTCTAGAGTGTAGACGTGATATAAAAAATTGTTGTAGAATGGAAAGATATTAAACGCTACAAATGGGTTTCCAAATGATTATTTAAAGAGTGAGCTTTAAAATGACTATGGGAGATGCTGTAACTTAGAGCTAGCTAAGTCAAATTTTTGAATGTTGGATAGAATAAAAAAAACATTCAACTATTTATTCAATGGATTTATTTAATAATTTGCTAAGTAAAGATTATGGTGGATGCATATATTATATATTCCTATGGATTAATTGACTCAGTCACAATTAATGGTGATAAAACTTTTTGTGGCAAAATCAAATAACGATGTTTTATGGAGCTAGGAGACAATAGCGGAACAGTTACAATATCATAGTGTAGACTCCAAAAGCTTATTTATTGTAGGATTAGGACTTATTTAGCTCCAAACCGCTAATATTTACATGCTAATAATTAAACTTGTTAGGATTCATAAAGGTTCAGCTAATGTTTTTACTAATCGTTAGCTAATACCCAACCAGCAACTATCTCATTAGCTGAACCAAATCAGCTAACAGTTAGCATGCTAATATTACCAAATCGCTGGTTGGATGGAAAAATAAAGAGTTAAATACATCAAGGGACCTTAAACTTATGGCGTTGAGCTACTTAGATTCACAAACTCTCAAAATTGAAACCTGATCTCCTAAACTTGTTAAGTGGTGCCACTTAGGTCTAAAAACTTTTAAAATCAAAATTTGACGCCCTAAACTTGTCAAGTGGTGCCACTTAGGTCCACATCCTAGTCAACATCTATCGATGGGGTATTGACCTAAGTGGTGCCACTTAACAAGTTTAGGGGGGACGGAATTCAATTTTTAGAGTTTGTGAACCTGAGTGACACCAGTTAACAAGTTTAGCGGGTTAAATTTGATTTTGAGAGTTTGTGGACCTAAGTGGCATAACACTACAAGTTTAATAGCCGTCAGTGTTTTTAACTCGAAAATAAATACCAAGAGGGTGTAAAATACTAATTTATTATGGAGAGTTACTCTTCTATCTCATTCTTAAATAAGATAAATAATGACGTGGATTCTAAAAGTTATAGCTATTTTCCGTTCAAAGCATTGCGAGATTATCAGTAATATACTTTCTCCGTACTCGTAAAGAAAGTTATTTAGAACAATGATACAATCTTCAAAGCATGACTTTAACTTCATATTTCTATAAAAATATTTGATATATGCATAATTTTATGAAAGTATATTTGAAAACAATCTATTTATATAGTTTTCATATTTCCAAACTCAACAATTTAAAAGTTTTTTATGATTTTATATTTTTAATGTTTGAACAAAATCTTATCTAAACCGACTTCATTTACGAGTACGGACGAAGTAGTTGTAGAATGAATACCTTTTTTCTCAGGCTTTAAAAGTTAGGTGAATTGGTATATACTAGTACGGGTGGCGCGCATCAGCGCGCACGCGGAGGATAGATCTATAAGTGATTAAGATATGAAAAAGGTCATGATTTGTATAAGAGGAAGTAGATAGAGATGGACAAGGCTAAACATATAATTGATAATGAAATCTCATCAGACTACGAAATCGTAAATTGTATGGAGGGCGCGCCCTTACACGCGATTGCAATTAAGCTGGACACATAAGATGCAATGTCCATAACGAAGGTAAACTTATGCATACACAATAACAAGATATATGCATTACATATGTTTGCATAGGAAATCATGTTCAATGTGTTCCTTGCTTGGTTCTCTAAAGTCTGCTACGGAAGACGATGTGTTCCCACTAGATGTCCATGTTGAAGTAGTAAATCAGATATAGCTCACGTGGCTATTGTCAACATCCCCTCGCCCTCATATCGCAACCTAATTGCTGGTCCAATGGCCCTAAGAAGGAAATAGCTCTAGGTGTGATTTCACTGATGAATTGAGACAGGAAAATAAGGGCATTTATAGTTGTATTTCTAAATCTCAAACATAATAGGTACATAGGTAGCTACTCGACGTGTATGATGGCTACTATGTGAATGTCCCATGAATAACATTGGCATAAGCCTCCTTACACTTCCATCAATTTGCAAACACCACCCAAAAAAGTTTTTGTGAGGAAAGTAATGTACAATTATTATGTGGCACAATGAAGGGAAAGA
The DNA here is from genome assembly GCA_038502445.1 of Eremochloa ophiuroides. Classification (NCBI taxonomy): domain Eukaryota; kingdom Viridiplantae; phylum Streptophyta; class Magnoliopsida; order Poales; family Poaceae; genus Eremochloa; species Eremochloa ophiuroides. Next base: position 58,808,941 of record JAHLJS010000006.1, on the reverse strand, counting down.
TCGATATCTATTATTAGTCCAATCAAAGATCAGAGGGGTTCTTTGTTGTTGAAAATTTGCACACAAGGTAAAACAATATAAAACTGGAACCCAATTACAACTTTGTTCTATTTTGCCGTCCTAATAAAAGGGGTTCCATATACAGCCTGGATGTCTTTCTATCTTGGCTTTGGTCTTACATTAAATTATGTAGCATATAACAGGCAATAATCTTTAATTATTGCAATGCAGAGAAAAGATAAAGGGGAAAACTAACACAAAGGCCCAACTGGAAAATGACCATAAATAACTCAAGCATGAAACTGGAACACATAAGCAGACAACTCCATAATTTGGTGCTGGAAGAAGCTCCACTACAACCAATCACATGCCCAACAATTGTAACATATTTATTAGCACTCTGAGGAAGTTAATGTGTCTTAATTATTCATTTTAGTGCTCTCAGTTCTTGATCGGACCTCATTTGCTTGGCAGCACTATACAGTCATTGGCAAGCAAGGTGACATGGAGAAACCTTTTTTAAATGAATCTAGAGATGACCTGGTGCTCCAGATCAATTCCTCAGAAAATGCCAGGAGCTTCACTTGACCAACATTGAACAGAACCGCAATTGCTTGATCAACATGTAGAAAAAGGATTGTTCTTTGTTTACCTCTCATTGCTTGATAATCAGTTGGGATCTACATCCATCTCCCCAAACTGAGATCTAGAAGACTGCAACCATCTCGTCCATGCATGAGTCTATTATTAGTGCATCATCGTGAACACTCCAGATGAAGTCTCAGACTTGGGCAAATAAAAGAGAGCATGTACAATCTCTGTAGAATAAAGTTTGAATTAGACAATCGTAAGAAGTTACCAATCAGGTAAAGTTGAGGATAGCATGAGCACTCCAGATCAAGTCTCATACTTGGGCAAATAAAAGAGAGCATGGACATACTCTGTACAAAAAAGTTTGAATTAGACAATTATTAGAAGCTACCAATCATGTAAAGTTGAGGATGGCATAATAACCTAAACCTAGCATAGTAATAGGATGCCAATTTTTTATTTTGCTATAAGTAGAGCCTGTAGTCGGCATTATGGTGAAAGTGCATTTGCCCCATCGTGGGTTTTGGTTAGTTGATGACACCCAAATTAGGGACTAATCAACTTTACTAAGACTATGCGTAGGTTTAATCCCGTGAGAGCATATTTAAAATCTATTTGGGATTAAACGGTGCCCCTCATTTCGACTTGAACTTCGGCACTTCGACTCAAGCGGTGGTTAGAATTACTTTTATTATTTTCTTGAGTTAGGAATGCCGTACTAATAAGAGGGATTCAAAACTAAGTGGTTTGATGAAGATAGAGTGCTCAAGCTTTAATTTAAAATCAAAAGAGAGACACTCAAAGCACTGCACGAACACGTTCGAGAGCTGCTGGAACTTGACCTGTCGGAAGTTCCGGCCAGAGCTGAAAGTTTCGACGTACAGCCTAATGGCGGCGTGGCTAAGTGCTGGGATGTCAGAAGTTCCGGCCCTGGCCGGAAGTTCCGACCGTACCGCACTGAGACCTGTTTTCAATAGTAGGGTCGGAAGTTCCGACACCCCTGTCGGAAGTTCCGACGTAGATCTGAACGGTTGGATTTGGTCTCGTCTATAAAAGCTCCTCTCTCGCTTCTAACCGTTACTATTCATTCACAGCGACCTAACTCTGCCCAAAATAGCTCCCAAGCATTGAAGGCTCCCCTCTCCTCTTCCCTTTGCTCCCAACTTCGATTTCCCCAAGGATTTGAGTGAAGAGTGACTGGATCGAGTGAGAAAATCACCTCTTGAGCTTGAGCACTTGATTCTCCTTGTCTTACCGGTTGGTTTTACGTTTGTTACTCTTGGAGCTTTGCTCCTAGCTGGCTAGGCGTTGCTCAAGAGCATCCAAATTTGTGGATTCGCCTTGGGAAGTTTGTATTACCCGTGATTTCTATTGGAAACCTCGACTTACCTTTGTGGTTTCTTTGAGAGAGGCTAAGGAGGTGAAATAGACTCCGACCTTTGTGGTCACCTCAACAACGAGGACGTAGGTACTCCTTTGTGGGGTGGCCGAACCTCGGGATAAATCCTTGTGTCTCTTGTGCTTGTTGTTTTTGTTGCAATACTTATTTTGTATTACTCTTGTGCTTGTCTCTCCCTACCTTCCTTCTTTCTAGGGTTTGAACTCCACCCGTGGCTTGGAGCATCTCCGGAGCTGAGGAACGTCGACTGCTACCTCACTTCAACACTGGGTAAAAGGGACGTAAGTTTTCGCACACTCAAAAGTTCATTTGGCCACTAGGGATAGTTTTAACGTAGGGGTCAGAACCTCTGACTGTTTTGTCCGGAACTTCCGACACAAACTGCCGGAATTTCCAGAAGTCTCTGAATCAAATTGAACTAGAGTGTGTGTAGATTTTTATTTAGGACTATTGACCCCCCTCTAGGCCTTTATAGATTCTTTCAATTGGTATCGGAGCCTAACCCTCTTGTTAGCGCTTCACCGCGTGAGGGATTGCAATGGCAACATTTAGTGAAGATGATGTGAAAGCTCTAGCTGAGAGAATTGCAAATCAATTGCTAGAAAGACAAGCCAAGCAGTTTGAAGAGCAAATGAGCAAGATGAAGGAAGAGATTGATAGCTTGAAAGATGCTTTGAGTAACAAGAATGAAAACCAACCTTAGTGCATCAAGCTCAAAGAATGGTGGCAATAAAAAAGAGAAAGAACAAGATGGGTACAAGACACCAAGAGAATTCACCAATACACCCTTCGACTCCAACATATTGAACAAAAACAATCTCAACCAAATGCCACATATCAACCTTGGCAAGCCACCCCCATTTGATGGAGTCAACTACAATGATTGGGCACACAAGATGAAGATCCATCTCATTGTGGCAAGATGTTGGGAGATTGTAAGTGTTGGCATTCATCCTCCAGATGTTGATGGTGAAATCACTCCTCAAGATATCCATGACTTCCATCTCAATGCACAAGCCGCATCTTTGATCCTATCATGCCTCAAGCCCGAAGAAAGTAACAAAGTGCATGGAATTGAAAATGCCAAGTTGATTTGGGACACTCTGAGGATATCATATGAAGGTGATGAAAGTGTGAGAAAAAGCAACATAGAGTTACTCCAAGGAAGGATTGAAAATTTCTCTATCAAGAGTGGAGAAACTACCCAACAAATGTTTGATAGGTACATGACTTTGATCAACAAGATAAGAGCTCTAGGTGATGAAAGGTGGGATGACAACTCGGTGGCAAGGAAGTTGTTTAGAGCATATAGAGTCAAGAACAAGACACTTGCATCAATCATCATGGAAAGACCAAACTATGAGAAGATGACACCTCATGAGATGCTTGCAAAAATAAAGCATCATGAAGTCCTAGATGATGAAGCCATTGAAGATCAATCTCAAGATATAAGCAACAAGAAATGCATTGCTCTCAAAGCAAGTCAAGAATATGCATCAAGTCAAAATAGAAGAAAGAAGTACGTTCATGATAGCTCAAGTGAAGAAGATGAAGACACCGATGAAGAGACCGCACTTCTTGTCAAGAACTTCAAGAAAATCATGAGAAGAAAAATGTTCAAAAAGAGTTATGGTGATGGAAGTAAGAGAAACAAGAAGAGAGTGTGCTACAAGTGTGGTGCCAATGATCACTTCATTGCCTAATGTCCTCAAAATAAAGACAAGAAAAAATACAACAAAGATGATGACAAGAAAGGTAGAAGGAAGAGAAGAGGTGAAGCACATATTGGAGAAGAATGGTACTCAAGTGATGATTCAAGTGATGATGAGAAGACCAAAGGGAAGGACAAGGAGAAGGGTGCCGCCAACATTGCTATCCACAATACATCCTCTCCAAGCCTCTTCGCAAACAACTCATCGTCATCCGAGCTCTTCACCAACCTCTCCTCTACACCGCACCTATTTGAGGACCTCTCCGATGATGATGATGTCACTCCAACTTGCCTTATGGCAAAGGGGGAGAAGGTACCGCCTAACTCTCCTACATGCTCTAGTGATGAACACAGTGACAATAAAAATGATGGAATGGATGAATATAAAAGAAACTTGATTATAAAATTTGGAAAGAAAGGTGGGAACAAAATAATTAAATTGCTAATGAAACTAGAAAGTCAGAATGAGAGTCTTGAAATGCAAGGTGACTTAATCTCACAAGAGAGAGAAAGAAATCTTGCACTTGAAGCCTCTCTAGCCGAAGAAAAGTTGAAAGTTGAGAAGTTGACCGTGGATTTATCTTTAGCCAATGACACTATCAAGAGATTGACTAAGCAGTGCTCCACGACCAATGACTCAATTGCTAGTGTTAAGAACAAGTATAGCATAGCTCAAGAGAGCCTCACAAGCTTACAAGAAAAATATCAAAAGCTTGAGCTAAATTACCATGCTCTTAAGACTAGCGCTTCAGCTTCTTCTAAGGCATCCGATGACTCTAGCACCTCCACAAGTAAAAGTTGCAAAAGATGTCATAATGTTAATATAAATGCTTGTGCAACTAACCTTGTTAAGCTAGAAAAGAAGGATAAGGAGATTCAAAGATTGAACATGATCTTGAGAAATGGTTGTAAGTGCAAAGACCAACAACGTAGACTTACACTCAAGTCCGCAAAGCATCCATTCATCAAGGAAGGAGTTGGCTATGGTAAGTATGATGGTAAAGCCAATGGAAGAAACATGATCAATGGGGTACCTTGTGTGAAGTTCAACAAGGGAGTTCCTCTCTTTGATCTCATCAACAAGGCTAACAAGGTTGCCACACCAACAAAAACACTTGCAAATGACAAGACCAACAAGAAGAAGCAAGTGGAACAACACAAGCAACAAATGCCCATATCACGTAGCTATTCTAGTGATTACATGTGTTGTTGGGGTAAAGATGAAAAGATTGTGGTGAAGTATGTTGGTGCACTCAAGAATAGAGAGATCATGAGAAGTATTTGGGTGCCCAAAGCTTATGTGACTAACCCACTAGGACCCAAATCTACTTGGTTACCTAAAACAAGAACTTAACTTGTTTTGTAGGAATATGCCTCCGGTGGAACGAGTTGGGTGTTGGATAGCGGATGCACAAATCATATGACCAGGGCAAATGACATGTTCACTTCATTTCAACCAAATAATGATTCATGTGAAAACATTGTGTTTAGTGACAATGGCAAAGGAGAAGTACTTGGTTTGGGTAAAATTGCTATCTCAACCGACAACTCAATTTCTAATGTTTTACTTGTGCATTCGTTGAGTTACAATTTGTTGTCCGTTTCTCAACTTTGTGAGATGGGCTACGATTGTATCTTTACAGATAAGGGTGTGACCGTCTATAGAAGAAGGGATTCCTCTATTGCATTTACGGGTCGTTTGAAGGGTAAGCTTTATCTAGTTGATTTCACAACTAATAAAGTGAAGCCCGAGACTTGTTTAATGGCAGAATCCAACATGGGTTGGCTATGGCATTGCCGACTAGCACATGTTGGGATGAGGAACTTGGCCCAACTTCAAAGAGGCGAGCACATCTTTGGACTAACGAATGTTTCTTTTGAGAAATATAGAATTTGTAGTGCATGCCAAGCCGGAAAGCAAGTGGGAGCAAAGCACCCTACCAATAATATTGTGTCAACATCAAGACCATTGGAGCTTCTTCACATGGATTTATTTGGACCCGTTGCTTATCAAAGCATTGGCGGTAACAAATACGGATTTGTAATTGTTGATGACTATTCTCGTTTCACTTGAGTGTTCTTTTTGGTAGAGAAAAGTGAAACACAAAACATCTTCAAGAAGTTTGCAAGAAGAGCTCAAAATGAGTTTGAGTTGAAGATCAAGAGAGTTAGAAGTGACAATGGGATGGAGTTTAGGAACACCAACATTGAAGCATACCTTAATGAAGAAGGCATCAAACATTAGTTTTCGGTTCCTTATACTCCACAACAAAATGGTGTTGTGGAGAGGAAGAATCGAACTCTCATTGAAGCCGCAAGATCAATGTTGGATGAATACAAGACTCCACATGATTTTTGGGCGGAGGCGGTCAACACCGCATGTCATGCTATCAACAGCCTATATCTTCACAAGATTAGAAACAAGACCCCATATGAGCTTCTAACCGGTAATAAACCAAAGGTGCACTACTTTAGAGTCTTTGGTTGTAAGTGTTTTATACTTAATAAGAAAACCAAAAGCTCAAAGTCTGCACCTAAGGTACATGAAGGCTTTCTACTTGGTTATGGTACTAATGAACATGGCTATCGTGTGTTCAATAATGTCACCGGCAATATTGAACTAACGGTAGACGTGTCCTTTGATGAAACCGACGGCTCTCAAAAGGAGTAAGTCGATATTGACTTTGTAGGTAATGATATGTCTCCTAGTCAAGCAATCAAAAAGCTTGCGATTGGTGATGTGAAGCCCAAGGAGACTCAAGATGATGATGAAGAACAAATTGTGTTCTCTCCACAAGATACAATATCTATTCATGTGCATGACAATGTACATGATCAAGCTTCCGCATCAATTACTCCAAATGATGAGAACACAAGTCAACCACAAGATCAACATCATGAAGAAGACCTAGGCAATGATCAAGTAGAAACTCATCAAAATGATCAAGAATCAAATGAAGCCAATCCAATCAATGATCAAGAACAACATGATGATGATGGTGGTGGTCCCATGCAAAGAAGATCACTTGTGCCACATCCAAGGGTGCATCAAAGTGTTCCACGGGACCACCCTGTTGACAACATCTTGGGAAGCATACAACGAGGGGTAACTACTCGTTCACGTTTAGCTACTTTTTGCCAACATTACTCGTTTGTTTCTCCCAAGGAACCCACGACGATTGAAGACACACTCAAGAGTGCGGATTGGATGATGGCAATACAAGAAGAGTTGAACAACTTCACCCGGGAATGAAGTCTGGACCTTGGTGGAAAGACCCAATCAAAACGTGATTGGAACCAAATGGGTCTTCTGCAATAAACAAGATGAACATGGTATAGTCACAAGAAACAAGCCAAGGTTGGTGGCCAAAGGATTCACCCAAATCGAAGGTTTGGATTTCAGTGAAACTTATACACCCGTAGCTAGGCTTGAGTCAATTCGTATATTATTTGCCTTTGCTACTGTCGGTGCTAATTTTGGCGAGGCTAACACCGGCTAGTAAATATGTGTTTTGCGGTTGAGGCTACGGATGGTGTGCAAGGGGAACACAGGGATTATACTGGTTCAGGGCCGAGCAAGCCCTACGTCCAGTGGAGAGGAGAGTCGTGTTGCCTTGCACCGGGGTGCTTGTAGTAGGGGTTACAAGCTAGTCGAGAGAGGGAAGTGCTCCCAGGTCTCTTGTGAGTGTCTAAATGTTTACAAGTCGTTTGCTGTGCGTGAGAACTTGGAACTTCTCCGTCCGTTCTCCGTTCGTCTGTCCTCGTCGTCCTAAAGCTGGTCTCTGCTCTCCCTTTTATAGCCGCAAGGGAGAGGCAAAGGCAGCTACGACGCTACCTATTAAAATAGTGAGGAGTTGCCATTCCCCGTTTGACTGGCTGCTGCCTTTTCTCCGTGTCTCCGAGGTATGGGTATGGCTGGTTCGCGAGTTCCAAGGTAGAAACAGTCGTCTGACTACGTCATGTCGTCAGCTCTCTGGGTTTTCTGGATATGGCCGTCGTGGTCCGCACGACTTTGGTGAGTTCACACCTGCCGGCTATCCTTCCGTACGATGTGACAAGAGGTGAGTCACCTTGGGACGTTGTTTCCCGAGGCTCGGGATCCTGATGGCGTGCTCGTCCTTTCGTGTGGACGGCGCAGTGGGCGTCTTTCCCGAAACGGGGCGGCGCACCGTGGACCATACCGTGGAGGACAGGTGGTGTGGCCGTCAGGGGCGTGCGAAGCACGGTTGCGTCGAGAGTCTCGCCCGACGGGACAGTGCTTGTAAAGTGGTCAGAGAGATCTCTTGTGGTCCAAGATTGCTCCGCTGACATTACCTGTGCCTTGGATGTCTTCGCGAGATTGCGCTCGAGGGGGATAGGGAAGCTCGGGCGAATCGGAGACTTGGGGCGCCGAGGATGCCGCTCTCCCGAGCTCTCCCGAGCTGGTGCCGCTCTCCCGAGCTCTCCCGAGGAGGCTCGGGCGAATCGGAGGTTTGGGCGCCGAGGACGCTGCTCTCCCGAGCTCTCCCGAGGAGGCTCGGGCGAATCGGAGACTTGGGCGCCGAGGACGCCGCTCTCCCGAGCTCTCCCGAGGAGGCTCGGGCGAATCGGAGACTTCGGCGCCGAGGACGCCGCCTCCCGAGCTCTCCCGAGGAGGCTCGGGCGAATCGGAGGGTTGGGCGCCGAGGACGCTGCTCTCCCGAGCTCTCCCGAGGAGGCTCGGGCGAATCGGAGACTTGGGCGCCGAGGACGCCGCTCTCCCGAGCTCTCCCAAGGAGGCTCGGGCGAATCGGAGACTTGGGCGCCGGGGAGGCCGCTTGCCCGAGCTCTCCCGGGGAGGCTCGGGCGAATCGGAGACTTGGGCGCCGAGGACGCCGCTCTCCCAAGCTCTCCCGAGGAGGCTCGGGCGAATCGGAGACTTGGGCGCCGGGGAGGCCGCTTGCCCGAGCTCTCCCGGGGAGGCTCGGGCGAATCGGAGACTTGGGCGCCGGGGATGCCGCTCTCCCGAGCGCTCGCCCGAGCTCTCCTGGGGAGGCTCGGGCGAATCGGAGATTTGGGCACCGGGGAGGCCGCTTGCCCGAGCTCTCCCGGGGAGGCTCGGGCGAATCGGAGACTTGGGCGCCGGGGATGCCGCTCTCCCGAGCGCTCGCCCGAGCTCTCCTGGGGAGGCTCGGGCGAATCGGAGATTTGGGCACCGGGGAGGCCGCTTGCCCGAGCTCTCCCGGGGAGGCTCGGGCGAATCGGAGACTTGGGCGCCGGGGATGCCGCTCTCCCGAGCGCTCGCCCGAGCTCTCCTGGGGAGGCTCGGGCGAATCGGAGATTTGGGCACCGAGGGTGAGGCTCGCCCGAGCTCTCCCGGGGAGGCTCGGGCGAATCGGAGATTCGGGCGCCGAGGGTGCCGCTCGCCCGAGCTCTCCTGGGGAGGCTCGGGCGAATCGGAGACTTGGGCGCCGAGGAGGGAGACTTGGACCTCTATAGACGCGGCCTTCGTGGGCTTCGACTGGCCTTACTTGGGCCAGGCCAAGTTGGGAATGAGCTTTTTTGCATCGAAGTTGGGTACCCCTAACTTTGGTAACCGACAGCTACTCACCATGATTTCAAGCTATATCAAATGGATGTGAAAAGTGCATTTCTCAACGGCCCCATCTCCGAGGTGGTGTATGTGGAACAACCACCGGATTTTGAGGATCCGAAGTACCCCAACCATGTCTACAAGCTGTCCAAGGCACTCTATGGGCTCAAACAAGCCCCTAGAGCTTGGTATGATTATCTTAAGGACTTCCTACTCAAACAAGGGTTTGAGATAGGCAAGACCTATCCTACTCTCTTTACTCGCAAAGTTCATAAAGATATCTTTGTTTGCCAAATATATGTCGATAACATAATATTTGGTTGTACTAATGTGGCATTTTGTGAGGAGTTTAGTAGGATCATGACCAAGAGATTTGAAATGTCCATGATGGGGGAGTTGAAGTTCTTTCTAGGATTTCAAATCAAGCAACTCAAGGAAGGGACATTCATAGGTCAAACTAAGTACGCACTTGACATGCTGAAGAAGTTTGACATGGACAAAGCCAAGCTAATGAAGACACCCATGGCGGCTATCGGGCACTTGGACCTTGATGAGGATGGTAAGGCCGTCGATCAAAAGGTATATCGCTCCATGATTGGATCTCTACTCTACCTTTGTGCATCTAGGCCCGATATAATGCTTAGTGTGTGCATGTGTGCTAGATAACAAGCAAATCCAAAAGAATGTCATTTAATGGCAATCAAGCGAATCTTTTGATATTTGGTTTTCACCCCTAATCTTGGCTTGTGGTATCCTAAGGGCTCCACTTTTGATTTAGTTGGCTACTCCGATTCGGATTATGGAGGTTGCCGAATAGATCAAAAGAGTACTACCGGGACTTGCCAATTTATTGGTAGATCCTTGGTGTCTTTGAGCTCTAAGAAGCAAAACACCGTTGCCTTGTCTACCGCTGAAGCTGAGTATGTTGCGGCCGACGCATGATGTGCCCAACTACTTTGGATGAAGCAAACTCTCAAATACTTTGGTTGTGAGGTAACCAAGATTCCCCTTTTGTGTGACAACGAGAGTGCCATTAAGTTGGCAAACAACCCTGTAAACCACTCTCGTACAAAGCACATAGACATCCGGCATCACTTTTTGAGAGACCACGAAGCCAAAAGAGATATCGCTCTACGTCATGTGAGCACCGAATTTCAACTAGCCGATATCTTCACAAAGCTCCTAGATGAGTCAAGATTTTGTGCTTTGAGGAGTGAGCTAAATATCATTGATTCTCGGAACTTTGATTGATATCTTGCACATTGTTGAATGTGAAAACGATTTTGAAAATTGTCTATTTCTCTTCAAAATTACTTTCTAAATCTTTCAAGTGTGATTATAGCCTTGTACTAATGATTTGAATTCTAATCACACCTGAAAGTGCTATTGTTTCTCATAAATGTGCCCTAATATTTTTTAGCCAGAGCGGCTGTATGTGGTAGTGTCGGAAGTTCCGGTCCCTGCCGAAAGTTCCGACGCGTCGGAACTTCCGGCTGGTGCCGCCAGAACTTCCGACGCAGATCTGACCGCGGGGTTAAATCTCAATACCGGTTTGATTTCTAAACTTACCCATTCACTTTCACCCGTTACCCTGCCCTAGCATTGCTCGCGACCCTAGTCGCCATTGCCGTCGTCCTAGCGTCCCCTGGCTCGGTTGGTGGTGGTGTGGCCTCTCCGGAAGTTCCGAAGGCCCTCCGGCGTCTTCTCCGGCGTTCCCGACCCTCCCTCCCTCCCAGAACTTCCGAGGTGAGCCCTCCTCTCCATCGTTCTTAGTGCCTTTTGTTTCTCGGTTCATGGTGAACTCTAGGGCTCATCCTTTTTGGTTCTTTGTGGCTTGTAGGACGTGGATTCGCTCGGAGAACTCGGCATTGCTGCGGATTTCTCTCCCCTTCTTCTCTTCCCCCTATCTCAAGGTATCCCATGGTTCTTCTTCTTTCCCGTGCAATGTACCTTGTGGTTCTTCTTCCTCTACCTCTACTCTCTCTGTTGTGCATGGTATGTGGTGGATTGCGTCGATTTGGAACTCGTTTGCTCACACCGTCACTGGGCCGGTCGAAACTTCCGACTCGTGCCGGAAGTTCCGACACTTGCAGCCGGAACTTCCGACCCCCCAGTAACTGTCTGATCAGCCCTATTCCTGCTCTAGGTCATCTATTCGTCCCTGCTGCTTTTCCCTCTCTTACTCTTCTCTCTGTCTCTCTGCAGCATGGCCGATGCTGGTGGTTCTCGCCGTCCGCAGCGTTCGAGGTAGCCTCCGTCGTCCTCGCAGCCTGCGCCGACTCGCGAGCACCGCTCCAAGTCGAATCAGGATCGCAGCAGTCGTCCTCGCCGTAGTGGTGGTGCTGGCAACTCCTCCGGTGCTGCCCCGCCACCTGCTGCTCGTGTTTTGGGCATGGATCCTATGGTGGACCCTGACGAGGAGGCTCTTGATCGTGTCGGGTGGACCATCACCAATCCGGTCACTCGCTCTCCTGCCGCTAGTCCCATATTTCCAGTGCAGCTCACCCGCTTCAATCCCAACCTCCCAATGCCTGTGATGCGGGAGCCGGAGCTTGCACCCAACTATGGCGGCTGGGCACCACCTCTGGACGTGAATTACCGTCACCAGACCAAAATCGGCAGAGGAACTTCTTCCAGGAGGATGAGAAGGACTTGACGCTGGAGTATCGTTTTTGGGCGGCGTTTCACTCTCATGTGTACAACTCGCTCTACTACACCAAGTACCTTCGCAGGTGGGAGCCTCCTGTTATTCCTATGAAGGCAATTGATGCATATCACTTGGGTTGCTTTCAAGAGCCTGAAATGAAGAAGCTGGTTCGTGACCTTGACACCCATCGCCTCAGTTACCTCATGAGCTTTTGGAATGATTGGAACAATGAGATCATCTGCCAGTTCTATGCTTCCTATTATCATGCATACAACTATGCTTGACAATGTGGATGAGATTCATTGGACCACTGAGGGCAAGCACTATCGTGTTGACTTTGTCACCTTTGCTCGCTTGCTCGGTTTTTCTAAGGATGATCGTGATGATACCCAGCTGATTGATTTTGAGTATCCCATTCAGGGCACGCTGCAGTACATGTATATTGCCGGCCAATACCCGGATGGTCAGACGTCCTACCTGATGCCCTACTTCTATGTCCTCAATACCATCCTTCACCAGATTCTTTATCCGAAGGTTGGGGATGCGACATATCTTAGGGAGGACTCCTACAAAATCCTTGACCGGTTTGCCCAGGGTGAGACTTTCTCTATTAGTCTCTACATTTGGAACAAGATTCATGATGCTAATGAGAATACCGTGAAGCTTCTCCCATATGCTCCCTACATCATGCATATCATTGAGCAAGTCACCGGCATAGTCTTTCCCAATGATGCATCGCATGGCATCCTCAAGATCACCAACAAGATCTCCAAGCATGCGGCGGACCTCTTGAAGGAGAAGGGCCAAGCTCACATCTCTCGCACCAAATCCGACTCGCGCCCCTCCGCTCCCGCTCGGCGGCGCCATGCTCCTCCTTCTCACCCTCCAAAGAAGTCTTCCAAGGTCAAGTTTGTGCTCAAGAAGATCTTTGAGACCTTGTGCTACAAGATGGAGAAGGATGATCGCCGTCTTCGTCGCATGGAGGACAAGCTTCATCTTCCTCCCGCCTCTCCTCTTCGTGAGTTTCGTGACCCCTTTACTCTTTATGATGAGGAGTATGGCTCCTCTTCGCGCCCCCATGGCAAGGGTCCATCTCGTGACGATGATGAGGACGAGGACTCCTCCGATGAGGAGGATGTGGAGGAGGACGTTGGTGGCGCCGAGATCCGCTCCGACAACGACGACGAGGATGAGGATGATGGCGACGACGACTATGATGAAGACGATGAGTGAGCGTAAGCTTTCCACGTGGCCTACCCTTTTTGGCACTTGATGCCAAAGGGGGAGTGTTAGGCTAATTATCCTATTGTAATATCTAGTTTGAAAACTTTGGGCTTGTATTAAAAACTATGTGTGGTGGCACTATGTGATGGACAACTAGGTTTGTGCTAAATGATTGTGGAACAAGTTTAATGCTTATCTTCTATCTAGTTGGTAACTTGTTCCTCATTTGTGTTGATTTTTTTGGCTATGCGTTGATGAACTTCACTCTGTCTTTACTAGCCATCAAGTTTTTGTGTGGATAATAACTTGTCTTATTGCATCACGGATTTTATATATTAATTCACACCTTGTTTTGCACCTCACGGATTGCAAGTTTTAGGGGGAGTCTCCCATTCTTAATGTATGGATGATTTTAAGAATCTATTTGGAATTTAAGTCCATAGCATACACTAAGGGGGAGTTCTTCACAAAACTTGCAACTCAAAGTTTCAATTCTTTCTATCTTATGTAAGCCTAAGTTGGTTGTCATCAATTACCAAAAAGGGGGAGATTGAAAGTGCATTTGCCCCATCGTGAGTTTTGGTTAGTTGATGACACCCAAATTAGGGACTAATGAAATTTACTAGGACTATGCGTAGGTTTAATCCCGTGAGAGCATATTGAAAATCTATTTGAGATTAAACGGTGCCCCTCATTTTGACTTGAACTTCGGCACTTCGACTCAAGCGGTGGTTAGAATTACTTTTATTATTTTCTTGAGTTAGGAATGCTGTACTATTAAGAGGATGCAAAACTAAGTGGTTTGATGAAGATAGAGTGCTCAAGCTTCAATTTAAAATCAAAAGAGAGACACTCAAAGCACTCCACGAACACGTTCGAGAGCTGCTGGAACTTAACCTGTCGAAAGTTCCTGGCCGGAGCCAGAAGTTCCGACGTACAGCCTAATGGTGGCGTGGCTAAGTGCTGGGATGTCTGAAGTTCCGGCTAGAGCCAGAAGTTCCGACCGTACCGCACTGAGACCTATTTTGAATAGCAGGGTCGGAAGTTCCGACACCCCTGTCGGAAGTTCCGACGTAGATCTGAACGGTTGGATTTGGTCTCGTCTATAAAAGCTCCTCTCTCGCTTCTAACTGTTATTATTCATTCACAGCGACCTAACTCTGTCCAAAATAGCTCCCAAGCATTGAAGGCTCCCCTCTTCTCTCCTCTTTGCTCGCAACTTCGATTTCCCCAAGGATTTGAGTGAAGAGTGAGTAGATCGAGTGAGAAATTCACCTCTTGAGCTTGAGCACTTGATTCTCCTCGTCTTGCCGGTTGGTTTTGCGTTTGTTACTCTTGGAGCTTTGCTCCTAGCCGGCTAGGCGTTGCTCAAGAGCATCCAAATTTGTGGATTCGCCTTGGGAAGTTTGTATTACCCGTGATTTCTAGTGGAAACCTCGAGTTACCTTTGTGGTTTCTTTGAGAGAGGCTAAGGAGGTGAAATAGACTCCGACCTTTGTGGTCACCTCAACAATGAGGACGTAGCTACTCCTTTGTGGGGTAGCCGAACCTCAGGATAAATCCTTGTGTCTTTTGTGCTTGTTGTTTTTATTGCAATACTTGTTTTGTATTACTCTTGTGCTTGTCTCTCCCTACCTCCTTCTTCTTTCTAGGGTTTGAACTCTACCCGTGGTTTGGAGCATCTCCGGAGCTGAGGAACGTCGACTGCTACCTCACTTCAACACTGGGCAAAAGGGTCGTAAGTTTTCGCACGCTCAAAAGTTCATTTGGACATTAGGGCTAGTTTCAACGTAGGGGTCGGAACCTCTGACTGTTTGGTCCGGAACTTCTGGCAGTCTCTGATCAAATTGAACTAGAGTGTGTGCAGATTTTTATTTAGGCCTATTCACCCCCTCTAGGCCTTTGTAGATCCTTTCATATGGCCCAAACAAAAAAGAATCGAGTCAGATTACAGCACTGAAGCGAAAGAGAAACGGGTGAGCTATCATATCGTGAATCAGAGCTTACGCGGCATGCATATTGAGGTGAAAGGCATTCCGAAATGATCACTTGCTAGATATCTGACTACTCCTTCAGTGGCAGAGCTAAGCCCGACCTTTGGAACCCATGAAGCCATGTTGAAGATGATAAGGAATGGACAGTAGAAACTGAAATGAGTAGCCGCAGGACCCAACAATCATTCAGATCTGACCATGACCACAAAAATACAAATAAAGGAACAGTCAATGTAAGATAAGAACAACTGCCAAAAGAATTGGTGAACATGAAGAAACAAAAATGCACGTAAGAGGTAATCCCATCCGCAAAGTTTCTGAGTGAACAAGCAATAAATACTATGTTTCATTGGTGTGTCCAGAGTGAGAAAAAAATTAGAATAGGCACAAAGAAACAGAAATAACGAATTGACCACTGCCTCAATTATCAATGACCAGGTACACAGCGATGCCTAAAATAGAATCAACATTGCAGTAGAGAGGTAAAAAGAAGAATAATGATAGCCCATGACATTACCTCAGGTATGTATAAAAAAACGAAGAGATGTAAGCTGTGCAAAAATAGCTCCTATTCACTGCATGAATCAACAAACAAAATTTACGATGTAATCATCACAAGAGTATTCTAATTCCTCAAATCAAATATGTAACAGCAAGAGAAAAGTGTAGCCACTTATTGCAGGTGACCAAAATGCAGACCATAAAGCAGAAACCATCAGGACTGCGGTGTACATGGTCCAAATTTTTTATCGTACATTAAGAAATCAAACCAATATCATTGACAAGGTGATGTGCTCATATGTATGGCACATTAACTGGTTACTCCGATGGGCCAGCTGAACCGAGACGGTCACAACCTAGAGAAGAAAACAAAAACCAGCAGTAACCAAGTAGATAGGTAAGAGGTGCCATGTAATCATTGCAATAGAAGACATGATTTTCAATTGCTTCAACCATGAATACCTAGATTTTGTTGCTGCTAGAACACTAAATTGGACCCAAAAAATGGAACTAAATTTTCTATAATAGCGAATGATAATAAGTATGGGAGTTTTACCATCAATTTCATATGTTTTAGGACATTTGCTTCATTTTATATAAGGGCAGATAACCTGGTGACCAGGAAGAAACTGTAGATCAGTAGGTGGCAAGGCTGCATGTATAAAACAAGATTTTTTTTATGAACAGTGATATGGTAACGCTAACCGTGACTGTTTTAGCAATTAGGGACAGAAGCATATGGTCAAACATTGGAGTACCTACCTGTAGGATTCATTATAGACTGTACATCCATACCTTCCATTCAATAGAGAGGAGGAAAATCCATCTAACTATTAGCTCGTTGCTTGCAAAATTAAAATAAAGCAGCAAGGTAGAAATTTTGCTTGGGGCGCAAACAAAGGGATTGAAACACAAAAGGCAACAAGCACACAACCATAGCCAGACATCAGATAAAGAGTAGAGAACATTACCTGCTGCGTAACTAAGGAAGCCAAGAAGAACACAGTAGCAAGGAAGTTAAGGAAGCAAGCAGGAACAAGGTAGGATAGCAATATGAGGCAACAGAGGCAGGGCAGCCATCGTTAAGCACTGCCAACCAGTAAAGATTTAGTGTCTGCAGTTCACCTTGGCTGCCAATTATTGTAGCCAAATGTTATAAACTTTGCTAATAAGCAAAATAGAATTGTTACAACACGAAAACATGAAGAAAATTCATGAACAAAAAAAGGTAAAGGAAAGGGGCAAAAGCAATATATTGACCAAAAGAAAAAGGCATCCAGAAAGATTATCTGCTAGTTGAATTGCTGCAAAATAGCACCTGGTCGCTGCATCTGGAGAAGCAAATAAATTCGTGTTTGCAGTTCTGAATGCGACACAACAAAAAACTTTACTGGGTAAGGACATATCTATGAAAGTAAAGAAAGATCAAATCTCTTGTAATGAGCAAAAGATTCACACAAGAACTAAATACCAAGAATGCATGAATCGGAACGTAAGATGGCAATATGTCATCTAAATTCATATTATCTAAATTCTAATCCTTTTGTCTAAACTGCAGAAAGAGTGGAAGACCCCACCAACTTGCACGCATGCTCTATTAGGCTCAATCAATTAAGAGTAGGTGATGGGAGGATTGAGATCTAATAGAAAACCAGGAGGAACAACATGTATTTACCAGCTATAGATAACGCACATTGTCATGGGAAAAAACGCGAATAATCATCTGCGAGTTCTTAGCTGATATAAACAGAGTGTAATATTGATTTCCAGACTTCTGGCTATATGACAAAGAAACAATACAGAAGTCAATGTTTCGAGTCTTATATGAACAACACAGTTAGCTATAACTTACAAAGCTGAAAAGGGAATATGACAGAGGAGATGTCTGTAAAATTCTGCAAGTATCAATTGATTCTATACAAATGTCAGAAACTACAAACTCTATTTTCAGATCTCAATAGTTGATTGTGGGCAATCTTAACCCTTTCTTGAAATAATTAATTAAACCACTTGTGTTCTCTTAAATCTGATCCTGCATAGTTAATTTTCTATATTAACTTTCACTGAAATTATCTCTATTTTTTACCATTCTTCTTAACTGACAGCAACGCCTTCCATCCTTGGCTAGAACCATAGTACAGAACTAAAAAAATTCCATTGCTTGCTAGAATCAATGGGATAACATCATTTGCATTAAGCAGACTTACCCAGATCGAATCTTGTAGATGCAACCCTTGAAATTTCCCTGGGCGAACTCCTCGCAGAGCATGTCAACAACAAATGCAAGATGTAAGCACCTACAATACCATTACGAAAATTACAAAGAATGCAAAAGGCATATCTTGGGCCAAATAAATAATTAAAGGAAGAAAGACAGCAACGTGACGGAGTAGATGCACTGGCTTCCCAGCAAGGAAGGAGAGTGTGCACTGATCTGGAGAAACGACCAGGTCTGGCCATGGAGGCCTCGGATCGACCCAGCAAAGAAAGCCAACAAGCACCGTTAACACTGGACCCTGGCACCGGCGAGGGAGAGAGGATGAGCAAGGGAGAGAGGTCACCTTCAACAAGCTGCTGCATAGTGCTTGGCCACGTAGGGTTCGACAGGCTCCGCGTGCCGAAGTCACCTGTGCCGGCGGCCTCCAGGGCGAGACCTGCTCGCACGTAGCACCGCGCCCGGAAGAGGAGTCGCACCGTCGCGCCTGGGGGAGGTGCTAGCAGCGCCCGCGCCGGGGTCGCGCCAGGGCTCGTGGGGGTGCCGGTCGCTCTCACCCCGGTCGTCCGCGCTCGGGGCGCCGTGCCCTCACCGGGATAAGCACGAGCGGGGCCACCCTAGCTGGTGGAGGGAGAGGGAGGAGCCGCGGCGGGAGCTGTGCTCTGGCCAGGATGCGCACGAGCGGGGCCCTCTAGCTAGCACCGAGAGAGAAGGGAGAGGGAGGAGCCCGTAGCGCTGCCGCCTCGCACGTCCTCCAAGCGCCGTGCCCTTGCCGATACGCGCACGAACGAGGACAGCCCTAGCCGGCACTGAGAGAGGAGGGAGAGGGAGGCGCCGCGCTGGGGACGCCCTAGCGCCGGCACGCTTGCGCCACAACTAGGAGAGGAGAGGGAGGCGTCGCGCCGGAGACGGAGAAGGAGAGGGAGGCGCCGCGCTGGGAGAGGGAGGGGAGGCTTGGGCGACGGACGGAAGAGGCGATGTGGCGAAACGGTGGCCACGCACGGCCGGTCCCTTGTCGCTCCGCAGCATTGGGAAAAAAACGAGGGGAAAAAAAGGGAAAAAACCGACAGGGCATACTGTAGAAAATGTACGGCGTCGTTCTCAACGCTCGGGTGGGTACGGCTTCAACGAGAGCGCTGGGAGGAACTTCCCTTTGTAGGGAGAAAATTGTAGACACTTTTATGAGGTTATGCTCTTTGCCCGACAAAGAGGAAAATTCAAAACACCTTTTATATATCGTATTATATTCCATCTGTTTCAAATTATAAGCTATTTAGATATTTTTAGAGATTCAAAACATCTCAAGTTTAACCAAAATTATATAAAAAATTACAAGAAATTATGACATGAAATAGATATACTATGAAAATATAATTAATGAAAAATCGAATGATATTTATTTTGCATTGTAAATAAATTTGAGATATTTTGACTTTAAAAATTAGAATCCCTTATAATTTAGGATGGAGGGAATATAATATAATATTTTTCTTTTTTCATAAACATAGTTCTGAAACGCACAGAGCACATCACTTTGTCAGTACGTTCTACTCTACGTGTGCGTGTGCCGTGTGTGCGCGTATATATGCAAGTTGGTTGGAGTCCTACGAGAGTCTACTTCTAGATAAAGATGGACCAGTGATCTTTGCCGCTTATCCCAATGATTAAGTCAAAAAAAATACGAGCCATCACGGCACCGAAAGTCCAAGACCAAGCCAGTTCGTTCAAAATCGAAATCAAACCAAATCCATAGATTTTTCAACTACTCGCTCCGGCAAACAGGCCAACAGCCATCACCCCCACCTAATCAATCGACGCCTCGACGGCCCACCCGTACGTCCCCGATTCACAAGGTTGGCCCCACCTTCCGATCCTAACACCCTGTTTTTTTTCACGAAAATAAACGCTGATTTTATCTATGTACTAATTTGTCGTGAGAGAAAAATACGTGGCTGAAAATAAACGGCTGATAGGTGAAAAGAACGGGCTGAGCTGACGCCCACGTATCCACGCTGGTATGTGGGCCCGGCCTGGAGCAACCCTCCCTGTTCTTAAAATTCGCTCGCATACTACTCTCTCTTCTCTCCTCCCCTGCCTGCCATCTCTCGTCCTCCTTCCACAAGCGCCGCTGCAGCCCCTGCCTGCCCGTTTCCGATCTCAGAGGCAAAGCTGCGAGCCCGCCACCGCCGCCATGGCGTTCGAGAAGATCAAGGTGTCCAATCCAATCGTCGAGATGGACGGTGAGATCCCATCGCTTTCTGATAAAAAACCAATCTCACATCCGCGTTGCGCTGCTGAATTTTTAAGTTTTTTTGTAAAACCGGGTTTTGGGGTGCGCCAAGATCTGTACGATTGAACCGACGTTGGGGTGCTATCCTTGTGCTCAGTCTGATTTGTTTGGTCAAGTCTTGGTGGTTGGCTCGCTAACGGAGGTTTTTGGCGACGAACCTATGTAATCTGCAGTCGAGTCGCCACCCTGCCGTTTGAGATTAAATTCATACATGCAGCGGGTGCTTGGATGATCTATCTACGGATGAAGGTCTAGAAAATTTAGACGAAGTCTGCCTAAAATAGAGAAAAAAGTGGTGTTTTAGATGTCACAACTCGCGCTGTCCGGTTGGCAGCGACGAAGCTAGAGAAAATTGGAGGAGTGTTGGTTCATGGACTTGTACTATAGGGACTGCATATACGGCGAAATCATTGTTAAAATCACTGTTTTTTTAAAAAAAAAATTGAGCGGTGCAATGACTGGTAGTGGAATAGTTTCGGTGGATGTATAACTACTGGATCTCAGTCATGCTTTGCGTTCAGTCATCATTGTTGCTCTGCTTGTACCGAGTACTGACCCATGTGCTGATTTTTCCATCTTTCAGTAAGAAAAAGAACAAGATAACGCTCTACCATTTTTAAATGAGAGAGAGACCAAAATAATCCATTTTAGTGATAAGTTTGTAGTTTTTTTTTTTTTATGAAACGAGAAGTTTGTAATTTTTCTTTTCGAATCTGAAATGCACAAAGCTAAATTAATTTGCTCAAACACACTGTAGCTGATACTTTGTCATTGTCCTATTGCAGGTGATGAGATGACCAGGGTATTCTGGCAGTCTATCAAGGACAAGGTAATCAATACTTCATGCGTTCCCAGTTGTCTGATTAAACTGCAGTACTTGCTCCTATTATTTTTTCTCCTCTGTTTTCATTAGGCCAGATGATGACAATATTTTTTTTTTCCAGCTTATCTTTCCATTTCTGGATCTGGACATCAAGTACTATGATTTGGGGATACTGCACCGTGAGGCAACCGATGACAAGGTCACAGTAGAGGCTGCAGAGGCTACTCTCAAGTAAGAGTTTATTTAGGTATTTTGATTTCGATGCTAAGGGTATGCTTGTACCACAAGATTCTTATGAATTTTGTTGAAATCAAGGTCATGCCATGTCATTCTACCATGTAACCTGTAACTTCGTGTTCTATATTACTCTGATCTAACCCAGTGTTTTGCAGGTACAATGTGGCTATTAAGTGTGCGACTATTACTCCAGGTACATTTGATTCTTATGCGAATGAAATATGTATACTCTTAATATTGTTGAAATACCTTTCTATGCAAGTTTATATATCTCTAATTACTTCAACATGAGACAGATGAAACTCGGGTTAAGGAGTTCAATCTGAAGCACATGTGGAAGAGCCCAAATGGCACAATTAGGAACATTATAAATGGTAAAGTGCTTTTGTAATTTGAATGCGATACTCATAGTTTGGCTGGCCATTCAAGCTTCTCTTTCTGCTTGTAACTTTTAGGTACTGTGTTCAGAGAGCCGATTATATGCAAAAACGTTCCAAGGCTTGTTCCAGGTATTTAGCGAAAATTTGAAACTACTCTGCATAAAAACATTTTTATGTGTAATAATGTTTTCCCTCTAAACTGAAATGTTTGTGAAATCAGGATGGACTAAGCCCATCTGCATTGGAAGGCATGCCTTCGGTGATCAGTACCGAGCTACTGATGCAGTTCTGAAGGGGCCTGGGAAGCTGAAGCTAGTTTTTGGTATGGACATATGGTTGCCTACATCAAATCATTAAATTGAATTTCTTTAACATTTTTTTCTTCGCAGATTCACATTATGTCCTGTATGATTGCATTGTTTGTCATTCAGAGAGCTGATGCGAGCCAAAATTTGATCCTCTATTTTTTCTTTTTTCCTTCTCAATTGGTAGAGGGAAAAGAAGAACAGATTGATTTGGAGGTGTTCAACTTCACTGGTGCTGGAGGAGTTGCCTTGTCTATGTACAACACTGACGAGGTACTACATGTCATTACTAGCTCATTGTCTTCAGTTACAACTTACGATATAGTGTGTCAGTTCTGAGTATTTTTCTGAACATCTTTTTAATTGCTGTTGATAGTCAATTCGAGCTTTTGCCGAGGCTTCTATGACAACTGCTTATGAAAAGAAATGGCCGCTCTACCTTAGCACCAAAAACACAATCCTGAAAAAATATGATGGCAGGTGATTACATCTTTATATATGCTCTTATTATCTGTTGCTTGTCTTATAGAATATAAACAATTGGTCTTTTATATATGTGTGTGTCCATGTGTTTGCATTGTGATATTATGTGACCTTGCAGGTTTAAGGACATTTTCCAGGAGGTCTATGAAGCTAACTGGAAATCCAAATTTGAGGCTGCTGGAATATGGTGAATTTCTATCTTGTGTTGTTTGCTCAAATCTTCCAAAAACAGTGTTATCATTATGATGTTGAATCTGGCAGGTATGAGCATCGTCTTATTGATGACATGGTTGCATATGCGCTTAAGAGTGAAGGAGGCTATGTGTGGGCTTGCAAGAACTACGATGGGGATGTGCAGAGTGATTTCTTAGCTCAAGGTCTGAATCCATGCATAGAACATGCTCAATATTATCTTTTTCAACTTGTGTGATAATCAACAAGGCTAAACTGCATTCTAATAATTCTATATATCAATGTGCAGGTTTTGGCTCTTTGGGTTTGATGACATCAGTGTTGGTATGTACTTTCTGGTTTCTGGTTTACTTTCTTGACTAGATGCCATAATTATTATTATAAAGAACCTTAATTGGTGTCATACCAGGGAATGTACCTTCAGAGATCCATACATTCTCATAAAAGATACACAATGATGTCAATTCGTTCTGTATGTATATAGGTGTGCCCTGATGGGAAAACCATTGAAGCTGAAGCTGCCCATGGCACAGTTACCCGTCATTTCCGTGTTCACCAGAAAGGAGGTGAAACCAGTACGAACAGCATTGCTTCAATTTTTGCATGGACAAGAGGACTTGCACACAGGTATAACTTCTACTTGCTTTGGGGCAAACCTTTCACGTATACAACCTTCAGTAATATAGGCGGTGGAGTTTTGCTTTGTTCAGCTATATAGTATTGGTGTGTAAGAACATCATCCTAATTTCACCAAAATAGTGAGCTAATGCAATGTGTCAGCTTGAGGTGAATTTCAGTTCTTCGACTTGGGCCTAGGTTTTTATGGCTAGCTGATTCACTTGGGTACTCCTTTGTTTTTGCACCACAGGGCAAAGCTCGATGACAATGCTAGGCTACTCGACTTTGCTCTCAAACTCGAGGCTGCTTGCGTTGGAACTGTGGAGTCTGGGAAGATGACTAAAGATCTTGCAATTCTTGTTCATGGGTCTTCCAGGTATGCTATGCTTCTCAGTTTTTGCCATCAAGTTCCACCACATTATATTTCTTGCACAATCTTTTCTCAGCGCCTGATCAGCATCTGACTTTTTTCTTAATTTGCAGCGTCACAAGAAGCCATTACCTGAACACTGAAGAGTTCATCGATGCAGTTGCTACTGAGCTCCGATCAAGATTGGGAGCAAATTGAGCGTACAAGAAACTTTACATCGTGACTTGAATGCTTCATCACCGATCTGCTCGAGTCATTTCTGTCACATTGCCAGTCATGCTTCCGTGATGGAGTGAATGTGCGTCACCGAAATTTCGATCCAGGTTAATTAATATAAAGATGATGGAGTCACGTGAGCACCCAAAATAAAGGATATAATATAGAACAACGGTTGCAGATGATTAAATTACTTTATGTTTACTAAGTTCAGTCATTCCCTGGGTATTTTCTTTATTTATTTAGCCTTTGATTTGAATTGCGTGTCCATTCTGTAGTTCATAGTTCCCTCGGTTTGCCCATTCCGTAGTTCGCCAAAAACCGTATGCATTAGGTTTACAGATTTTGGACCCGCAGTACGGATACGGGTCATCATAAAATGATATATACCTGTTGTGCGAATTATGTGATTGAACCATTTCCCACGGGCATTGACCGGCTGTGCTCCTGGTCTCGTGGTGCCCCTGGAAAGAGCGCAACGAACGTGTCTTCAGGGCGGCCCCAAGCTCGGTGCTGCAGGTGACCCAACAGGTTTTTCAGGAGGGATCGGCCTGGATCACTGCCGGCTTCTGCGCTATCTCCATCCTGGTTGCTTCCGCTGATCTCGGTGGTTTCGGGTTGCGCTGTTATCCTGGCATCTCGCCAGGTTCTGTTGTTGAACTTTATTCTCGTTGCTCACCTCATAATGAAATACGTGAAGTCGTGTTCGGAAAAAAAAAATATTACCTACTGAATTTCAACTGTGGCCTCCATGATCCCATCATCTGCCTAAAAAGAGCACTGTCAAGCAAACAAATGCCTTCCGTTCAAAAAAAGAGAAAAAAAAAAAGGAAACCCAGTAGGACTGTAAAAGCCTCAACTCGTTCAATGATACCATTTTTAGCTCACATAGTCACATGGAGATGATGCAACCCATGCTTGTTCTTCGGCGGTAAAGCTAGTTCTTCTATGAGGCGTTTTGGCTTTTTTTTTTAATTTATAGCATTTGATACGGGAAGAGCTTGGAGCAAAGAGCGAGAGAGACGACGTCTGTGAAGCAAAATAATTCTAATGAATGACACGTTATCAAATCACTCGTCTCGTAGATGCATCGATACCTCACCCTAAGTATTTGGATACGTATTAGTAGAGCTCCAGTTCTAACCAAAACAGTTTTAGTTTTTTCTTACGAAGCAGTTATATTTGGTCATGACTTCTTTGATTAGAAAAGTATTTGGTAGAACCACTTTTAATGGTTGTTGAAAACGACGAAATGTCGACAATCTCGTTCTGTTTGTTTTTTTTTACTAGGTAGCGTGCCCGTGTGTTGCTACGGAACAACTAAAATTTCATACTAAAAACACACGACTCGCATGATAAAATAATAATATATGATAAACATGTGAATCACACGTTAAGATAACATTACGTTAAAAATAAATAACTATGTTAAAGTGAGATTTATCTTTAATCAAAAAAGACAAAGATTTGTCATGTAAGGTTATTGAAATGCCCTTTTAATGTTTCAGAAAGGGTCATTACTCGAATGCCCACACAACGACATATCTAGTAACTTACCAATGGCATTCATTTTAAACAAAAATAGCACTATCTAGAGTTCATTAATCGAAAACTAAAGTATAGCAAGACTACGACTGAGTTAATTACATTATTTGAGAAATCCTAGATGTTGTCGTAGTAATTGTCAACAAGGGTGTTCTAGTGCGTTGTAGATTCTTATCTAAGACTTGTATCATTTGATGACGTCATGTGAATCGCTAGAAACATGTGAAGTAAATAAAATTTGAGCTCTTAACTAAAGATCAGAGTGTGAGTGTTAGTTCTATTACAGATTTTAATGCATGAAATCAACCAGCACAGGACTTATGCATCAAACGATCCCTGATCCACAATGGAGGAGCAACCCGCCTCCAACACTACAAAATAAAATTCTAGCTAAACAGCGACCCCGCACATATCATGAACGAAATATGGAGGAGGAAAAGAGGTCGGACCTGGACCATGACGACGATGCGGCAACGGACAGAACGTGGTGAGGACCTGCTCTTCAGGAGTTCCCTTGACGTGCTGCGCGTGCCCGTTGCAGCTGCCTAAAGAAGGAGGACCGTAATAGTTGTTGGATAGTGAATTCGTCGCCGTGCAGGTGGGCTTGGCGGCTATGAAGGCCATTGGTCTCCACGAGCTCAAAGTGCTTGATCACGAACTGCGATGATGACAGAGTGTTGATCACGAATGGCGATGAGTAAGATTTCCAGCTGCGGCGTAGGCGGGGAAGGTAGATTGGTTGCGAACGAGACGGACGCTTGGTCGCTGGCCTGCCGGCGCAGTCCCAGTGGGCGAATCCCCGCTGGCGCTCGTCCCTGCGTAATCGTAGTGCAAACCGATGAAGAACCAACGGAGCGAAAAAAAAGTTTGGAGTTGTTTGCGGATACATGTACTGATGTACCTACACGGACCATCGGCGACAGTAGGCGAAGCGCAAGGACGGAACGACGTCGAGGGAAGGCGGACACGTGACTCCCGGCACGAACCAGTGTTGGATGAACGCGCGGCAGCGCATCAGGTTGTGTCCGAGGCGGCGGCAGGTCAGGTTGCGTCCTAGGCGGCGGCGCATGAATCCAGAGCGGGCGCGGGGCAGGGCGTGGCGCAGACCTGGACGTCGGTTGCTTTGCCGTTGGTGCCCGTGATCTCGATGGTGCCCTTGTCGACCTTGACACCCGGTACCATGCTACCGGTGCTGATCACGAACAGCGACGACAACGGAGTGCTGATCATGAACGGCGACGAAGAAGGAGATGGTATGGCACGTTCTTTCTTACTAGTGGTGATGGGCGTCTCAGGAGAAAATTATGTGCATATTTTTTTTTATTGTTGCCACACGTTATTTCTCATCTGCCGTTCCGTTTCTTCACTTCTATATCAGGAGAAATCATTTCCTTATTTTTTTTTTTGTTGATTTGCCAATTTGTTTTGTTTTTTTTTCTCGCTGGTGGAGACGTATAGCGTGCCACGATTCTTGGCACCGTGATTGGCTCCTCGTTTCTCGATTAGTTACTGGGCGAATCATTAGTATTGCGGAGGGGAGAGAGCGCCGCAATCAAAGTATCTGGGCGTTTCTGCTTTCCCGTTTAGTACGCGGGCGCGTGTCCTTCAGTCATCATATCGCAGGTGGAGGCAGATGGACAGAGCCAAACCATTTGCCTCACCAAAAAGTGTCCATTCTTTAGTCTTATTAGTTGTAAAAGATTTTTTATTTTTGTTCTTTCTTTATCTCTCTCTCCACGGTATCATATGGACTCATGCTCCCAAAAGGCTCCCAATCATGTGAAGCTCCTTTTTTCAAGCTCCCTCTCCCTCTTTGCACTCATCATAGTGGTTTTACGGAGCTTCTTCCACGGAACAGTTTGGTAAAGACCTATTTGGTTGTTGTAGCTGGTCCTGAAACTGTCAAACGCACCCTTTATCTTGATACAGCTTGTGCTCGTTTCAGCTTCTTCACTTTTTAATAATACTAACAAAAGTATCCGTGCGTTGTAACGGGAGAGTATTAAAATAAATTTTTTTCAACAATTCTTAGTGAAAATAAAAATTCGAACAAAGCTTTTGTCATCTTTCGAAAGAAAATAATTGTTCAGTGAACGTTCGTTGCAGCTGGAGAGTGTGAAAATAAATTTTCTCGTTCACTCAATTGGTTTCGTAACCAATTTAGAAAAAGTAATTATTATACGTGTTTGACTTGTTCAATTTCTCTTTGCCAAAAAAACCAAAAAAGATATGAGTTTTTTTAGTAAAATGTCTTTTATTTTATTTGCATCTCACTTGATTACCATCTCTCACTTTACCATATGGTACTAATGTCAATCAGAAAAAAAAAACTTCTATGGCGGACTCTATTGCATGACCGTAAACAAAGCTGGCAGCAGGCCCATTATGGGCGAGGCTGGTGGGTGCGAGGCAGCAGGCCCATCGTGGCCGGTTGCTACTGGATGGTCGTCAGGACGGGACATGGGACGGGACACCAGACCAAAAGCGAAATGAAAAAACTGCTAGAAGAAGAAACTTCTCATTTTATTAGTAATTGATATCAATGGCTTTCATAAACCGGCGAAGCTTCTTACCAGTAGTTTGCCGACTTCTAGGGAGGAGAGAAAAAAAATATCTCAATAAGAATAGTATCAATGTTGGAGAAGCTGAAGCCGTTGCTACAAGCTATACTAAGGATAAACACAATAACCTGGCGAATAGCCTAACACGTCAATTTCCGCTTTCCAAGTGAGTTGGAGGAAAGAGAGGGAAAAAAGAGTGAAGAGTGCTTCTCGCATGTTTTTGTACACGACATTATATTCTGTGCAAATATGGAGAGTATGACACTATCAGAACGAACATCATTGGCTTAAGGACCGTGTACTAAGAAGGATAGATCAAGTGGGCCCAATGATAATATAAACATTTCAAGATTAACTTAGTATAGATAAGGGTTGATTTACATGTCTTGATAAGAGATTTACATGGCTTGACTTTATGCCTTGTGTAACTCTAAAAAGTCCTTGATCTAAAGCAGTAAACATGTTAAGTGTGTTCACATAACTTATTTTTACTTATATTTTGGGTTCAATAAAAATATTTAAATTGCTTTAATTATCCTATAAGTCCTGTTTAGCAGTGCTCTCCGGAAAGAGCCGAATACCCAAAACTATTTTGGAGGAAAAAATTATAACATTTCTAAAATAAGGTTCGACTTCGTTAGAGAAAATTCATCGGAAGGAGATATGTTAAACAACCCTAAAAAAATCTTGGAGCTAGAGATGTGACAAACAGATCCTCTTAGTCTTAGGCAAGAGTTTTGGTCGCTTGCTCTACGGCCAATCTTCCTGTCCGACCAGGTCGGATAGGTGCCGCCTTCCGACCACCCCCTCCCACACTATTTTTCTTCCCCAGCCAGGCGGCCCGGCCCATCGTGCCCGCGCCCGTGCCCGCGCCTCCGCTCGCTGCCACACCCGCACCCACGCCACGCTCGCTGCTCGCGCCCGCGCCTGAGCTCGCCGTCGCCGCCATCGTCGCCATCTCCCGCCGCTTTTCCGGCGGGTATAGAAGGAAGGGGGCCCGGGAAGGAAGGTCGGCCAGGCGGTGGGGATGGAGGCAGGGCGGTTTAGGGGCCCTGGCGGCGGCGGAGGCGGCCGGGAAGGTCGGGGCGGGGGCACTCCGGCCATGGCGGCGGCGAGCGGAGCTCAAGGCGACCGGCGACGATGGCGACGGGATTGGGGGCGGGGAGGAGAAGATGGGGGGGCGCCGCGGCGTGCTAGGGCTCGCCGGAGAGCCCTAGCACGCCGCGGCGCGGGCGGTGGCAGCGGCGGGGGCGAGAGGGGGGAAGAAGATAAACAGTGCTCCTACCTGAGGGTGGTCGGAGGGGCGCCCGGTTTTGACCGGGTAGGACGCTAGCACGACCCTTGCTCTACCGCCTACCAGCGCGGTCCGCGACCGCGAGATCACTGGTAGGGCAGGTGGTTCTTCACTGTTCGAGGGTACACCGACCACTCTCTCAGGCGACGACAGGTGGTTGTGGCATGCCTATCCTGCCCGAACCCCGGCAAGCCTGCTACGGCGCCGTCTCTTGTGCATAGTTTTAAATAGCCCGCTATAGCCTTTTGAAGGCAGGGTGCCGTTATTTGTGTTTATGTACAATTTAGCCGCTATATCCCGCTATAGCTCTGTTAATATCTGTTTTACAGATAAACCGCTAAATACTTAGCCCGCTATTTAAAACCATCATCTCGTGTGAGCTGCCCACGGCAGCGGACACGAGTCCGCTCCCCGCCCATGTGTCCCAGGACGCCGCTCCCGTCGCACCACGTCCCCAGGCCACGCGGCGCCTCACACACGCCGCAGGTCACCTACATAACTTGCTTCCCGTTTCTACGGCGCAAGTGAGTGACATGACATCGCCACAGGAGAGGAAAGGAAAGGAAACCCCCAAGACGAGCAAAGGCGGCGAGCGAGGGTACTGAGAGAGTAGAGACGACCAGGCACTAGCGCAGCGCGGGCACGCAGGCAGGCAAGCGGGAGCAGGATGTCGGGAGCACAGGGCGCGCACCCGGTGGGGAAGACGACGCCGACGACATACGAGTCGGTGGGCGGCGGGGAGAACCGCACGCGCACGGACATTCGGTCGCGGGAGGACCAGGGCGCCATCCAGATCGAGAAGGTGCAGGACAAGGTCGACGACGCCGCGGGCCGCGGGGTGGACCACACCACCTTCGGCGCCAAGAAGGAGCGCCCCGACGACAAGGCCGATCCCGGGGCAACCGGCACTGGCGGCGCCGCGTGATCTGTGTGCCCTTGCGCAGTGAAGCAATGGATGTGTGCGTGTCAGCGTGTGTACCATAGCTGTGTGCGCTGCTTTTTGCTGTAGCGTGTACTCCCTAGTATGCAGTGAAGTCGAGTACTAGATTGCAATAAAGAAAGGACCGTCTGGTCTGAATCCTACTTATATTATCTCAGTTCGGGAAATTTAATTTTACACTAAAATATCATCTCTGACTCTGGCCGTCTCCAAAAATTTACACTAATATCAAATCAACCAGGTAACTAATTATAATTAACTTGACCATGGTGTAGCACGCCAAATCCAAGCTCGGGCCGATATTTGTTGATCTAGTCACCGTGTGGATCGCGTTTGAGGTTTGATTTAATGATTGTTCTGTTGCGTTTTTTTGCTCTTGTGCGGACGGAGACGGACCGCCTCGGCGGCGGCAAGACTGAGCCTGCCTTCCGCCGCATCCTACACCCATTCGCTGTACAGTTTGGATTTTGGAGAAGCAAGAACATAAAAACAGCAGGCTCTTGACGCCAGTCGCCACCTGCATTGGCATGGGGGTCTCGGGGATTCAGCACCAACCGCATGGAAGCACGTCTCCGTGTGGCCTTGTGAAGCTAAAGGGAGGATGTGCTAGCGCTTTAAGATGATGGCGTTCCACGCTTTAATCGACATTCATGTCTGTATCACTATCATGCGCTTGATTCCTCCGTCTCAAGCCACTTCTGATCGTGCGATTCTTCCGGAGGATGAAGAGAAATAGTATTTCTTCTTTTGCTTGGCCGGTTGTCACGTACAACATCTAGATAGGCGGATGTAGATCTCATTGTACGAGGAGTTAAAAGAATTAAGCTTGACTAAATTTGTAGAAGATTCTATTTACATTTAAATCTCCAATTAAGTTTATTATAAAAAATATATTTTATGATTAATTTAATGATACCTATTGCACCTTATTAGCATTACTTGATTAGATATATTTGGTCAAAATTAAGAATCTTTGACTTTCTTGGAAAATGAGATTTACAATTTTTGAGACGGAGGGAATACCATAGCGCCGTAGCTCCCTGCCCTACAAGTTCAAGTTTCATGAGGTTGGTTTGTGGTTAATTTGTTGAATTACAAATTACACAAGTTTCATGAGCTTATTGCAGCCTTGCAGCGGACCGTGAGGAGTGGTCTGTAGATGCGGCAGCGGCGGGCCGGCGGCGTGCGGGGATTGCAGGCAACACAGGCCCGTAGCGGCTATCAGGCCTCTTTTGGTTCACTGTACTGGGCTTTTTATCGCGATTAGTAAGCCCTCAACTCGGTTACGGGGCGGGCCTTGCGGGTATGTGGACAGGCCCGTGCCGCTTGCATCCCCTAGTCGGCTCCTCTCCTCTCTCTCCTCCCCACTCCAGCTCTCTCAACCAGCCTCGCGCTCCCGCCCCGTTCGATCCGACGGAATTCTCTCGCAAACCGTAGGAAAGTTCCAGAAGCTTGCAGCAGAGGCGGGCAGCCGAGCTTCTTCTATTCTAGACGGAGGAGATCCTAGCTCTCTGCGCTGCTGAGATGATCGGCGCCTGGCCGCGGCAGGCGGCGGGGGCGAGCACCGCCGTCCCTGCCCACGAGCGCTGCTTCCCGCCGGAGCGAGCACTCCGTCTCCTGCTGGTTAGTGAGCTGCACGGCCTCTTGCCTCTACTCTCTATACTGCTGAAGCTCGATCGAAATAGCACCCTTCGTTGGTTCCTCTCTCGTCTTTTCTTTTTTTTTTTTTTCCTTCCCTTTCCCCTCCTCGTTTTAAGAAAGTACTGACACATCAGTTTTTCTTATCGTGGATGCACAAAAATTCAGGTATTGTGACTGCAAGATATATGCCTTAAATGACACCCTCTTCAATTGGGGGTGGAAGTATGCTAGGTATGGTCGGGCTTATTCTTATTTTGTTCCTATTTTCGCATGAGTAGAAAATTCAGGTGTTAATATTTTGTTCTCTGAACTCTAAAAGTCCATAGCATTTGGTTCAACATACTCTGAATTGGAATACTACATAACAGATGCCCTGTGCTTTGTTCAAACCATATATATGGACTGCTTTCGTTTCTCTCTCTCTCTCTCTCTTTTTTTTTTGGCAGCTCCATAATATTTTATTTTTTTGTTGTTGTGCTTACATACATTATAAACCTATCTTGCCAAAATGTCCACATTGTATTCTTAATTTATTAGTTTTTAGTTGCTTCTGAAGCAATGCTGTCCATACAGAAGACTGAACTTAAGCATGTTATTCTGCCAGATCTGGCCTTCTAAATATTTCCATAACCAATTAGCACTAAACTTACTCCGTAAAAGTGAAACCAACTAACTATGAAATTTGGCCAAAAAAAAGTTTCGTTTTCTTCTTTGAAATCTTAAGAATATAGCTTTATTTGTATTATTTTTATTGGTAAATAGTGGTATCACTGTATTAAACATCTTGGACTTTTCTTTAGACCAGGTCCTTGCTCTGCTTTCCTTTCACTGATGAATATTGCAGAACTTGTCTGATCTCCTTTTACGTTTTTCCTCAACTAGACCCATGGATACTTCTTGATGCACTGTACACATGTTTGTATTCAATTTTTCCTTGTTTTTAGTTACTTCTCAAACAATGGTTCCAATGAAGTGCAGTTTTTTTGCCACATTCAGAATGTTGACCAAAAGCATTCATTACTTTTGAAGTTATACCAAGTTTTCTTCCCTTCTTTTCCACAGATATATGAGAGCATGGTTTTCTGGAGGCGTTTATCTCTCTCTCATTGCTTTAGTCAGTATATCCTTGGTAAGTTGATGTCCAATAATTATTCAAATGTTCTCTATGTTATACATTACCAAAGTTGAAAAATGTTTATTCGCATCATGGATCCCAATATCCTATGATGTTACCTTTTGTTGCTGCTCAAACAATTAGAACCACCCATGTGGTAGTGGTATAGTGCCTTTAAAATTACAAATGAACATGATTATGTGGCAATTAACAATATGTCTACTTAAGTTAAATGGATGGATTGCTGCTTCAGACAGGGAACGGTGTTGAGATTTTACATTTTGTTCCTAAATCCTAAATTAACGATGGCCTATAGTGTATAAAATTGACAACAGTACTTCTGATGATTAAGTCCTTATGATCTGAAGCATGGGATTTCCTTTTAGTGGTTCAGTATTTCCAAAGGAGTTTAACCTAACCTTTTTGGCTTGGATTTGTCACAACCCATGGCCGCCGGTGGGATCAAGCCGACGACATGAGTAGAACAACCGGAGATCGGAGGGGATCTCAATAAGGAGTAGGAAGCCTGGCTTCCTTACCTTCATCTTCTTTTCTATTTTCTTTCTTGCCCTCCCAGTTCATACTCTTGGAAATTATACACACCATCTGGTCTTCCACCTGGGTCCCATGGGTGAGTGGCCCACTTGTCATCTAAATATTCATGGGTGTTACAGGATTGTAGCTCACTCACATATTTGATAAGGGCTCTACTTGCCTACTTGGGTGTCTAGGCATTATGATAATATTAAGTATTTTTTAAAATAATTAAGTCCACCAGCTGATAACATTATTAGTAATTTCATTGAATAATATTAATCTGTAGTTATCTATCTTCAATTTCTATGTTTATTGGGTTCCTGCTCTTATCCATTTCCATCGATTCCTTATCAATGTGTGATGGGTTTAGCAGGTCTGATATCTTTCATTGTAATAATGTGGACAGAGCACATGTTTGGCTATACTTTTTCCTTAGGTATACAAATCTTATGCATAGTGATCTTTTTAATTTTCTAGATGCTATTGTGGGAGTCAATTGGTGTGTTATATCTCAGGAGTGGATCCCTTAGTGCCTGGTTACGGAACCTACTGGTGAGTAAAATTCGACACTTCTCTTTTCAGCTTCTCACATCAACAAACCCATCATGCACTTCTGCTTATTGCAGACTTCAGGTCTCAGCATATCTATTGTGGACACCACTATCATCATAATGTCAACAATCCTGTCTATTGCTTTTCATGAATTTGGACATGCCGTTGCAGCTGCAAGGTCTTTATGTCTTACCTTCTCATGTTTATTTTAGTATTTTTTTTTTCCTCTTAGATGTTGCGTGCTTTTTTGTTTCGTTCACTTGATACTCAAAACATCTGTAAGCGAGGATAATAGGCGGCAAATAGTGGATTGATTATGAGCCAATGGATTACTGGATTATATAGGCAAGGATGTTCTAGGGTTTTAGTTTATAGAAATAGCATAAATCACAGAGATCCTTGTGACCTTGCCCAACACAAAATTGATCTATATATGCAACATGGGCCTAAGGCTGGCGCATCCAGAGACTAAGGCCCACGGCCTAAACTAACTATCTGTCTAACAGCTTTCTCATGAATTATTTTTGTGTCATGTTCTGACACATTATTTGCTACTTTTGCAACAGTGAGGGACTGCAGATTGAATATGTTGCCATATTTGCCGTTGTACTTTTTCCTGGGGCATTTGTTGCTCTGAATTATGACCTACTACAAAATCTGCCTCTTTTTTCTATGCTTCGGATTTATTGTGCAGGAATTTGGCATAATGTTATGGTAAGCCATGTTGTTGTGCATTGATTATTTCAAATAGATAGGAGTAAGTCTATTTTATTGGTTACATCCTCTTTTTATTTTCGTAAACCATTGTCATATACTTTCAGTATTTGGGTACTTATTGCTACCTCATATGGAAGTAAATTAGTTAAATCAAAAGAAAAATGCATTGCTATTTGCTTACTTGCAATAATAAAGGCAACAAACAAGAAATAAGAGCAATATGCTTTATGCAGTTTGTCATAAGATGCAACTGATCTCGCTGAATATTCATTTGAAACAATGTGAGCAGAGATATATTGGGAAAATGGAAACTAACCTCCTAACAAGCATGTCCTTATCTTTGCTTAAGGTAGTAATTAGATTTTTTTCCCCCTAGAAGTTCACTGTAAAAATATAGTTGTATTTGAGGGGATACACCAGTGAGTATCTTTGCCTACACATACATTTGAGAGGATACATTTTGTCTCATTAGGGCATGAGAAACTGAAGTCATTATATATGACATGGTTTTGCCGCCTTCTTTTTTATTCACTTATTTGACTGTAGGCTTGTAGCCTAAATCAGGGCTCAAGGTAGATACCAACCAACTAGAAACAATTTCTGGTTTAGAAAACGACGTTAAACCCTGGTTAAAGAAGTGCAAATCTCTATAATTCTAAATTGCAGCCAAGCTCCGGCCAGGGATTGGGCCACGTCGCCTCTATTTTCTCGGCCGTCAGATCATGATCGAACAGTCTAAGTGCAGGCAAATGAGTTTGCACTTTTCTAGAGCCTTCTCCAATGCCCCGACAAGACGAAATGCTGACACCCGTTGATTAGGCTCGCTGCTTTTAAAATGCCACGGCGTGCAGTGTGCATATTTCCATGGTATGGCTCTCCTGTACGCGCTGCGGACGGCACATGCTGTGCTGCAGTCTTGCATGGCTTTCATATCCCAGCACTGCAAGCGGATTGCTGAGGTTACATGGATTTTTGGGGCTAGAGCAAATAAGCAATAGCATCAAAATAGGAGAAAGATGATTCCTTTTTTTTTCCCTAAGATTAGATAACAAAGAGAGATTCTAGGCCATGTTTAGATTTACCACCAAATACCAAAAGTTCAATCACATCAATATTTGGACACATGCATGGAGCATTAAATGTTGATAAAAACTGAAACTAATTTAACAGCTTCACAAAATGTTGTGAGATGAATCTTTTGACCATGATTAGATACTTACTGCAAAGGTTAGCACGTTGCTACAGTAATTTTTTTTTGCAAAATGGGATCTAAACATCCCCTTATTTTAATCTAACATAGAATGGCGATTGGGTAGATCGACTGCAATACTAATTTACACCTTACATGGATCTCTCCTAGATGTTTGGTCATGAACTGAATTACATGGATCTTCTTGTTTCCATACAGTTAATAAGTCATTAGGCTATCTGCATCGCCAATGTCCTAAACACGCCTGTTAAGCAGTATGACCCACGTGACAGTTTTCTTTTCCAGATCGGTAAAAGCATGCACGCTGCCGTCGAGAATGCGCTATTTGCGTCGGTAAACCAAACCATAGTAGAGCAGCTGCCTTCCCCAAGCCTGGTGGGGTCCAGTGGAAAGCTTAGCGTGCTGACCGCTCAAACTCCAGATTTGGCGTTAGCCTGTAGAAAACGGAGCGGTGGAGGATGTCATACCGTCGCATGGTGCAGCAAGTAAAGCGCTAAATTTAACATACAGGGCCTTTTACCGATCGGCGCTGAGCATCTCCAAGAGTTTGCCAAATGAGCTTGCTATCCTTGTAAAATCAAGCGACTTTACAAATTTTCATTATATTGGTTTACAACATATCACCCCCTTACAAATACTACTCTCTGTTAAACTCAACCATCTATTAGCACATATATGCAGTTCTTTACATGTGCACTAACTTGCAAGCTGACATCAAGTTGATCTACGACGCTTTGCTTACAGGATGAAATTATTGGAGAAAGCAATCTAACAGCAACAGTTACTATAATTTAATCTAACCTTGTCCTCTATTCAAACTTTAAGTAGGATAGAGTCTTTGCGGAGCAAGAGATGAGCGTGCTAATTTTTCTTCACAATCAACATTTCTTTCGGCCATTCTCAATGATCCATGGCTGGCCCGCTCCAAGAAGGGCGCGGCAAAGCCGCGCCGTTGTTTCTAGTATAATTCTAATGCAGTCTTAGATGTACTTAGTGTAGAACGTAATGTTATGAGCTTGTTACTCAATCATTGTTTTATAATTATAAAACTTTTTTTTTTGTTATGATTTCATGTTTAATAGCTCTGTACAGCATGTGTGATGATAACATTATTACTTCCGGTGATGTTATATCCTCTCTATGTGAGTGGTGATGGCCTTATGGTAAGTCTACTTCTAGCTCTATGTGTTCACATTATTTTAATCTTGGCAATCTTTATCTTTACAATCTAAAAGTCTGTCAGAACAGGTCGTGGAAATCCCTGAAATATCTCCTATGTCAGAATACTTGTCCACTCATGATGTTATCATTTCTGTGGACTGGTCTGAAAATTACAAGAACTGATGAATGGATGAAGATTCTGAACGAAGGTACTACAACAAAATCTAGCAATCCTGAGTTCCTTGAAGGCTCTCATAGATATGTTGCCACTAGTTCTTCCAAGGGTTATTGTGTGCCCAATTCATGGATAGATGCAAGCAAAAATCTCTGGCAGATAAGAGAGAAACTGCCTTGCCCAGATGAACTAATAGCCTTCGAAAAAGTTATCTGTAATGGCACAACCATTTTGACTGAGAAGACTAGCATAGGTAGTGACGAGAAGGAAGTTGAGGGACAATATTGCTTGATTGCAAAAGATGTAGTAAAGCTTAGAAGGTGTGGAAACGGATGGCACAGGACTGAAGATGATGAAAGTAGTTGTCTATGTTCTGAGGTAACACCCCCTCATTTATTTTGATTGGTACCACATTTTAATGATGAATTAAGAGTCTCTAGGAACAATCCTTAGGAAATCCTTCCTTCTATAAGTAATCTTTTTGTATTGTTTATATATTATGCTTAATATGTGTGTATTTGATCAATGCCGATAGGATGAGCACTGCTTGGTACCTGTTCTGACCCCAGGTTTTTCATGGAGTGAGGTCTCCTATGCCAGGCCATACTCTTTGAGATGTTTAAAAAGGGGAGGAAATTTATTATCATCGCGTACTGCGAATAGTAACTTTGGACAGGGTCCTTGTGAAGGATCTTTTGTTTATGTGGGTGATCTGTCATCAGCAGCACGTTCTGTTAGGTTATCCCACTACCGACCTCGATGGGCACTTCTACTTTTCATTGCAGACATCCCATAT
The DNA here is from genome assembly GCA_038502445.1 of Eremochloa ophiuroides. NCBI lineage: Eukaryota > Viridiplantae > Streptophyta > Magnoliopsida > Poales > Poaceae > Eremochloa > Eremochloa ophiuroides. The sequence goes on along the minus strand of JAHLJS010000006.1, from coordinate 58,770,951 downwards.
ATCTTGGAAAATGGTTTAAGGAGCTTGCTTCATGCATCTGCAGCATTGGCTGTAATCAATTGCCTACCGGTGAGTCTTTACCTCACTGATGGAGTGGAAGATTCTTCAGTTCACTAGCATCAATTGTGAATTGTGACATCTTTACTTCTTTGATTAGAAGAGGATAGCCTTAGGAGAATTTGGTGTCAATCTTTAGAACAAAGAAACTTTCCAATTTGGCAAGTAATTTTAAGGACAAATCTATATGATATGATAGTTGTTGTTTTTTAATGTTAAGATGGCTTCATTCTTCTTCCTTTCTGTTTTTGGGCATAGTGTTGTTTCTGTTGGATTATGCTAACTAGTGGGTCTGGATTTCTTTAATATGATTTCTGAGTGTTGGCTCAGTAATCTGCTTTTCTATGTTTGAAACATTCCGATTAACGGTTTTTTATGTTTTTATATTTGTATATTGCGCTTCTATGTTCAAAGTGCTTTTCTAGCAGCTAACTCTTATCCCAATGGATAGGTGTATTTTCTGGATGGTGAAGCGATTTTGGAAACTACCTTAAGCTATGTAGCCTGGTTTACCCCAAGATTGCAACGCAGAATTCTGAAAGTATGCTGCTTTGTGTGGACGGTTTTAGCAGTCATTACGTTCTCAAGTATTTGTTATTCCACAGTGCTATATTATGGCGTTGTATAACAAATGGCCTATGGAATTTTGTCTTGAACAAAGAGAAAATATCCTTCTAACAAGAACATCCAATTATACTCTCTCCATTCCAAATTACAATTTGTTTTGATTTTTCTGGATACATAGTTTTATTAGCTACCTAGACATAAGCTTATATATAGGTGCATAGCGAAATCAATGTACTTAGGCCCCCTTGGGCAACGCTTCCCCCACTCTGCTCCGCGCATGATTCTGGAGAGCACACCGCGCCACTTCCCCGAGGAAGTGCTCCTCCAGGCTCCCTCTAGTTTGCACTATGGCTGGGGAGCGAAAAAAACCTGCTCTCTACTGATTCACTCCCGCTCCCTGGTCATCTCGTCCGTGTTTGCCCTTCTCTATGCTCCCCCATAGGCGCCACCCTTCTTCGCCGCCCCGTCCTTCTCCTAGTTGGAGCCAGGTCGCCACCCTTCTCCGCCGCCTTCCTCCGTAGTTGGTGAAGGAGGCGAGGCCGTTGTCCTTTTCAGCCGCCTTAACCTTCTCCGTATTTGGCGAAGGAGGCGAGGTCGTCGCTGTCTCCAAAGCCTAGAGCACTACCAAACGGTAGTGAATCCAGGTGGGGAGCGGGCGGAGCTGGAGCAGAGGGAAGCGAGGAGTGAATGGAGAACACTACCAAAAGGGTCCTTAGGAAGCTAGAACAAATTATAATTTGGATCGGAGAGAATGTTGCAAAGATTCAGGTTCATCTTTTTTTATAAAAAAATGTCATGATCTTCAGTAGGTACTATGCTTGGACTTATTTTATTTTTTTATTATGTGCGAGGGCACTTAATGCGGTCTCAGTAGGAAAATCCACCAATTCTTTCGCAGGGTCAAGGAATTACTAAGGCTGCGTTTAGATTGGAAAAAGTTAGGAAAAAGTGAATTTTGTTTGTATTTGACTAACTTTTGTCCAATCATGGCTTAAATAGACTCAAAAGATTCATCTCGAGCTAGCCAGACAAAAAAGTATAAATATGCAATAGCTGCTACTTTATTTAGTGCTCTATGTAAGCGGAAAGTACAATCGATATGATGGAGAAAAAGAAAATTTTCTGTGAACTAAACACACCCTAAAGACGGAGAATTTCCTGACAAAACCCAGCCAAGAGCCGACAGTTCAAAGAAATTCATCATAGTATTTACAGCTCATTGTTCCACTCGAGAGAAAAAACACTTTGGTTCTTGTGAATTGTTTAAAATACATACCTTAATGTGCAAGTACCATTGTGTCTTCAGAACTACTCCCTCCATCCCAAATTGTAAGTCATTCCAATAATCTTGAAGAGTCAAACTTTCTCAACTTTGATCAAGTTTATATAATAAGATAATAATATTTACAATATCAACTAAGTATTATTGGATTCTTCATCAAATACATTTTCATAGTATACTTATTTGGTGTCATAATTTTTCATATTTTTCTCTATAATTTTGGTCAAAATAGAGATAATTTGACTCTCCAAGATTCTTGGAACGACTTACAATTTGGAACGGAAGGAGTAGAAAAAGCAAAGCATCAAAATTCAAAAGCATGCAATTATGATATGGCACCCATATTACTGCCTTGAATCTCCAAAATTTCTGAGCCAAGAACAAAAATAATAATACGAGTTAGCACTGGATATTTGAACAGGTACACTATGAGGGTAACACAGCCACCAACATCAACTGCAACAACATTGCTTGCATTTTTAAAAGAGTAAAATGCGCTATACGTCCTAAAACTTTTGCTCACTTCTTATCTAGGTCCTATGAATTTTTTTTTCGCTCATCTGGGTCCATGAACTTTTCTCCACTTCTCATCTATGTCCAGGTACTTTTTCTTCACTCATCTGGGTCCATAAACTTTTTTCCACTTCTCATCTAGTCCACAGCAGACCACATAGGACTCTGTTGTCTACGTGGCCGCTGATGTGGCACCACGTGCTCTTTTTTTTTTAATTTGGGGCTAAAACCTTGAAATTTTTATAAAATCACAGAAAAATCGTAAAAAGAAAAATCTAGTTTTGTTAGACTTAACATGAACAGATCTATGCAATAGATATATAATATGATATGCTTTAATTTAAAGTTTTTGATGTAGCTGTAGATCTATGTAAGTCTATGTGCTCCTGTACTTAATTCATAACTGCAGCTCCTGTGCTTTAGATTTATCTTTACATCACATGCTTTATTGCAATTAAAACTTGTTTTTATTGTAGTAATTAATTTACTAATTTTAGGTATGTAATATTTTTATACTAGCCATGTTTAGTTATCATCCTATTACCATAAAAATCTTAACTTCAAATTAAATATTTGGTACACCAACTATTTATTATGAATTAAATATAGAAACACATAGATGTACAACTATAATAAAATTTTTAAAATAAAACGTGCCACATTTTAGTGCCACATAGGAAGTAGAGTACTATGTGGCCTGCTATGGACCTAGGTGAGAAGTGGAAAAAAAAGTTCTGAACCCAGATGAGCGAAGAAAAAAATACCTGGACCTACATGAGAAGTGAAGAAAAGTTCATGGACCCAGATGAGCGAAAAAAAAGTTCATAGAACTAAACGAAAAGTAGACAAAAGTCTAAAGACTCACGGCATATTTTATTCTTAAAATTAGACAGTTATACACTCATACTCTTCATCTGAGTGTGGTTGTTAATATTGCGGCAACAAAGCAATCATGACCAAGCATTTGTGTATTCACTCCTTAGATAAGTTCTTCCATAATGTACAAATAGTTGAGATTCCAGGCTCTACTAATGCTACCAAAACACTTACCGCCTTAATTCCAGGGCCTCAAAAAAAAAAAAAAAAAAAAAAAAGGGCAACATCACACTAGACCTCACCACCCTATAGCTAGTTTGCTTCAACGCACTGGAGGACGGTCCTCGTTAAAATGTCGGAACCATGTATCGCTGGAGCGGGGGCTTGCTGAATCTTAGCCTTCTCAGTTGATCAGAGACGAATACAAACTGAAAAAGAAACATGAAAAGGGGTACAAGCAAAACCATAGGAGCAAATATCAATCAAACCATCGCTAAGCATTATGCTTCTAGGTGTGAATGCCAGTGCCATTTGGGTAGTACCCGTTTACCAAGCTGTTCAATGGATTCACAGGTCCAGTTGGGTACAATTTCAGTTTCGGGACTTTATTTATAGAACATGCTTTTGCTGTCGGACTGCTGCGTTGAAGCAAAGGTTCTAGCTGTCCAGATGCCGCGGCTATCAGCCCTGTCAGCAGAGATGAATTGTTGATTCAGATGAGCTCAAAATGCAGTAGCAGTCTTATTAGCAGAGTAGATATCAGAAAGAAAAAAACTCATGGTACTTTGCGAAGTAGGGTGTGTTACCTAAGAAAAGCGGAGATGGTTTTCCTGGCCTCGACTTGAATTCAGGATGGAATTGTGCACCGATGAAGAACTTGTGAGAGGGAAGCTCAATGATCTGCATCCAACAGAGCACCATTAAGTGATTGAGAAAACATTTCTTATTAAGTTCCAAGAAAGTACATCCAAGTCTACAGCATCTAAGAAAATTTCCAAACTTACCCCCATGCGTTTTCCAGTTTCATCTTTGCCCACGAATTGAAGCCCGGCTCTCTCAAAGTCTGGGACCATATCAGGGTTCACCTGGAAGAAAAAAAACACACAAAAAAAGGTCATCACTATGCAAAAAGATTAACAGTGACATACATTATTCAATATGACTAATAGACAATTCAATCAGGATACCTCATATCTGTGGCGATGTCTTTCATCTACAGAGCTGGCATTGCCATACCTGAGATATATATACAACAGTTATATTTCACCACATCAAGTGTACAATCATGCATTAGACTGAAGTATATGAGGATTAGTGTTTTCATACAGCTTTGCAGATTTGCAGCCACTGACATGGAAATAGGTTTTCCTCGATCCAAGCCTCATTGTCGCTCCCATTTGGGTTTTTGAGCCCTGTGGAAGTGTTGTCAGAAGTTTACAGTTCAATGAACATGAATGGTTAATGAAGGATAACACCAAGTAAGCATGACAGTGAACATAACCTACCTCTGGCATGAAGATGACACAGGGTGATGTTGTAGCTGGATCGAATTCCGTGCTATTGGCACCTCGGAGTTTCATCACCGAACGAGCAAACTCAATCACTGCAATTTGCATTCCCAAGCAAATGCCAAGATAAGGAACATTGTTCTCGCGTGCATATTTTGCGGCAAGAATTTTGCCCTGGACTCCTCTATCTCCAAATCCTCCAGGAACGAGTACACCATCTGCACCCTGAGGTGGAATTCCGTGAGATGACTGTACAGAAGTACAGAACTTTCAAGAATTGCATCATGATACCGTTTGATGTATGCACTTACCTTCAGCAATTTCCATGCTTTTTTATGGGCTTCAGGGGTCTACACACACACACACACACACACAAAAAAAAAAAACATCTCAAAAGCATCAGCAAAAGCTCCATTGAGGAATGGAATTGATTCAGTGCCCCATGACCCATGATAAAAACTGACCTCTTTAGCTGAAGAATCCTCCAGATCGCAGGAAGGAACCCACTCGACTACAAGCTTTCTTTCCATAGCAACTGATGCATGCAAAAGAGCCTGTAATAATGTTAATTTCGACAAATTAGTCAGTACTGCTAGCAAGAGTATTCCCGGCACAAATCCATGGAATTAAGAGCATAACCACAATTTAAACAAGCTTCAAACTGAAAATAGCGTCATGTAACAAAACTGAAACTCTTCAAGCAGGTCCCAGCCTCTTCTCAATTCTCATTTGCACATGTTTATGGTACATTTATAAGAAGTGTCATCTTAATGTTGCTCTTGCCTTTATTTTCAATAAGATAGGGTAGAGCCATGGTTGAGGAACTGAAAAAAAAAACATGCGATTCATTTTGGTCTAGTATGTTCTTTTCACCGATTCATCATAATCAAATATTGGGTAGGTAGGATTTCGTTTTCAGTCCAAATTTTTCCATCTATTTCTTCTTATTTATAGTGCCACCCAGTTCCTCCTAGTTGGCCAAGCTTTCATTTTCAAATTCAAATAGTAATATTCTGACCTTTATGACAGACAGGTAGGAATCCGATAGGCCAGTGTATTTTCCAACCATGGCAATCTTGACCTGAAAAGTTAATGCAATAGTGCTCATTTTAACCAACTGTTTGCTCAAAAACATAAGGGACAATATTTTACCCCCTCCCTCCTGGAAACAATAGGAAGAATAATGATTGAAACCTACCGGGGTCTTCAATTTGTCAAACTTGGTGGCTCTTTTAGTCCACTTCGCTAACTCAGGTTGCCGAGGTACTTTTCCATCACTGCATACACAACAGTTACAAAAAGTGAACACAAGAGCTCCTTCAATGTTCAAACTACAATATAAACAATTGATGTGATAATGCAAAAGAACATACTACTGAAGTTCTAAAACTTTCAGAATAGCTTCATGGGCCTTCTGGTCCTATAAAAAAGTTTCATTGTGATGGTTAAATAAGATGTGAATTCCGAATTTACCATAAACATTCCATCAGGAAAGAAATACCCTACCCTTAGCAACAAGGGGATGTGCCAAATGTTTGTCACATCATGGAGGTTCACTATATTTGAGATCTGCAACATAATTTGTGTTGTCAACACAAGAGCAATGGTAAAAACTCAAAAGAAGCATCGAATGGGAAGCATTAACATTACCGGAACTTGACAAAATTGTGAAAGCTTGACCTTTACATGTTCCTCCAATGGCTGCCGAAAACACAAAAATGACCATTAGTGATTCAGTGTTAAGCACCAACAAACAGTTAAATGGAGGCTTTTAAGTACTGGAAACTGGAGAAAGGTGACTGTATGGTATACCTCAGTACTGCGACATGCTAAAACATCCGGTGCTAGCCCAAGTCCTCTAAGCCCTCGAACACTATGCTGTGTAGGCTTAGTTTTCTACACAAATGTAACAGGCTGTCAATTACATGAAAGTAAATAATAAAGTTTAGTTTTCTTCAAGCTAAATTGTAATTATACGCAAACCACCGAAAAATTTACCTGTTCACCAACTACATTTAGAACCGGAACAAGACTGACATGAACGAGACAGAAGTTTCCAGATCCTACAGCACCGAGCAGGAATGAGAAGATTATAACAAAACTGTAAAAAGGAGTAAAGGACTAGGCCAAAAGGTAATGTTTCGTGCTCAGAAGTGTTGTTTTCTTACCAACACGGTATGAGAATTGACCTAATGCTTCAATGAAAGGCATTGACTCAATATCCCCTGCATCAAGAATGCCACTCTCGTTATGCGACGAAAAGATTTTTTCCCCTGCACCGTCATACTTACACAACTATGGGAAGAATTAAGCAAAGATAAACTAATCTAGGTATTTGAACTATGTAATGCTTCTATTTATGCAATAATAGAATCATTATCTTCACCTATAGTTCCCCCAAGTTCAATGACACAAACATCAGGAGGTCCTTCTTTGCCGTCGACTGGAATCATTGCAACACGTTCAATCCAATCTTGTATTTCATCGGTAATATGTGGCACAACCTGATAGTGGAAATGAATACAAGTTTAGCCACGTCTGTGAATAATGATATTTTTATCACATGAAAAACTCCAGATATTTTTATCACAAGTTTAGCCACGTCTGTGAATACAGATCACCCACCTGGACAGTTTTTCCAAGGTAGTCACCTCTCCTTTCTTTGTTAATGACAGCCTGAATCGAGCATTACAAAGAAAACTGATATTAAATTACAGGTGACGAAACCAGCAGGTACAGTGGTGTCAAGTCCGAGGAGAGTTGGACTATGCACAAGCGACAGAAGATCACATGATAATGTAGTAAATATAGGAACAATATTTTTCGTCCTGCTAACTTGCAATAGAAAACATAACGGATAGCTCCAACGGAGTGCTTGTTTCAACTGTAGTTTCAGACCTAGTTACCTAGTTTACTTTTGCATCCCATACAAAATTCAGGTAGTCAACAGAAGAAAGATTATTTATCCACCAATTGTCAGAAACAGCCAATAGGCCATCAACTCCACAACCACAATTAATCCACCATGTGGCAGGCTGAATCTTTTTCAGCTGCTTCCGACAACGGTGGCAGGCTAGAGGCCCGGATGATTCTGCACATGCATAATTGTACTGCAGTGGATCTTACGATGAAACGTAAAGTGGCTCAATAAAGATTTGTGGGTTCCATGTGCATGCAGTCAATCAAACGCTCAATGACTTGCAGATAGCCACTGAATGCCGCAGGTTTGTTAATTCAAAGTAAAAGGGGGGAAACACCTTTCTCCTTTTTTTTTAGAAAAAATATAGGGAAGTATAAAAGCAAACTTTTGACTTGATAGCGTCATACTCCACATGAGTTTCTAAATGAACGTGGATTTGGGCTCATCTGTCCAATTACCTGATAGATCTTTCCTGTGGTTATATTGTTGTCACGGGTCAATTTGATATCCAGAAAACGTTCATAATTTCCAAGGTCCAAGTCCACCTTCAAGAAAAATAAAAGGAAGAAGGACCTATTAGCCGGAAAGATATATCCAAATTGTACCCTGAAGACAATGTCGGCAGAGAGGTCATCCATGATGCAAAAACAGTGTTTTTTCTGTTAAAAGAGGGACACAGGAGGATACGCAGGACCAGCTTGTAGTTAGTTACCTCGCCACCATCGTCCAAAACAAAAACCTCCCCATGCTCGAATGGAGACATGGTTCCAGCATCGGTGTTGAGATATGGATCTGCAAAGAGTATTCACAAATGAACAACCATAAGAAATTACGGGCAGCAGGTAACCTTAGCTAACAAAACTAAATGGTTTCTTAAACCCTTCACCAACTTTCAGCATAGACAGAAGCCTTACAACTAAATTCTTCAATGAGCCAAGACGGAGAAAAAAGAAACAAAGGCACAAATTCCCAACCACTTCGGAAATCCGTACTTGCACATTCATCAAATGGAGCAAAATGAATACCTACCTTGAGAAAACGGCACCGAAATATGTCAAAAGAAATTTAATGCTTGAGGTGACAAAATTGACCTAAACTACTGTGGATTCCGTCTCTTTGAAGGAACTAAGATCGTGACACCAGGTTCATATTTCGGATTCTTCGTTAAAATTAACAAGTACTCAACATCCAAAACGAATGTTGTTATTTGTTAAACACTTATAGATTTACCAAAAGAACAGACAAAAGCATCCAAAAGATAAACGGAAACATGGTGTCACAACTCACGAAAGGCATGATCGAAGGTACAGATACTGAACCAGATGACTGCAGCTCACTGCTCGCTGAAGGCTATTAGCATATATGTAGCTATGTACAGAAGTATCAGAGTCAAGCGTATACAAGGCTAAAACAACAACAATGAGCAAAGATGAGCTAAAGCTTCCAACAAACTTGACAGTAGGAATCTGGATGTCTCGTTTGACAGTATATTTGGTTCAACGAATTTTCAAGGCAGTAACAGGAAAGCAAACACGCATGCTTTCGAGGCCGTTTTTGAGTGAGGTTTACAAGAGTCTAAAAGCGTCAGCCATTGCAGCAGGGGAAACGTTCCTTTGACAGTTGAGCCAAATTCGAGAGCGCATTTCATTTCGGCCACGAAGTAACAACCAAGCGCAACAACCAGACGAGGGGCTGCCACGCGGCCACCGGCCATCGCACGCCCCGCCCAGACAGCTCCGCGGCATCCGGAAAATGCCGCTTGCTTTGCCCCAAACAGCACTCGTTGCACAGCCGAAACGACAAAAAGGGAGCGCTCGGGCCTGGGGCTCAGACCGAGGCTCTAACCCAACCAGCAAAGAGACGGCACAACGAGATCAGGCAAATCCCAGTCTTTTCCACCGAAAAATCCGCCCTTTTTCCGGATTCTCCGCCGGTGGCAGTTATGTTTTTTTTTCTCTCTCTCTTCTTTTCGCGCGGAAACGCCAAAGCCACCGCCCAAATGACCGAAAAAACAAAAATCGTCAGGAAGGAAGCGAGCGGCGGCGGGGGGAGGAAGGGAAGGAATGGCTACCGATCTTGATGGTGGTGACGCGGAGGCCGCAGGCCTTGAGCACGACGCCGATGCTGCTGGCCGTCACGCCCTTGCCGAGGCCGCTCACCACGCCGCCGGTCACCAGCACGTACTTCATGGCCGCCGCTAGCTCTCTTCTCCTGTGCTCTGCAGGACAGGTAGTAGGAGCAACCGAGCAAACTGCTGCGCTACTCACTAGGCTAGTGCGGTGCCAGGGGAGCAAGAGTGGGAGTGAAGGCAGGCAGAGTTAGAGAAGTTTTTAGGCTGGAATGAATGGAGTGGGGAGTCGAGGGGGTTAAATAGAACCTCAGGGGAGGCCTGCCTCACTTTTTTTTTTTTTTTTATAACTGCCTCCCTCACTTCAAATGTAGCATAATAATAAAATAATGGTACTAAAATAATACAACGAGAAGAGATATGTAGATATAATATCTCTTTTTTTGTTGGAACATTTTGGCTGCCGGACAGGAATTGGTTGACGCCCAGGTGGCCGGTGAGAGCGTGTTACCGTGTCTGATTGTGGTCTGCTCTACACATTGGATTTCTGTTACAAGCGACACCAGCCTAGAGACGCTGAGAAAGTGACCGCTCAGCCTCAGAGTGGATTGTGTACCTGGAAGGGTCGAAGCAGCAGCCTTCACGCTCAAGTACGCCGTGGGGAGCACGAATTAAATGAATTTCAGTGAACGGTGTATTTTATAATTAACATGTACAAATAGATATATGTTAATGAATGATGTGGATAGATTGCATAATAAATAAATAAATAATACATTATAATTAAATATTTCAGTGGATTGTCGAAATAAACTTTTAGTAGGGTTTTAGGATTATAAGATATAGATAGATGATATAGTCATATGGATAGAAAAAGATATAGGTATAGATGGAGTTTTAAGATTATGAGATAAGATAAGATAAGATAAGATAGATAGATAGATAGATATGAACGAAGTTTAGGATTATAAGATATATAGACTTACAGAGTAGAAATGATTAGGTTTAGGGTTATAAAATATTTGGATATAGATATAGGTATAAATATAGATTAGAATCGAGCAAACTCGATCAACGATATAGTTTTCAGTTGAGACTCAAGTGGATGACCATTGAGTGTGCTCTTAAATCATGTGACTGCAAACTAAAGGTTTTATTAGTGCTCCTCTTCACAAGATAAAATCAGGACAGATTTCTCAACAACCAGTAAACACCGAGAAAAAAAAATCAGGACCTATGATGAAGCTTTTCTTTATTTTTCGTGTTTGTTCTCAATTTCTTAAATTATATACAATTATACAATATTTCTAAAAAATAAACATATCAATATGCCGCAATTTACAATACACAACTGGTGTCATTTTGAAAAATATAACACAAATTTAGGTGATTCTAGTGTTCTTCACATGTGTTGAGAACATGTATCTAGTGCTGTGGTAGGATGCAGGAAGCTCAATATACGGGAGTTCGACTCTCTCCTTGTATTATTTTTAGTGAAAAATATATGGTCCAATAACAGTTACAACATGATACACGACCATTGGCACATCTTCGTCGTTAGTGACACGTCCTGTCAGGGCTCATGGTCTTTTCTTGATTATAACTTTCTGTCGATGCATCAGGAGACGTCTTACCCTCATGGGTGGAGTTTTTTCTTTGGATGTATCATTGTGTCAAAAAATAATAATTCTTGAAAGGAGGTAGATGTGTTGACACAAAAATTGAGCACACCACAAGTGATATATCGCACTGGTCGCAAACAGATCGAGAGACAACATGACTCTACAAATTAGCTATTTTGTAGGGAGCCAATGTGTACTATTTCTATAAAAACTAGCGTGGGCTGATTTTAGAATTACCCTGAGCCCAATTTGAGGGTCAACAATGTCTTCATACTAAATTTTGGATGCGTTAACATAATTCTTTTGGAATGACTTGTAGGTTTGTAAGCATAACGGATACCTCCTTTTAAAAGGATGCTTCAGACCATATATATTAAGTCTGGATAAGAGGCAACGGTTGAGGTAGGACAAAAGCAGTAGTTTTCAGGTTTGTAAAGGCTTTTGTCCTTTTTGTGTTTGGTTCGGGGGTGCAACTGCTGAATACGTGGAGTACGGTGCTTGTGTTGTAAGATTATTTTAGCTTACCAAGGGTGAATGGTAGCGCCTGGACTCCGGTCGTCACAAATTTCTCGGCACAGAACAGGTGCTGTTTATGATCTTTGAACAACTCACTAACACATGAAGAATCACAGCCCCTCCGTGAGTTTTATAAACGTATTATCTCACACAATAATGTCCTGTTTTTCGTCAATACGTTGCACGTGCACGGTGAAATTGTGTCATAAAGATCTAGTAAAAAAAACTGACAAATATCAGATCTTTTGTCTGATAAAGCAGTAAGATTCTTTGGTATTGCCATTGTCGCGTAGAAGATCTCAAAATTTTTATATTTGTTATGTGACATTCTTCACTCATGTGCCATTTCGCTATAATAACTTATTAATTATAAATCGTCGTAACCTTGTACAGTGCTACTATAAACCAGGATTACTTTAAATCCTCGTCGGGAACTTAGGCCCCGTTTAGTTCACAAATTTTTCTTCTCTCTCCCCATCACATCGATTGTACTTTCCGTCTGCATGAAACACCAAATAAAGTAGCAACTGTTACATGTTTGTACTTTTTACCTGGCTAGGTCGAGATGAATCTTTTGAGTCTACTTGGACCATGATTGAACAAAAGTTGTCAAATACAAACGAAAGTGCTACATTGCACTTTTTCCCCAACTTTTTCTCAACTAAACACAGCCTTAACGTCGAACAAGTTGTAGCTCTGAACGATTTGTTCCAGACCGTCAACAAGGTTGGTAAGAGAGATCAGCAGCTCATACCCCAGCACGCTCTTCTTGAATGACGGAGCAGGAGCGTGCAGACCGTAGCTCAGCTGTATACCATTTAATATCGAATCTTGAATGTGTAGACTAGGGAAGTCCGGCCTACACATACCTCCTAGAGCGTTCGTCTAGGTACGACATTGTATAGTTAAACTCTTCTTCTTAACTACAATGATACACAAACATTTTGCCTATTCGAGAAAAAAATGTCAAAAGACCTGTACTATGTGCATAATATCATCAAAGAAATTCTAGAACACACACACACATTTGGCTAGCCTAATGTGAACAGATTTGGTTAGTCGGTCTTATTTGAATCACTTTTCTTTGTTAAATGATGTCATCCACGGTATGCTTCTTTGCCCGTCAATATATAATATTGTCTGTGGTTCTAGTAAGCAGGGAATCGAATGCCTACGATAAAATTGCATATAAATAATTTTCACCAATATTCAACTTTGTAGCCTTTCTAAGGCCAAACGCACGGGCTTTATTTCCACAAGAGCATGATTCTAGTGGGAGAAAAAATTATAAGGAGATACCATTTCAAGCATCATCGATCATTATTAACCGTTATTTTCAGCTCCTCCGCTGCTGCCTAGCCCGAAACATGCCGACTAGGGCCCCGTTTAGATTCCAGTTGCAGTTGCAATTTTGCACTGTAGCACGTTCGTTTGTATTTGACAACTTTTATCCAATCATGACCCAAGTAGGCTTAAAAGATTCGTCTCGTGATGTACATGCAAAAAGTACAAACATGCAAACATTTCGTCTACATTTAATGCTCCATGCATGTGCCGCAATATTGATGTGACTAGTTGCAGTTGCAATTTGCACTGGATCTAAACAGGGCCTAGGAGTCCTGGTCATTCTTGTCGAAAACAAGCTAGAGTCGTAGTCTGTGGGGGTGACCTCAATTTGCACTGAAGATCGAATCTTTTGCACTCCGATCCCTTTCTGCCAGCACTTTTACAGCTCCTGATTTTGCTTCAGCGTTACTTTTCCAGCGCGGCTCCACACTGTAATAGTCATCAGGAAAGGACGTTAACAATGAAGCCGCGTCATTCAGAAACAACAAATCAGAGCCTAATCTGTCAAATTTTACGTGTGATGTTGGTACACATCAACGTGTGTGATTAGCCGATCGAAAAGAAGTGAGATGACAATTAATGACAGTGGGTTATACGAGATGTTTGATTTCCGGCGTTGTGATTGACTAATAAGAATATTGCAGCAGTTCGATTTGTCAAAATACCAAAATTCTTATGGAGTCTGCAGGTCTCGCCTTGCAAAAACGAAACCTATATATAGGTAGAAATGTTTGGCTTGCAGATATATAGACTGTATATCATGTAATAAACAATGCCACGAGATGGATGAAAAAAAAACTGCAATTGCGCTAAATTTCCCAAAAAAATCCACTTTTCCCGTGAGATTCAAATCTTGAGAGATTAGAGTAATTTAAGCACCAATGATTGCTATAGCTTTGCGCCTTTACAGTTAGTAATGATCTGCCTGGGGGCAGCTTAGTGGTAGCAGCAGATCGAAACAACAAAAATCAAGGAAAAACCTGTAAATGTTTGTTCTACTTTTTTCCTTTTGCGGATCCGCATCTCAACTGCTAATAATCACCACAGGAGTAGAATCTTGGATTCTAAGTAAAGCGCGACTAGTAGTAGTTATGGTTTAAGTGAAGGGATCGGAAAGTGAAGTTTCAAACTTGGCGCCAAAGGCAAACCCGCAGTTGACAGCGTTGATTAACCTAACTATCACTGGATTTGGGTGAGATGTTGATACTTAATTCATACAGATCGTGTAGTTTATGTATCCATTAAAGAACTGCATTCTTTTTCTCATGACTTTTTCTGCTGCGCCGCAGACTCCATTATTGATATTTTGTCTGCTAAATAGAATGAAAATAAAGGATGCAAAACTATGCAACAGTTATGGTTCACATTGCAGCTATAATACGCATCCGTAGTCCGTCAAATTTTGCTCTTCCACAGGTTACAATCTTCATTAGCATTAGTACAAATTTTTGTTTAATATATCTACACCTAATAAAATTACTTACATTTGTGCTTTCTCTATTCATTTTCTAACAAATACATATATACATATATTGACGAGCTTTACATTCATCCGGTACTTTTTCAGTCAAATCTATGTATATATGATGCACTAATTAACAATGGGGTCAGAGTGTCATAGGATTTATGGCAGATTGAAATCTCTTCGAGAATAAAAATATTCTTATGGTACCTAAAAAGAGATGTTATTTTAACCAAGGATAATCTGGCACGGCGGAACTGGTATGGTGATACGAAATGTTGTTTCTATCATCATACAGAAACTATTCAACACTTTTTTTCAATATTATTAACTTATTATGCTAAGTTCTTGTGCCGTGATGTACATCTAATGTTTGTTTTATTGCCCCCCTCAGTATACACGATTTATTTGTAAACTGGTCTAAGGCGGGTGGAAACATACATAATTCATTGTTATTAACTGCAGCGATAGCTTTATGCTGGATAATTTGGCTAACAAAAAATGAAGTAGTGTTTAACAAATGCAGACCAAAATTTTTTTGCAGGTACTATTCAGGAGAACTCATTGGCTTCGGCAATGGGCAAACATGCAACGGCTTGATGAATTATGAGAGTAGTTGACTCTTATTGGGCAGCAGTTCGAGACTTTGGCTTTGTACTTTTTTAGTTCCAATGGATGATTATCAACTAGATTTATTGGTCTTCATTAGTCATCACTTTACTTCGCGCCTTGTTTTCCTTGTGTTCGTTTGTAAGCTCGAGGACCCTGTGGCTTGAGCGTTGGTCTTTGAACCGAACTTTGTAATAATTGGTCTGATTCTACTATGAGGTAGATGAAGTCGGATATAAACTATCCTTTATTAAAAAAACATATATTAACGAGAGCACCTCATGAGAATTTTCATGAATGAATAATAATCAAATCGTTTTTTCGACTTTCGTGAAAATTTCCAGATTTTGTGTGTTTTTTTAATCTATCGCACCTTATGAGAATTTTCAAAATTCATATTTTTTAAAAATCTTATTTCATGAACATTATACTAGACTCTACTCCTTTTATATTGGATTTAGAAGTCGTTTAGGACAACGACAAAGTCTTCAAAACATGACTTTGACTTTATATTTCTATAAAAGTATTTATTGAAAAAAGTGATATATGTATACTTTTATGAAAGTATATTTGAAGAAAAATTTATTTATATAATTTTTATATTTTCAAAATCAACAATTTAAAAGTTATTCATGATTTATATTTTCAATATTTGATCAAATGACTTTCTTTTCTAATAGGGATGGAGTATTGATACTCCGCGTGGTTAGTAGCAGAATTTTATTTCCTTTTGGAAAGCATTATTTTCGGTAACCGGAGGGTCATTCCAATCATTGCAGTGTCTCTAATTGTTCACGTTTTTGGGAATTTGGGGTACCAGTTTCTCCATATAAAGCATCTGTACATGACTCTACCCACACGGCCACACATGTACCTCATCATCCTTTGAGATACAGTGCTCTCAACGGTGAAATAAAGCCGCGGGCACTGAAGCCCTTCCTCGGTTATCCGGCGATGTTTAAATCTGAGGTGTAAAGTTTTGTGTGTCACGTTAGATGTTTCATAACATGTTGAAAGGGTTTTCCAAATACCAATTAAAAAATAATTATATAAGTCGCTCGTAAACCGTAAGATGAATTTTTTTAACCCTAATTAATCCATTAGCAAATGTTTACTATAACACAATATTATCAAACCATTGACTAATTAGGCTTAAAAGATTCATCTCACAATTTACATACAACATATATAATTAGTTATTTTTCGTCTATATTTAATACTTTATATGTCTAAATATTCGATGTGATGAGTGTAAAGTTTTTTACAATGTAACATGTAATTCTGAAGCTGAAGCTAAAAATTGATAATGACTTATATTGATTTCTTGTGAGAGAAAAATAGTGTTATATGACTAAAAAAAGTCAAAATAAAGGCTTATAAGTCGAAGCTTGAACTTACCAAACAGCAGAGGCGAAGCAGACAGTAAAGCCATTGGGGTCAGTTCTACTACTAATCATCAGCCAAATACACTAGCTAATTGTAAATTTATATAGGATTTGTCAAATTTTATAGGGGTCAGCTGACACCAATAAAACCCCCTGGCTCCGCCCCTGCCAACTAGCATTAGTCAGCTATTCAGTAGTGTTTTTCTTTTACGATAATTAGTCAGTCAGCCGTATAATCTAGTTCGTTGAACAGAGGAGGATAATACCGTATAATTAACCAGCCAGCCGTGCAATCACATGGAGTGCTGAACCCAATGTACTATGGAGGAGGACAAATGCAGCAGTCGCAGGCTCGCAGCTTGTGCTGCGGACGCAGGACCAAACTGTGACCGGGCTCTGAGTCATCCCGGCGACCCCCTCAGCAACATTCAATTCCGAATCTGCCAGACTCAGTACCAACTTGTCTGAAGAAATTATTGAAGAGCACGTCTTCCGGCTGCGCTGAGTCCGCGCCAACAGGGATCCACGCCATCGCCTCGTCCCGCGCCCCTCCAGGCCAGCGCTGAAAGAGAGAGGTGTGTGCATGCGGGCATTCGCTGGACACGTTTAGGCAATAACCAGTCGTTCATTAGCTCTCTAATAATCTAGCGAAAATGTTCGGTGGCCATTAAGCACACACAAATACAATAAGTGGAGTATATGGCAATGGAAGCATATCAAGCTGCTGCTTTAGTTTTGCATGTAGAGTAGGTGCGACCGTGCGACTTTGAATGGACGAACAGAAACTTCTCCTTTCAATTCAAACGATTCGAATTTACACCCAGATGGGCAAAAAGGAGACAATGATATAGGACTATAGAGGACGAATATTCTTCCTTGCTGTGAAAGAAAAGGATATATATATATCTGAGGAATTGTTGAAGCTTTGTGTGCTTGTGTGAATTGTTGTTTACTGGTGTTGGGTCTTCGCCCTTGAACGATTCCAAAGAGAAAAAAGGCGTTCTAGCTAAACGCGCTTCATCCTATCAAAAACTCATGACAGCAGAAAATGAAAAGTGCGTATTATTCCCTTTCGATCGGCTCCGTTGTTGTTAATGGACGGATGATGTGAGAGAGAGAGAGAGCGAGCGAGCGACCGAGCGAGGGAACAAAAGAACGAGAAAAGGCATGCATGCATCGATCTATCGGACAATATACGAGATGCCAGTTTTTTACCCTTATTATAAATAAAAAAAACACGATATACATTATCCATGTACTGTACGTACAATAGTACAATGTAGTATGACGACGCGCGCACTTTCTAGTCTAGCTCAAATAATTTGTCGCTGCATGCTTCTGCTTGTGACGCCGCTCGGCCTCCCTAGTGACATCTGGTGTGCTAGCTAGCCCCGTTCAGTTCGTCTAAAAAACGCTTATTTTTTAATTCTGAAACAGTATTTTTCTCTTACAGAAAATCAGCAACAGCCGAAATCAGCTCAGTTTAGCCCGCGTATGTCGCTCCCACGTCTGTCCACGTCGCTTTCGAGACCTCCGTCGCTGCTTATCTCCTTTTTGGTCGACGGGATATATTCGTTTCCGTCCGCTGGAAGTCTTGCCAAACCAAAACCAAGCCCGCGCGTTCAGACGACCGTACGTCTCGATCAGACACCAGGCGAGGAGAGGCGAGACAACGTGCGAGCGACATCTCCGGTCCGATGACCGATGGAGACGTCTTCTGCGCGCCGGAGGAATTAGGCTCAGATCCAGTGCAAATTACAACTGTAACTAGTTATATCAATGTTGCGGTACATGCATAGAGCATTAAATGTAGACGAAATGTTTGCATGTTTGTACTTTTTGCATGTGCATCACGAGACGAATCTTTTAAGCCTACTTGGACCATGATTGGACAAAAGTTGTCAAATACAAACGAACGTGCTACAGTGCAGAATTGCAACTGCAACTAGAATCTAAACAGAGCCTAAATCCCCCGGCCCGCCGGGCGCCGGCCGGTCAATCGACCGCGCGCGTCCAAGGCTAGTCTATTTGTACGCTTGTGCCGGCCGCACGGGCAGCCGTCGCCACGTACGTACGATCATCGATACACATCGTCACGTCGATATATAGTAGATCGATCGAGTAGTCACTCGACGCCGTCGCCGCCGGCCATATCTCCGCTGCTGGTGGTGGACGAACTGCAGACGCGCGCTACCGCACGCTGGCTGCCGCCGCCGTGCGTGGACGGTCCGGCCTGCAGGTCCAGTCTATCCATGCAAGTTGCACGGTCAGTCGTCTTTTAGTTAGCACGCTTGCATTGAGGAAATGAGGAATAAAATAAATATATGGTCGAGGTTTCTGCGCTCCTGAAGCTGAAGTCAAATACTGATAATGACTTATACTGATTTATACAGGTTTCTTATGAGAGAGAAAAAATTATTATTCCACGGCGCCTGAAAAGAAGTTAAAATAAGCGTTCATAAATAAGCTGATAAATTGAAGCTGATAATGACTTATACCAAAATGTATGTACTACACGTACCCAGCCATATGACCATGCATGTATCGATGCACCGCATGCTCGTCTCCACAAAGTTCATTTCATTATTATACTTGAAGCCCGGCCGGCCCTTTTTGTCATCTCCGAAGAAAAACAAAAGGCAAACCTCGGATCCATGCATCAATGCACCATTGCATGCACCGATGCACGCACGCGGGTTTTTATCACTCCGAGCTCATATCATGGGGTCGTCCAAATGGAATAAGGGCTGTGTGCCGACGTACCTAACTAAAGGTCACACTGATGACGAGAAGAAATTAGCCTAGTACGTAACCAAATCACGATCTAGTAAAAAGCTAATAAGCAGAGCTCTTGGAAAAGGTTTTTACCAATTAATTGATGCTCATTGACATGCATGCTGCGCCTGCGAAAGTGATGACGTGTGTTTGACTTTAAATTAGAGGCGTGGGCGTGGCCGCATGCATGGGACCGGGGCTTAACTCGGAGCAAGAAGATTTGTGGCGGACGTATAGATAAGGTACGGTCGTGACATTATGTTTGACCGTCTAATGACAATAGATCGAGCTGTGTGGAAAATTGAGAACCTAATGTCGGACTAAGGGTTGACCTACTAATTCGCACAACTCGAGAGTGCGGTATTAGTATAAGTTAGAGCGCGCGAAACAGACTCAAATGATTTTAAAAACACATAGGCCTCGTTTTGATAGTTTGGAACTAAATTCGCTCTAATAATTATAAGTTAGGCACATTTAATTAGCTAATATGGTTTTATATGAAATATAATTATACACATGTATTATTTACAGGGAAGATATTTTTATGTTATATTTCTACCGTAGGGAAATGAGCTATAAGGAAATGAGCTATGGAGCGCTATCTAAGTCGAGAGTAGAAAGCTAGCATGATGATCTATGTGTAATCAATTTCTATCTCTCCACCTATCAATTCGAGACGATAGGCTTATAAACCTGAGAAAATGTTAAATGTCAAACTGTATGCCAAATAGACTAATCCGTGACCACACATAGATTCCAATTTCTCAAATGAAAATCCAAATGGCCGTCTGAGAATTTTTGCAGTGCACGCAACAAAAGATCCAACGACATGCATGCATATGCATATATGGAGCAGAGTGCGCCCCATGGTCCTGAACAGGATAAGGAAAAATGAACAGAGAAGATGACGACGTGCACATGCTTCACTTAAGGAATCGAGCCATCTGGACTTTGGCCAAACAGGGACCGGCCGGCCTGACAGGGAGGAATCAATAGCCGCAGAAATCTAGCCCTGAATGGCGCTGCGGAGGATGCAAATTGTCATATGCGCGCCACATGCGCGGCCACATGGTGGAGTAAGTGCTTTCCGGCGCTGGATTACAGGATCTCGTGCTCCCAGTGACCAGTGTCCCCACGCTACACCAAGCATGCATGGATACGATACGATATATACTACTGTCACAAAATGAGATCTAGGGTCGTTTTGGAGGCTTTAGGCACCGTGGACACTGATATACCTAAGGCCGTGTTTAGTTAAAAAAATTTACAGATTTACCGTCACATCGAATTTTTAGACACATGCATAAAGCATTAAATATAGTCGAATCTTCTGCGTATTTGCACAGTTTACCTGCATTTCACGAGACGAATCTTTTGAATTTACTTATAGGTCATAATTGGACACTTATTAAAAAATATTCTCCATGGCTTTTCGCCACCTTTCTCGCAGACTAAATAAGCCATAAATATCTTGATGTAAGCAATACATATTCATCTCTCCTATAATTGGATTCTCAAATAAATCTAGATCCACCCAAGAAAATATCCTCCCACCTCCGCTAAAAGCTCCAACCTTTGTGTACCCAGGAAATTGCACACAGAGAATTGCCGCTATCAAAATCAAAGGCTAGAAAGCAATCCAACCACGATCTGATGGCTGTAGATGGAAGTTTGTCCATCAAACTCACCCGCAGAGAAGGAGCCGCTCCTAATCACGGCACGCAGAAAAAAAAGGAGGCCGTCCCCTAATCACGGGGAAACAAAAGGAGGCCGTGCGAACTTGGCGACGAAAAAAACCTAACGGAGGCCGTGCGACTCGGCGAACCCTCTCCTCCTCGCACCCCCACGCTCCAAAGGCGGCGGCGTCACCGCCGCTGCAGCTGTCGCTGCCGCCATCCTTCGTCGCGCCGGTGTCCGCCGCGGTTGCTCCTTCGCTACACGCCTCCGCGGCTTCCTCGGCCCCCGGGTTCCACTCCCCGCTGCTGGGCCTGTTGCCGCGCCGCGGCGGCGGGGGACGGGGGCAGGGGCTAGAATGCCTGGGCACCACGGATGAGGCGGCGGGCGTCGAGGAGGCGAGAGATCGCCGTCGCAGGCGGGCGGCGGACGCGGAGGACGGCAGGGGCGCTGGCGGCGGTAACTGGGTGCTGCAGATACTGCGCGTGCAGTCGTCATCTCCGTCGTCGTCGTCGTCGTCGACGATGGGCCTAATGCCACCGAGGGATGGACTTCGGGCTCCACCAAATAAGCGCCCCTGGTTCCAAGAGGTGAGAGCATCTCCAATAGTTTCCTAAATATTTCTCCTAAAAACTTCATGTTTTTCAAGTCCTAAAAAGATATTATGAGAAAAAAAGAAGCTCATCTCCGGTAGTTCTTAATATTTCACTTCTAAAAACTCGAATTTGGGTTCACATGGCTTTTTTTCAGTCCTTTTTCTTGTGCGTCGTCGCTGCTTCCTACAGCGCAGCGCCGCCGCCGCGGCGCCGCCTCCTTTGTTTTGCGGTCAACCATGGCCGGCCACACCCTGCTACCTTGGATGGGATCTTGCTTTGCATCCATGATTAAAAAAAGCTGATGGCGCCTGGCACCAAGACAAGCTAGCTGCGGGGGCAGACAGCAGGCAAGTAGTAGTATGCAAGGCAATCAACTCGTTTGATGACGGCGGCATGGAGACTTCCTTCTTCACGCGGCCCAGACTCCCTTCGACTGGCGGCAGCGACGTCTGCACGAAGCGAAGAAGCCGCGAGGAGTTTCCGCGCGACGGAGAAGGGCGTAAGGTTACGCGAAAAAGGGCTAGATTTCCCAACTGACTAATAGTATTAGAAGTTGTTGGAGAGAGATTTTTCATCATCTTTCTAAAAACCAGCTATTAGGAGGGAGTTTAGGAAACTCTTGGAGATACTCTGAGGTATGGATCCTTGCTTATTTGTTCAGCTCATTGATTCCAGTACGGTGAATGACTGGGATAGTGGGATGACTAATTGATCGTTGATCTTATTTCTATTTTTCTCCTCCTATTTTCATTGATTTGTTTAGTTTTTACTACAACCAATCATCATCGGAATGAAATAGATACACTAAGAAGCTGACACGGATGGAGTCATGATGAAGCCGCAGTGAATCCGATTTATTTTCTCAATGTGGATCTATTTTCATTCAATTTTTCGGTGATATTTTCATCCAATGACCTCTCGTTACATGATACATTGCCGTTGGTATGGCATCCATTTCAGGAATTCTTGAAATTTCTCAGTAAATAAAATTTCCTCATTTTACCTTTTTCTGATCTGGCAGCTCGGGACAATAACGCTTATAGCATTGACTGACCTTCTGATCTTTATGTTCTTGCTGCTCGTTGCCACTGTTAATGCCATCATTGTCTCAGTCCTAATGTAACTGGCCGCTTGCGGAGGATTCTTTGCTTGCTTTGGTGCGAGCAGTAGCAGATGCTATCTTTGCCAATAGTGCTATTGTCATCTCGACAGTTGTTGAAGTTATGATTGATACCAGTAAATCATCTCTATTCCCTTGAAAATGACCTTCATGCCGCATAATATAAACCTTAAGACTTTGCCTGAATCTCCAACCATTATAGAAGATGTTCTGCACTTCTATGTCTGAAGTTAATTGACTCATCGACCGAAAGTGCACTGTGACTGCCGACCTCATCATCAGCTTGCACAATCGGCAAGGGCAAATGATGGGCGAGGGGTGGAGTTAGGTATCCTAGATGTATTGATTGCATGATTTTCACTTGTATAAATGGAAATACATAGGTTGAAGTTTTGCTTTGATCAAATATTTAGAGCCATATCCCTAAAATAAAATCATAGCGGTAGTATGGGCATTATACTAGTTGTAGTAAAAAAATATAGGTACTCCCAAGAATACCCTTGGCGCCACCCGTGGCTTTAATTAAGGCGTGTGTATCCGATATAAATGGCCAGCTGCATAATCCGACAAGCTTGACGTTAATCAAGGACAGAAGAAAATGGGTGAGTGTTGACTATAGCAACGAGTAAAAGTCAGGCTATTTCGTTTCGATCGAGAGGAGAAAAGTCTATGAGAAAAAAAGTGGACTAATGAACACGAGAAAGAAAATATGTGAAATAGTTAGTTTTTTTTCCCTTTGCTTCAGCTGGTCACTGTCAGCACCTTGCACCCCGGTGACCCTGAAGCTGTGACGAAGACGAGGAAGGGAGCCCGGCCTAGGAAGCCCAATGTCAAGGTCTCTAGTCCGGAATGGACTTGTAATGCCTGTGCCCAAGTGTGAGGCTGAGATGAGTATAAGAGGAGAGAGGAAGTTTGCCTGTATAAACTTTTATCCAAAACCAAACTAATACAATTCGAACCGGACCTCTGCCGGCCTACTTCTCCCATTCTTCCTGTTCTTCTTCCTTCTTCTCCAAGTTCTATCTCTCTTCCCTCCTCTGGGGTTAACACTGGTATCAGATCTACCGGTCCTTGGCACCTTCTGTGCTGGATCCTTCCCACCCACCCCATCCACACTACACCAGGTTCCAGCAGTCGCAGGGAGTCATGGATCCCCTCGCCCGCAACATGTTCAACGAGGTGCTCAAGCGACTCGACGACATGGAGACGCATTCGTCCGATCGCTGGGCGCGCTGGGAGCAACGTCATGAGGAGTTCGTCGTCGACCGCCAGGCCAGAGATGCGGCGTTCGATCGCCGCCTCGCTCCCTTTGCGGATCTCACTCCGCCCACCAGGAGCGCCTCGCCGCCTTGGAGGACCGCGTCGCGCCGCTCGAGCAGTTCACGTCCGTTCATCTCCATCGCGCCGATGCGGTGGAGGACCGAATCTCGTCCTCGGAGGAGCACTCGGCTTCATAGTACACCGCAGCAGTCGTCGCCGACAATTGGGGATCCGCATTGGACTCCCGCCTCGTCGGCGTCGAACATCGGATGGCGGCTGTGGAGTTGGTGCGCATCCACGAAATCGCCAACGAACGCGACGATCGGGTGTCCGCGCTGGAGCAGACCGCGGCTGATTTGGTGGCGTGGCGTCCCGTCGTCGATGGCCATCTCGACCGTGTACTCATGGAGGTGCAGCGCCTCTCCAAGCACTGGGACCGATCCATACTGGAGGCGCCCGTCTCCAGCCCCGCCATCCTCACGATCCCGGAGCCGGTTGCCGAGCACGCATCTACCGGCGCAACAACCGACTGGCCCAATGAAAGGTCGAGATGGCGAACTAGAGGGGGGTGAATAGTTCTTTTTAAGAATTAATCGTAGCGGAATAAAACCTAATCGGTTCTAACACGATTCACCCCTCTAACTAAGTCTCTAAGCACCTTGTAAAAGATCCTAACAAAAACAAAGGTGCTAGCCTAGTTTGAGCTTTCCTAAACAGTTCTATCGCAAGGTCACACAAACCTAAGCACTAGTACTTTAAGCACCGGAAAGAGCTCCTACCAACTAGTAAACAAAAGCACACTAAGCACCTATGCCCACTAAGTGCTCAATGATAAGGATACACAATCCTAATCAATGAGCGCAACTTGTTTAGTTACACAAACTAAACAAGACACTAGTTCTAAGCTACACAAGCAAAGAACGTGAGTGGCAAGCTACACAAGCTAACCGATCTCACAAGAACAACTACAACTACACAAGTAAAGTAAAGAACAACAATAACAACTTGTGTAGGGAAATGCAAACCACCGCGAAGGATAATGTAGAGGATGACACGATGATTTATTTCCCGGAGGTTCACTTGTTACCACAAGCTACGTCCTCCGTTGTGTCCACCTACACTCCGTGGTTCGGTGGCTATTCGATCACCAAGATCAAGCTCTACCAAAGAGCGCCACAAGAACCTACCCGATGAGTGAGATGTTGAGTGACACGCTCAACTAGAGTTGCTCTTCGCGATCTCCCGCGGGGCGAACACAACACCCCTCACAAGCACCTCTCCGGAACCAAGCACAACCTCCTTGCTTGCTTCAACGGAGCCACGAGCTACCAAGCCATCTAGGAGGTGGCAACCTCCAAGAGTAACAAGCACACCTGGCTTGCAACTCGATCATCAAGTGTCACTCGATGCAAACTCTCAATGCAATGCACTAGCGATCGATCTCTCACTTCTCGGATGTGAATTATATGAGCACAAGTGAGTTGGAGAACACTAAGTCATGCACAAGCAAGGGAAACACATTCCCAAGGTGCAAGACCCATCTCACAGCCGGCCACACACTCCTATAAATAGTCCTCAAGCCTAAGGAGCCGTTACCAACACAAACCGGCCGTCGGACGGAGCGTCGGACCCTTGCACGCGCAACCGTCGGACTATTGTTCATGGTTCGACGCCTTGGATATGCGCCACAGTGTCACTAGCCATTTGAATCCGACCGTTACCGCGCTCTAACGGCTCTCTGTGAGCGTCGGACCGTGCGTCGGACCTGAGCGTCGGACCATTGTTTAGGGTTCGACGGTCTACAGAGAAGTTTTCTAAGAGCAAAATAGCGTCGGACTGAAGCGTCAGACTGTCCTAGGGGTGGGGCGTCGGACTATTGTTTAAGGTCTGACGCTTTAGCCCCTTCGAACGGCTATTTTTAGAGCGTCGGACCAGTACCATCGGACTGAGCGCCGGACTATAGTTTCCCAGAGTCCTACGCCTGCCTTCGTTCAGTAAAACGGCGATATCTCTTAGCCTTCGAACTCTGATTTCGATGATCTTGGACATTTTGGAAAGCTAATTCAAAGGGCTACACAACCCATATGATTTCTTGATCCAAAACACAAAGGATGAAAGCAGTTTATCCATCCAAGATCCAACCAAGTTTCCTGCGAGCTCGAAACTTCCACCCTTTTGCAAATGTGCCAACTCCAAAGTGTTTCACTACCTTGTGCATGTGAGTTAGCATTTTCACAATCATTTTTCAAAGGGTTTTTCACTCTTTTCACCACGCCACTCGATCCTATCAATGCATGCAAGTTAGATCACTCAAGTGGCATTAGATGACCAATATGCAAACAAGTTTGCCCCTCTTGATAGTACGGCCATCTATCCTAAATCCGGTCAAGCACTTCTCTACTCAACCTTAGACCGGTGAAATGGAAATGCCTATGGTTATACCTTTGCCTTGCGCTTTCCATTCCGATCACCATCTTCATCACCTACACGGTCGATGCCGGTGCAACACATGCACCAACACCTCATGAATGATATGATCCACTTCATATCATCATGTGGCTTTAGGTACATCGATCTTTGACTTCACTTGCTCTTCACCCTTGCTTCGGCTTCCGGCGCCAAGTCTTGCTTCAGTCTCCCGACATTCGGTACCAACGACTTCAAAGCCTTCCAACTTGTCCCTTTGCCCTTGCAACGGGTCCATCAAGCCAAGTCTTGTCTTGATCTTCTGCATCTAGCCACATGACTCCATGTCATGTCTCATGTGCATTTAGCTCCTTCATACCATATGTGTGAGCGAAGCATCATTTCCAAGCCATATCCACCTCCATGGCATAGATGCTCACACACATGTACCTTGTGGACTAATCGTCTGTGTAATCAACACTTAACACATATTAGTTCACCTAAGTTGTCATTCAATTACCAAAACCAAACAAGGTCATTTCAATATCTCCCTTTTGGTAATTGATGATAACTCTACAAAGATATAGAAATTAAGCGCATTGACCAAGTTAGCTCTTTACACAAGTGCAAATCACTAACTTGGATTTGGATTTTATGTTACTTATCCATCTTTAAGCTCAAATCTTTAGACTTGGATAAGCTCCATAAAACCCAACGTGGTAGTGTTAACTCCCCCTTACATGTGTGCTTAAATGGTTTGGTTTTCAAATTTTCACAGATGCATAAATATAGAATTTGTGGGAGTGCCAACACTATTAAGTGATGCTAAGGTGCATAGAATAAACCTTTGTAGCATGATACCAATTGCACGATATCAATTGCTTGAAGCCAATTGAAGTTGTACCATTAAGTCCATCCTTAGCATCATGATTAGCTAGACAAGCAAAAATACTAGATACCCCGTGAGATCAACATGATAAGTAAGGTTCTAGTAAATACTTGGAAAAAACACAAGTCTAACTAACAACCTATGCATGCTATTTATCAATTCATCATTCAAATCTATACTAGCATACACCACACAAGAGAGGATATTATATGTAAATAAACTAAATGCAAATGCAAGCAAGCATATGAATATGCACATTCAAATGCAATCAATCATGTCCATGAGCTTGCTTCCCCTACTTGTGCGCCAAGAATTTGATCCCCTTGTAGTCTTCAATCTTGTGGATTATTCCTTCTTGTTGGCCTATTGCTCTCCTATCATCGGCCTCCATGATGGTTCATCGCGTACTTTGACTTGTCATCTCTCCCCCTTGATCATTGCTTCCATATTTCTCCCAACACATAATTTCATATCTTTATCCAAATCTCTCCTCCTTTGTCATCAATTTCTATAAAATATATGCTCGCTATTGTGACAAAGGTGTGTGCTAGGGATGTTGAGGGTAGACACTTGTATTTTTTATGGACACCACCATTTTTGACTAGGAATGACACCACTTGAAATCTATCCATAGGTGGAGATACCAATGTAGGACCATGTGTCTCATGATACCATTTGATTGGGTATCCTCCCCTATGTCACACTATCAGGTCATCCACTTGACAATCTTGAACTCTTGTTGGTGTGGGAAGTCTTCATCTTCTTGATCACTTAATGTTGAGGATCACTTGCACATTTGTTGGATACCACTTATATGCTTGATCGAGTCACCACTTGTGAGTACCATTGGGTTGGACTTATACCACTTGCATGGATGCCATCATGATGAACATAGTACCACTTAATGTTGAACCACATGTAGATATACACCATGTGTAGTAATACCACTTTGAATAATAGTGATATAACTTGTTGGAATAAACATGTGCGTACTACTAATGATTTGGTGAGTCTAGATACCATTTTGAAAGAATGACTTGATATCCATTTTCATTGTTATCTTGTGCATCTTGAACTTATCTTGTTGTCATGAGCTTCTTTCTTGATTGATTTAAACTAGCAAACTTGCACAAGTAATCTAACTCGGTTTGAACCAAAGACAAGCTTCTTTACGCCACTAGGGGTTATCTTGCCTATGTTGAATTAGATCCTTTTTGCTTATTTAACTAGTTCAAACACTAGGTTCACTATGCTCATGAACAAGTCCTATGTAGCCACTAGATCAAACAAGTCATAGAAGCAATAGTGGCATAATATGAACTTAAAAACATTTGATTTTTCATGAATGCACATGTATATATGAACTATATGCTCTAATCAAATCCTTAGCACAAATATGAATGCATATGCCATACAATGATACCTTTACTATCTTAGAGTAGAGGATAGTCAATTCAATCAATTTCCATGATAGCTTGGTGAAATGCATTTTAGAGCTTGGTGAAGATCAATCATCATCATGAAAACCATTCTTCACTCATATGATTGAAAACCACTTATGATCAAGTGCTATCTTCAATATTGTGGTTGACTTGCTTCTCTTTTCTTGATCAAGCTTGCATGAGAATATCACTTGTAGATGATATCACTTGTAGATCCTTTTGTACTTCTCATTTGGGTGTTGCTTGCGCTCTAGATCAATCTTTTGATTTGCATCAACTAAGCATTTTCAATGATTCTCCGAATCACCACTTTCATGTTAGCCTTCTAGGACAATTTTGGTTTACCTACAAAAGGCGGCATGCCACGACAAATGGGAGAAGTGACCTCTCTCCAAAGAACCATCTTTAACACTCACTTAAGTTGCCTTTGTTTGATTGATCCAAGGACTAACTATGATGATCAACTTGAATTTCTTCATTAAGTCCTTTTCTTTCTATCCAATTGATCTCAACTTAACTTTAGGACTCAAGTTTGATCTTCACTTTCCTTGGTCTTGATCTTCACTTGAATATAAGGCCACAAGAAGAACAAGTTACAGAACAGCTGGTGGTTCAAGATGCTGCTAAACAAGATTCCACTGATGTACTCACCAGAGAAGAGCAGCACACACCTGCTGCAAAAATGCAGGGTGGCAGTGCCGCCCCTAAGGACGGTTGTGCTGCCCCTCCCTCTTCAACAGTAGCCGAACCAGCTTCGCCGTAGGGACTGGACCTTGTTCCAATACTTGAACAATATGAATATGATGATCCAGGAGAAGAATAGGAAGGTGTTGAGCATCCAAGGCTATGCTAAACGATTCAATGGGATCATCCCATTGACAATATCCTTAAGAGTCTCAAAAGTGGGTTCTTTCTTGATCCAAAACCAAACACATGAGACTCTCAACCACTTGTAATCATGATTTCAACTTGACAGCCTTTCAATGCAAGAGATACCAAATATTTTCAATAAATCTCTCTTGTGGACAGATTCTGTACCCATCAAAGAATATGCCATATTTCCCAATGTACTTGTCCAATTGCCACAAAATTTTGTAGAGATGACCTTCTATGAGTTTACTAGCAGCCATAAACATTTGAGCTTCATTTGACCAAGTATCAACTGGTAGCAATCTATTTTCCCCACACTGCTACATGCTGAAAACTGCTGCACATGTGTTGACAAGAACTACTCCAAAACCAAAGCAATCCTTATCCAACACTCATGAAACTTTCACAGCAACTTATAACATAAGTCTACAGCATGCATACCAAATTTCAAGCCAATCCAAATAGTTTTGATCACTCAAACATGGACTTTCTTCTCAGCTAGCTCAGATTTTAGATTATGGCCAAACTTGAGTAATTGAGCTAATTTTCATCAAATTGAATCAAACTTGAGATAAACTGGCTTGAATACTCTCACAAGACATATATCCATTCCATCCACTTACTAAATGTAATCTCATGATCACATCCAACCAAATTTACCCAAATTTGATTACTAAGCAATTATTCCATTCAACCATCTCATAGCAAGCAACATATGCATATTTATCCAATTCAATCAACTCGTATGCATCCAAATAAATGTGATCAACAAAAGATATACATTGAAGGTTCATGATCACCCATTTTCAAGCTTCAACTTGATTCTTTGCAAGTCATTAAATATTTAACCGAAAGATCACCCACAACTTGAACTTTTGCACTTGTATGAATTAAGCACTTGGACTTCACTTCATTTGACTTGGCATTGGTTTAGATATGCACTAAGCTTCATGACTTGACTCAACATATGATGATCAATATGAATACCAATTGTATCAAGCCTCCAATGCCATGGTACCTACACACATTCATCCACCTTTTGATGGTACCCAAACACGTTTGTGTCCTTTCAAGTTAGGAGCAACATACATTAGGCCATAGCCATAGTATGGATAGTGGTATGTTTTGCAATAGCAACCAAGGAGGTACCATTGTCATCCTTCTTCCTAAGCAAAATATTTGCATTAACTGAAACAGGCTTAGGAGTGTTACCTAGGGGACATGAATTAGCTATGTGTCCCCTTTCCCAGTATGAGTAGCACCTTTGCTTTACTTGAGCCTTCTCTTTCTTGCTCATGTGGTGCTCCTCCTTGCCTTGCCTCTTGTGGGTTGCTTGAGCCTTCTTCTCAAGCTTGCTAGGACACTTTGAGGTAAAGTGTCCCGTGTCTTCACACTTGGCACACTTGATGTGAGCCAAATCATTCTTCACTTGATTCTTGCTCATCATCTCGTTGGCATCTTGGATATGAGTTGGATGCCTTCCTCTTCCACTACCCCTTTTTGTTTTCTTGATTTGAACTTGGGGTGTCTTCTCTTGTGGCTTTTGTTGAGGCCTCACAAATCTCTTGTATAGGCACGTAGAAGGGATATCACCTCTAGTGCTACACTTGAGACATTGTGGATGTGTGAACGTCTCTTCTTCTCTTTTCTTGGGCTTCTCTTTGGTGGGGCATGACAAAGCTAAATGACCCATTTCATGGCATATGAAGCACATGAAATGAGCAAGTCTTTCTCGCTCTTGCTTCTTCACTTTCCTTGCTCTCTTTCTTCCACCTTTGGTCATGTCCCACTTCTTCTTGATGTACCCAAGCCCACTCTTGTCGCCAACCATTCTTGTGCTCTTCAACATATTATTGAGGGTGACTTTTGAGTTGTTCCACCTCTCTAGCTTGTTGCTCAAATTCTTCACTTCATTTTTGAGCTCATTGTTCTCCTTCAAAATGTTAATCTCATAAGACATAGAAGTAAAACAAGTATCTATACGTGAAGAACAAGGCATAGATAAAACATCACAAGAGGTGGATACATGCTTCTTCCCTACATCACAAGAGTTAGTCACATGTTGCAATTGATCAACCGACTCATATGATGAGCTCTCATTGCTTTTAATTTTCTTTTGTAAAGCTTGAGTGAGAGAAGCACGTAACTCAATTAATTCATCATAAGAATCATAAAGTTTCTTATGATCCAATTTTAGCTCATCATGCGAAGATTTAAGGACATCAAATAAGTGCTTATTTTCTTCACATGATTTCTTTAGAAAAGAGTTTTCATTTTCCAATTTCAAAGTTTTAGATTTCTCTTTTTCCAAAGTCATGGTCATGCTAGCAAGTCTACTAACAAGCTCATCATATGAATCAACACGATCAACCACATTATCATTTTGTACCTTTGTGTCATCTAGTGACATGAAGCAATGTGGTGTAATGGATGGGCTTGTAGTAGCATCATGATCACTTCCGGAGCGTGAGCCATCATCATCATCAATCTTGTCAAGTGAGCTTGTGGTGGAGCCTTCGTCATCATCACTTGACCATGAGGAGGAGCAACTCTCCACAATCGCCATGTTGTGCATGTGCTCAACTTCCTCATATACCTCCTCCTTCTCAAATTTGCCATCATCCCAAGTGGAGGGGTCACCGAAGGTGTGCTTGATTGATTCCCACATTTCATGGGCGGTTCCCTTTTCGTTCACCTTCTTAAACATCTCAAAGCTCCAAGAATTCATTAGAAAGCAACATGCATGGCAATCCAATTCAAAGAGAACCTTTTGAGCTTTGGTTAGATTCTTATGGTTCAAAACATGTGTGAGACCACTAGTAATCACCCACCAAAACTTAGGTCCCTTTGCTCGCATATGATCAAGCATGTGGTGTTTCCACCGTGCAAAGTGTGTGCCATCAAAAATGTGTGTCTCACAACAATCAAACTCTCTAGAAGCCATCCTCTCGGGTCGGTGAAGACCACAACGGAAGAGACCAAGCTCTGATACCAATTGAAAGGTCGAGATGGCGGACTAGAGGAGGTGAATAGTCCTTTTTAACAATTAATCGCAGCGGAATAAAACCTAATCGGTTCTAGCACGATTCACCCCTCTAACTAGGTCTCTAAGCACCTTGTAAAAGATCCTAACAAGAACAAAGGTGCTAGCCTAACTTGAGCTTTCCCAAACTGTTCTAGCGCAAGGTCACACAAACCTAAACGCTAGTACTTTAAGCACCGGGAAGAGCTCCTACTGTTGACGGTAGTTATCTATCATTTTTATCCATCAACTAAACATGAATCAAGGGCATAAAACAATCCACAACATAGTTATAGGGTTTGATTCTAACAAGTTCCACGAGTTTTGGTGTTCTCACCTATTTTGCAGGGTATGAAGAGATATTTAATTTTTCACTGAATAAAAGTATCTCAAATAAGGAATTAGAGTTCACCATTGCGTAGAGCTCGTCGAGACGATCAAAACGGATATATTACTTGCTATTTTTAGAGTCCAGAATGATAAGATATTGATTTTATAAACACCAGAAGATTCTAGAACATGAGCTGCGGGATTAATTGAGGGCTGCAGGATTAATTGGGCCTAAATCAGAATTTGGCCCATTAAGGCCTATGTGCACTTTAATGAGACATGGTGGAAAGGTTTAATACCACATGGCTTGCTCAAGGTGAAGGAGGGGAGGCCGCCCCCTATATATACAGCCCCAAGGACCCCCTAGGCTTCATCCCTTTCATTATCATATTCATATTATCTAGTTAGGGCTTGGATAGAGAGGTGTCCCATTGAAGGATAACCTCTCTGCAATGTAGTAGATCAGTTTTAGTTGAGAGTTAGGGAGAGCGGAGCCATGCTCGGGTTCTGGAGGAGTCTTCTGAGGTCTGGTATGACTTGTATCCTATCACTGTAAGACTTATGCTTTTATATATTCGTCTTCTCTATTTACTTATATGATTTATTATGTGATTGGTTAGTATAGTTGTTATACTTTGGCATAGGATCTCCGCTCGCATCGAGTGCTCTAGTTTTCATATGGGATTAGAGTAGTAATTAATAGTGTAGACATGGTGTCTAGACTAGAGGTTACTTGAGATTGCACTCAACCTTATGAATAGTTGTGGTAGGCCCAGGAGGGGACAGCCCTGACGGCCGACGTATTCCACCTCGTGTAGGTTGATGATTGTAGGACCGTAGTCAGAGCTTCCTAGTCCCATTCTCATCTCAGTCTGAGACTAGTGTTCTGATGTCCCTGAAGTGCTATTGTGTAATTCCCTATCTAACTATCATTCAATTATCTTAGAACCCAAGTAATAGGGAAGTATTTAGGAACCTTGAACTCCCCCATTGTCCTCTCAACTTAGCTAGACTATTGATTTATCTTATAAGTGATTACTATGCATAACTCCTAATCATTTATCGCTTACCCCTACTATAGTCTAGTTGGTGTATTAAGTTAGTAGATACATGATGGTAGCTATCGGATTCTTTAACCATTGCTTTCCTGTGGTAAAATATAAATAACGATACTCTGAAATACTCCCGGGTAAAAGCTACAATGGTATTCTGTGCGCTTGCGAAATCTTTTATATTCTATTTGCACTTAATAAATACCAACAAGCTTTTTGGTGCCGTTGCCGGCGAAGCAATTGGCATAAGAGTTTAATAGTGATCTTGATGTCTACTAATTTAGTGTACCACTAGCTTTAGTAGGATTACCCCTGTTCTGTTGAGTTATGGAATAAGACAGGACAGCAGAAGCCGTTTCGGCCTTCCGGAAATTTCCACAAGAAGAAATTTTGAAGAGCCCAGGGTGCCTGAACATCCAAGATTCATCAACAATGGAACCCTGCCATCTCACAGGTTTGCACACATATATATATTTTCTTTCTAACCCTGTGTAGATTGGAGAAGAAGGTCATCGTCACAAGAATTCAAATCATATCTTAAGTGACGTACATAGAAGCTGCGCTATGCACAAATCATGGTAAGTATGATCAAGAAGGTGAGAAAGTCCTGCTCATGAACTTTAAACTTTTGAGTAGTTATCTTTTAATTATTGCATCTCATTGCATATTTACTTTAATCCATGCATCTACTACATTTAGTTTGTGTTCCCTCATATCAAATCCATAGCATATTTAGTTCTTGCATACATCCATACCACTTGCATATTAAAAAGAAAAAAATATATCCCTCACTATGATCATACTCTTTTGTCTCTATTTTTGAGTAAATCTTCGTAATGCTTTCATGCTTCCATTTTTCTATGCTAGCAAGTTTTTGTTTGGAGGTACTCGACATACTTCCATAGGCTTTTAAATTAAGTGTGGTGCTTAGGTTAAATAGCCTGCCTTAGTCAAATTAGACATGGAGTCTAGTTTGAATATTGAACTAAAAATTGATAGTGTAGACATTGGATATTTTATTGGACTAACCCCTGCAGAAGCTTTCAATTTCAATCTGGGAAAGTCCCGAGATGAACTCATATAAGAGATGAATCAAGGCGTGTGATGAACTCCAACAACTTTGCACGAAGAAGACACATCAGCTCATCCTTCATGTATGGAAGAACTGTAAGTATCAAAGTTATTCACTTTGTCTTTTGCTGCAAGTTACCTTTGCCTTGAACCATGTCAGAATACAGCAAACAAATAAAAAAAATGATAAAAAGAAATCGATGCTAAAGTAATCTTATAATCATCTTGTCGTTAGCGTGGATAAAAATTGTAGACAACAACCCATGTTTCGAACTCGTTGAAATCCTTCGGGTATGTGTATACTAACATTCTGCAGGAACAGATATAAGCTATTCTTATAAATGAGTTGGGATGAACCTGTCAAAAACCAAGGCACAACTACAAGAAGTAGCTGCACTTGATGGATCATGAGCATCGTCAAAGACAGCCTAACCTTGAGCGTTCCCAAGGCTTAAGCTAGGATGATGATCTCAAGCAGGATGCAATTTCTGTCGTATGGCCAAACCGATGCCTGCTCTCATCATCTTCGAAGATAGCAACTCATACGCCGATGGCACAGGCCAGGATGATGAGATGCCTACTACATCATAGTGTGCATCTTCCACACCTCATTGGTCATTGGTGGCCTGTCGGTGGTGTCTCATGAAGCCAT
This sequence comes from Eremochloa ophiuroides, assembly GCA_038502445.1. Classification (NCBI taxonomy): domain Eukaryota; kingdom Viridiplantae; phylum Streptophyta; class Magnoliopsida; order Poales; family Poaceae; genus Eremochloa; species Eremochloa ophiuroides. Next base: position 58,735,120 of record JAHLJS010000006.1, on the reverse strand, counting down.
GAACAACTATGGTCGCAGGATGACATCCCTAAGTCATTTGAGATGAAGCACTCGCACAAGTAACAATGAGTTCCCTTCTTCGAACATCAAGATGGTTGGCGTATCATCAAAGAAGAATAACTTTTCACCCGCTGTTTGAAGACAAGGACAATCAAGTATGAACTTGGGTATGTATCTCCAATGATCTTCAACCCATCAACCAAGAGTCAATGAAGAAGCATGTTACTATCCACATCAATGTCTTCTAGATCAGATGGCAGCAAAAGAATGAGATGGTCGTGCTCAAGCACAAAGAAGCCCTTTCTGACAAATAATTTGGATCAAGACAAACTCAAGAAGCTGTCAAAGAAGGTGCAACAAGTGTTGAGTAGAATTTTATCAAGACATAAGGTGACATGAAGTAAGGTTCTTGTGAAAATTCAAGCAAACACCATGGTGATGCAAGGGCACTTAAAAGAGCAGCTTGGGGGAGATTCACTTTTCCCCATTAATAAGACAAGTTTAGAGGAAGCTCCTGCCACTAATCATCGCAAAACAAGGGTGCAGAAAGAGGAGCTAGAAAGAAGAGACTGTGAAGGATGAGACTCCAACATCAGCGTCAATATCAACTTCACTAACCAAAAAATGGAGGAAGAAGGACTCACCTTCCAGCTCATCATCATCGGTGACTATGCACGAAGCAAGGACTGAACAAAACAAGTCGTCCTGTTCGGAGAACTTTAAACCGCCGAGCCTTTGCCAAAAAGGTAAGCTTGGTACTTATCCATATTTCCTTTTCAGAATTGCATTTGCATCTTAGTAGTTGCATATTTACTTTCCTGCATTAAAAAGTGTTGACATCTACTAACGTCGCCAAATATAACTATAAAACTTTTAATGCAAAAAGCGAGATTAGAAGATGAATGGTAATTAATTAACCTGTCATTAGCAACTAGCCACTTTTCTATTACCAACATTCTTATGCAAGAACTAGGTTGTCATCCCTAATTCATAATGCTAAGAATAAATAAAGGTGGTATATATTAATCTATGTGACTAGGCAGAAATAAATATAAGTATAAGATAAGATTAGTTCTGCAAGCGGATAGATAATTATATTATTGTAGCATTTTACCTAGGAGTTCTACGAGGTTATCAATTTATATTTATACCAATGGAAAGGACTAGGATAAACTTAAATCCATTATATTGATAGTGATGGTATACAATGGATAAGTGACATTACTGATGTCATTTACTCTACTCATAACTGGTAAAGGTCACAAGATAAATAAAGATAAAGGTGATAAGTATGATCAAGCATCATAAATAAAAGATAATCATCAGAGCACTCTCTAGTCATAGTAATAGTTAGCCAATGGATAAACTAAGGAATTAATATCAAAGGTAATTCTATAACTACATCAATGAATAACTCTAATTAGTGCAATTACATCTACCAATCATTGTTAGACTAATCCTATATCATGATTACATGCAAAGGGCATCATCTAGGAAGGACGTGAAACAGAGTCATCATCCAACTTCGCGACCGTGCCTGCTGGCCTACATACGGGGGGTGGACTATAGAGGACTCAACGCAGCTGTCACCTACACGATCCAACACACGACCCGGCACGTCAGGGTGCACTCGCAGATAAACAAAATACCTAGACACCACGTCTACATACTGTTCATTATCTATCCATCGTCCGCATGAATAAACGCTATACGAGCAATTACATGAATTCAATAAGATCAAACCAACTATACTAGACATATAATCAAAGTAGACAAAGACTATTGTAATCAAGAACGTATGAACTATTAAGAACAATGTTTCCCTAATTATAATGAAGAATACAATAATAGAGAAAAGAACTACAATTATACCAAACTCCGCGCTCCAGACAGACGCCGGGGCTCCAGATCCGCCGAAGAACTAGAACTCCTCTACTTCTAATCTAACTAGGCTAGAACTATGAATTAGCAGGCTCTTGATGAACTAGGAGGCTCTTGATGGCTTGAGGACTTGATGCCTTGAATGAATGATGGGTTTATGCCTCCAGGGGGGGTCTACCCCTCTATTTGTACCCCGGTGGGATGCACGTGCGCCGCAGGATCAAACCGACTCCAAACAAGGGCCGAGATGTCTCCACAAAGGCGGCGGAAGAAGACTCCAGAAGGCGGGCCAAAACCCTATGGGGGGCGCCGACCGGCCCCACCCTGGCGCCAGCCGGCCCCACCTGGTGGGGTACGGGCCCCGGTCGCTTCGGGTGTGTTCTAGACTATTCCAGGGTCTTCGTGGTGATGTTTCCTTGGCAATTAAGTTTCGTGGTAATTATGGTCTTTAACCCTTCTTTTATGCTTTTCTGGAATAGCCCCTGGAAAATACGGAACATACAAAACTCGCGGAAACTGTCAGTTAAAACCCTAGACTAGTGTGTATTCATGTATCCTTTGGTGTCTGAAATTTTAATAAAAGTTGACGTTATCCACCGTCAACAACACCCCCAAGCTTACCTATTTACCAGTCCCTTAGCAAACAAACTAAACCTAATTACCAATATAATTGGTGTTGAGGGTCGTTAAGTACCAATTTTATACCGTCAACTAATGCCTAGGGAAGATCAATAATAGAAGCATAGGGGTTATTACTGACAAATTCCATGAGTTTTGGTGAATTGTGTATTTTCCAGGGATATTTTCCAGAAAGGCTTAAAAGAGGGATTAAAGTGCTTAATTACCACGAAACTTAACCGCCATGGAAACATCATCACGAAGACCCTGGAAGAGTCCCAGAACACACCCGAAGCGACCGGGGACCGAACCCCCACAGTGTGGGGCCGGCCGGCGCTGGGGGGCCAGCCGGCGCCCCCCTAGGGTTTTGGCCCACCTTCTGGAGTCTTCTTCCACTGCCTCTCTGGAGTCATCTGGGCTCTTTGTTCAAGTCGGTTTGATCCCACGGCGCACGTTCATCCCACCGGGCTATAAATAGAGGGCAGACCCCCCTCCCAGAGCACCAATTCATTACTCCTGCTTCATTCATCAAGAGTAGACAGAAGTTAGGGTTTCCAGAGAGTAGAAATAGGGCTCTAGATCTTAAAGTTCATAGTTTAGGCGTTTAGCAAGGTTCAAGTAGAGTTGGGCGCTACACTTGGGATTCCAGATCCGTTCGTCTGGAGATCGGTAATCTTATCTTGTATCTCATTATGACATTACTTTATTTTAATATATTGCTACTTATTCAGTTCTTAGTTTATTCTAGTTGCATATTCGATATAGTTGTGATTGGTGATGATTATTGTCATTTGATCGTAAAGCGCGTAATTCAGTACTCGAGTGAGTTAGGTGGTATACATTATGTAGACAGTGGTGTCTAGATATATTGTGTACCTACGGAGGCACCCTGACGTGCCGGGTCGTGTGGTAGTCCGCGTAGGTGACAGCTGCGTTGGTTCCTCTGTAGTCTACCCCCCATACGTAGGACGAGAAGAGCGCGGTCGCGAAGGAGGTGACCCTTGTGTCTTAATATCCTCATTAGATGATGCTCCTTATGATGTTTTCTGAGTTGATTATGCTATAGATGAAAATGTGTAATGTGGCATAAGCTGTAGACTTTGTATTTAATAATTACATAGGTTTTCTTTACTTTAGCAGAATCTCGAGATTGTCTTACTACATTAGTGAGTCTCTATATTGTATCTCTGGAATGCCATTTACCTCTTTTACTCAGTTATCATTTACAATTTATCATTGACTTATTTATCGCTAAAGCACTAGAGTTATGGGTTGTCATAGGTCTGCACATTTATCTTTCCAATCATTATAGTAGATTATCCTAATGAGTAGAATGCCTCTTTATCCTTTTGGCATAAAACAAATCAACGATACTCGGAATACTTACCGGGTGAAGTGCTACAATGGGAGAATTATTTGTGCGCTTGCGGATATATTCTATAGTATTATTTTTAGGAGGTAAGTGAAGATTATTTTACCTTTGGTTTTTGACATCATGTTAGGGATGACAACTTAACGTGAAGTGATGTTAGAAATACCAATAATTGGATCAGGAGTTGTTACAATACTTTCATACTTCCCAAGTACACATGCCTCAAACATAGATTCTCCTCCGGATTAGACAAAACTGCTCTAACTTTTAAACTTACCCATTTTACCTTTAACTATGGGTACTTTATAATTCTTGCCTTAGTCTTGAGTAATTGAAAGAAAGAACAATCAAGTCATGCACTATGTAGCAAATTCTTCACATTACCAATATTCCAGAGTTGTTTTGCAAGTTTTTAAAATAAAACTTCAGAGCTTAATTGTATGACACTCTCATGTCTCTCAATATATATGGTATTTGTGGATCTCACTTAAGGCATTAATGATGTTATGCCTTCCCATAACAAAAGATTATAGTGGAGCTCATAGGAGTGGCAATAACAAGGTTTACGCATACTTGCAATTCATATGTTGTAAAGTCAAACAATGGATCCACAGAGAATCGAGGCATACAATCAAATCAAGATGTGCATGTGTATGGAATATGGTGGATAGGTGTATATGTGGTAGTGGCTATTCCTAATTCTACTTTCGCTCTTTGAAAATGATTCACTCTCCTTTGTAACTTGGAGGAACACATGGGATATTTTTATTCTTTCTCTTTTCTTTTTTGAATTCAGGAGGCGGGCATCTAGTACCCATTGTTTTAATGCTGGGACACTTGTACTTCTTTTACTCCCTTTTCATATTTTTACATAGCCACATGTATCCTTTGAATATAAATAACTGGAGAGATAATAATAAGAACTTAGAGCAATTATATCGAGGCTGTCCTACGAGGTATACTTTTGGGTGTTTACTCCTAGTATAGGAGAAAACATTTTCATGATGAACATTGATGAAAGTGGAAATGGTTGCGATTACTCTTAGGGTAGGAATAATGCATATGTGCTGAAGTGTGTACGTGATCTTGGTTTTAAAAGCATGACAAGACTCTCATATGGTATACAATAAAGGTTGACTAAACTCAATGCAAAGCAAGCAGCATGAATGTGCAAAAGTTTTTCTATCCAAATGTATCATATATGGTTTTGGTAGGAATTCATACTTTGTCATACAAAAGCTCGTCATGTAAATTTCAAATTTTTAAAATAAATCTCCAGAATTTAGTAATGCTAGAAATAAGATAAATAGCAGCTCAACTTTCATGAATCATATCAATCAATTACCTAGATTTAGCTCAAACATATGCCTCCACAAGTTTCAGGTTCAGAGTAAATTCTTAAATTAAAACAGCAATATCTAAAACTCAGGAGAATTTAAGTTTGACAACTAGGCATTTGAAAAGTATTGTGACAGAGCAACTATTCATCATCTCCAAGATAAAATTTTAATGTTCATCATTTTTTATTAACTCTAGTCCTAGACCGACTCCAAACAAACTCTAATATATAGATAGATATTTATTTGGTTTTCAAATTTTATCTTACTAGCTAACTCACGCGGAAAAAGCGATATAGTAATAATGATAATAAGATAGGAAACTTATACTTAGCTGGATTTTAATTAGAGGGTGCCTTCCCCAAGCTTGACATTTGTCAGGGTCTTTGATGTTGCAGATTGAGTGATCCTTCTGAGCAGTGTGTCGGCAGTGTAAGGGCGTCGGGTTGACTAGCTCCTTGATCTGGTGTTGTCCTATGAAACTCAATTGCCAATAAAAATACCAAATCTTATGGAAAGGGGTTAGGTTTAATACCACTCCATGGTAAGTAATTGATTTTATATTTCCAGCAGAAGCTTCCTAACTGAGTGGACCTTCATGTGCCCACATATTTTTGGGTTTTTTTTCTAAAAGGTGTGGACCTTCATGTGCCCACATATTTTTGGTATTTTTAGATTTTTCCTATGATACTATGGTGAATCTTCATGTGTTCACATATTTTTGGCATTTTGTGCTTGTATAAAGTAGACTCAATAAGCGCATATGTATAATTACCTGATAACTAGGGGAATGCTCCTCCCCCAAGCTTGACGTTTGCAATACTTGGTATTGAATGATCTTCAGAGTGAGTTGGTTAGTAGCAGTCCTGGTGGGTGCCACTAATAGACTCTCTCTCCTTAGTCATAATATTTTTCCTGCATAGTTATACTCCAACAAAGAAAACCAAAACTCGAGGCTCGAATTATCAAGGGGTTAGCGGTCAGCCAATGAGCACTTTGATTATTCTTTGAGTTGATTTTAATTAATAAATTTTAGCAGGATTCTAACAGGATTCTCTTTTTGGGGTTTTTCTAAGTTTCTCATGTAGCAATCAAAAAATGTATGCATGCTATATATGTTTTTTATGCCACCACAGGAAATATTTATTCCCATGGGCTTAGGATTTCCATAATGCATCAAAGTAAATATAGATTGTTATTTTTAATTTTATTTTTATGCCATCACAGTAAATACTTCTACAGGTTTTACCTTAAGTGCATTTACATGGGGCTTTAATATTTATGATGCAGTAAATAAAGCAGTAAATATTTTTGTTGGTTTTATTTTTAATATGCAAAAAATGATTGTACTAATAAATATGCTAAGCAAAATTACTAATCAATACTAAATTAATTAGATAACTACCATTCTAACCTTATGGCTAGGGTACGGAATTTAAAGTCTACCGACAGGATTTAGATAGAGGAGAGTACTTACTAAGTAGGTTCATCGTCTGAGGTTACCTCAGTCAATTCTCCCATTTTAGCGGTGGTGTAGCAGGTGCTTCTTCTTTCTCCTTCCATCTCTTTTATGTCTCTTCTGCTTCTCTCTTTTCTACTTCCAGCTCTTCCTTGTATGCTTCTCTTGATTCTTCATCTCTCTTCATCCATTCTTCTACTTGTGCCTGGATCTCTTCTTTCTCTGCTTTTAGCAATCTGGTCCATCCTCTCAGCTTCGGCTTCCTACTCACTCCAGTATGGTGCTTGTACGGCTTCTTCTTGTTTCTTGTAGCAGTCTTCATACTTCACAATCTTACCAGGGAACTCCTCCCATCCACAGTGAGGCTGGGCAGCTTGACGGCGGGCTTGACGTTTCCTCCTGTTCCGTTGTTTCCTGATATGCTCATGGTTAAGATGTGTTGTAAATTGACAGCGTACCTTTCCAGTGGGTAGGTTGAAGTGGATCTGTTCAGACCCGATGTAGATGATAGCATTGGCGGTGTAGAGGAACGGTCTTCCCAAAAGAATAGGTGATTCGTTGTCTTCCTGCACTGTCAAGAACTAGAAAATCTGCGGGTATATATTTATTTTGAATTCTTACCATTACGTCCTTCACTACGCCTTCAGGGAATCTAAGTGATTGGTCTGCCATCTGCAACTGAATGTATGTTGGGTATAATGGTAAATCATCAAATAATTATATACCTTTTTATACATTACATTGACGCCTGATCCAGTGTCGCAAACGCTGTCAGGAGTCATCCTTTCTTTGTTGGAAATGGTTTTGGGAGCATATGATCATTTTCTATATTGATAGCAATGATTAGTTGAGCAGTTTCTTTAGGTACATGCTAGGGGCTTGTTCTTCCTCCATCTTCTATTGTTCTTCTTCTTGGGTGCTGGTTGTTGTTGTTGTTGCTCTTCTTGTTGATGGAATTGCTTCGGAACTGCAGGAGTCTTGAGGATGCGGTCCTTAAATGAAAATCTCTCCTTCTTGTCTTTGATGGAGAGGACAATCTTAGGCGTGTTCCGCATAGATGATGGCTTTGGTTGTGCACAAGAATGGTCGTCCCAAGATAATGGGTGCCTTCTCATCTCCTTCGGTATCCATGATTACAAAGTCAATTGGGACATATGATTGCCCCACTCTAATAACAGCTTCTGCTAGTACTGCCTCGGTGTAGCAAATGGACTGATCTGTAAGCTGCAAACGCATATCTGTGTACAACAAAGGATCTCCTTAAATTCTCTCATAGATTACCTTGGGCATTATGTTGACACTTGCGCCGAAATCGCAGATAGCTTCTGGAAAGCTGTGACATCCTATGGAGATAGGAATCACAGGTCTTCCAGGGTCTCCCATCTTCTCAGGTAGTGAGTGATCTATCCACTGTATACCTGTAGGCTCAATTTGGTATTGTGTTGCATTGTGAATATCAATAAGGCTAGCAGTTTGTAAATCCTCCTGGCTGGCCTGGAATTTTTCCTTTCTCAAATGGAGGGACAGCAGCAGCTAGCTGAGCTAATTGTGATTCTAACATTTTATTAAAGCTGTGCTGATTCTTTATCGCAGAAGCAAAGATATCTAGTTCTGGTATTTATATTTTCTAAAGGTTTATCATTTTAGGCTACCTTTCTAAACATTTGATCTAATAATTTAGATTGACCAGCAACTAAATCTCTTAAAGGTGGAAGATTGTAATTATTGTAATTACTTACCTTGGTTGTTACCTTGGTAATTACCTTGTCGAGGTTGCTGATTCCATCCTTGGTTTAGCTGGTTCCATCCTTGATTTTGCTGAGGACGATAGTAGGTGTTGTTATTGATGAAGTTCACATCCTCTTGCGACGTAGGGCAGTTGACAGCTGAATGTCCCGTAATCTTCACATTTTTCATAGGTCATGCGAGAATTATTGATATGCATGACTTCCTTCTTCTCTATGTCGAGCTTCTTCATGATGAGGTCTAGCTTGGCAGTGACCATGTCAGTCTCCTTGAGATGATGGATGCCTCCTCCTCTCTTGTGAGGTTGAGTACGTTCTTCATTACAGCTTGAATTTGAGGCCATCTTCTCAACAAGTGCTTTAGCTTCTGAAAGCTTAAGTGATAGGAAAGCTCCTCCTGCTGCAGCATCTATGGACTCACGGGTGCTAGAGACTAGCCTGTGGTAGAAGGTCTGTAATAGTAGCCAATCTTCTATCCCATGATGAGGACAGTCTTCAATGTAATCTTGGAATCTCTACCATGCTTCAGTGAATGATTCATCATGTTGCTGTTGAAAACTTGAGATTTCCCACGCAGAGCATTCGTCTTGCCTGTAGGAAAGAACCTTTGTCAGGAAAGCAGTTGAGCATCGGTCCCATGTAGTGGTCTTGTCTTTGTTGGCGTAGAACCACTGCTTGGCTTTCCCCAAAAATGAAAATGGGAAAAGATGGAGTAAAATAGCATCTCTTGGTACTCCTCTAATCGTGAAGGTGCTGCAGATCTCTAAAAAGTGTTGTAAGTGTGCACTTGCATCTTTATGAGCTTTTCCACAAAACTGGCTGGGTTGAACCATGGTGATAAGAGCAGGCTTGAGCTCGAATCCATTCTCCCCAGTATTGACTGCTGGTCCAGTCCGGATGTTTTTTGTTGTTGGGGCAGAGAATTCGCGCAGCGTTTTCTCAGCCATGTTTTCAAACATAGGAGATAAATCTTCTTCTAAGTGTTCTTCTTCCAAAGTTGGAGCTGGCTCCTTTGATAAATGAGCTTGAGCAGCGATGGGTGTTCTTGATGGAAGCTTGAAACTGTCCCTCGCTTCTACAAACTTCTTTCTTTTCAGGAGTTTCTCTGGATCGTCAGTGAAATTATTTGGAAGAGAAAAACCATTCATTCATCACCCTGCTTAAGATAAGTAAATGATAAAAAAGAGGGGTGTGCCTGTTTGAGTTAGAGATCAATCGGTAATACAATCTTATCCATTATGTATACATATGTTATTAATATTTCCAAAGTTTGATGTGCCTTCCCCGGCAACGGCGCCAAAAATGCTTGTTGACATCTACTAATGTCGCCAAATATAACTATATAACTTTTAATGCGAAAGGCGTGATTAGAAGATGAATGGTAATTAATTAACTTGTCATTAGCAACTAGCCACTTTTCTATTACCAATATTCTTATGCAAGACCTAGGTTGTCATCCCTAATTAATAATGCTAAGAATAAATAAAGGTGTTATATATTAATCTATGTGACTAGGCCAGAAATAAATATAAATATAAAATAAGATCAGTTCTGCAAGCGGACAGATAATTATACCATTGTAGCATTTTACTTAGGAGTTCTATCAGGTTGTCGATTTATGTTTATACCACTGGGAAGGATTAGGATAAACTTTAATCTATTATATTGATAGTGATGGTATACAATGGATAAGTGACATTACCGATGTCATTTACTCTACTCATAACAGGTAGAGGTCACAAGATAAATAAAGATAAAGGTGATAAGTATAATCAAGCATCATAAATAAAAGATAATCATCAGGGCACTCTCTAGTCATAGTAATAGCTGGCCAATGGATAAACTAAGAAATTAATATCAAAGGTAATTCTATAACTACATCAGTGAATAACTCTAATTAGTGCAATTACATCTAGCAATCATTGTTAGACTAATTCTATATCATAATCACATGCAAAGGGCATCATCTAGAAAGGATGTGAAACAGAGTCATCATCCAACTTCGCGACCCTACCTGCTGGCCTACATACGGGGGGTGGACTACAGAGGACTCAACGTAGCTGTCACATCTACGCGATCTACCACACGACCCGGCACATCAGGGTGCACTCGCAGATAAACAAAATACCTAGACACCACGTCTACATACTGTTCATCATCTATCCATCGTTCGCATGAATAAAAGCTATACGAGCAATTACATGAATTCAATAAGATCAAACCAACTATACTAGACATATAATCAAAGTAGACAAAGACTATTGTAATCAAGAAGATATGAACTATTAAGAGCAATGTTTCTCTAATCATAATGAAGAATACAATAATAGAGAAAGAACTAGAATTATACCGAACTCGGCGCTCCAGACAGACGCCAGGGCTCCAGATCCACCGAAGAATTAGAACTCCTCTACTTCTAATCTAATTAGGCTAGAACTATGAACTAGGAGGCTCTTCATGAATTAGGAGGCTCTTGATGGCTTGAGGACTTGATGCCTTGAATGAATGATGGGTTTATGCCTCCAGGGGGGTCTGCCCCTCTATTTATAGCCTGGTGTGATGCACGTGCGTCGTAGGATCAAACCAACTCAAAACAAGGGCCGAGATGTCTCCACAAAGGCGGCGGAAGAAGACTTCAGAACGCGGACCGAAACCCTAAGGGGGGCGCCGGCCGGCCCCACTGTAATACCCTGGGTATTACGGAATAAATAACCTGCCATGTCATCATAATTAACTTAATTAATTTGCATATGATTGTGCTTAGGGACCTAGAGTGGCTTGGATTGATAAAGTATTGGATTGAAAATTTAAAATCCTAATTGCATATTTGAAATAACCCTAGATTTAGCCCCAAAACCCTAATTCAAAATCTAGAAGGAATCTAGGGGTGATCCTTTAATGAAAGTTGTAGATCTAATTAAATGTGACAACTTTTATTTTTGGAGATTTTGAAGTTCTGTTATGAAAATTTGAATTTAACTCAAAACAGTGAATAAAAAAATTGAATTTGAAATGCCATTTCAAAAATTAATTGGAATCTGACAAAACTTCCTTAATGAAAGTTGTAAAGCTCTCTGAGGGGAACAACTTCTATTTTAGCCATTTTTCAAGTTGTTGTGTAAAATCAAAAGTAATTTTGAAAATACAGTTTGAAATTCAAAAACCCTATTCATCCCCTTTTCCATAGTTTTCAAATTTGGCCGAATTTGGGGTAGATCCAAAAATCAAAAATGTTCAGCAGGAAAAATGCTACAACTTTGGTATTTGTGGTTTTTAATTTTTATACACAAATTTGGGAGATATTTGTACAAAAGACAAAAATGGGGTATGTAGAGCTACAGTAGCCGGGGATGGGCTTCGTCCTCCCTCCCCTGTTCGCACGCCGCCGGCGTGGCCGAGTGACGCCGGCCCGTCCTTGCGCGTTCCTGCTCCCACGATGGCAAAATTGACTCGCGGGCTTCTCCTTCTCCCTCTCCCTCTCGTCCTCTGCCCTATAAATACGACGAGCGGGCCGCTTTCTTCTTTTCCCGTTTCCCGGCTCGCCGGAGTTCGCTCGGTTCGCCGGCAAAATTCGCCCACACCGCACCACCATCACTCTTTCCATCTCGTGCGCATCTAGCCAACTCTCTTGCGCACCTCCCGAGCCCACTGGTGGAAGCTGTAGTGGCTCGAGGGTGCCGGTGTACTCGTCGCCGTCGCTGCGGGTGCCCGGAGCGCCGCCGCGAGCCGCGTGCGGTGTCGAGACCGATTAGGTGAGTTCTGGGGATCCTTAGCTTGTGTCCGAGGCTCCATGTAGCCTGTAGTTTCTCATGCTTGCGACCGTATGCTCTGTGGTGGTCCAGTGTCGCCGGAACGGGGGAGTTACCGTCGGAGCACGCCGCCGCCGTTGCGGTCACCGTCAAGCTCGTCCCTTCGGGCCACCTCTGCCTTCACCACCTTGTCACCGAGACCCGTGGTGAGCTGATGACCCTCCCCAACCCCTCTGTTATTACCTCGCGGGTCCGGCGTGGGCGGCGTAGATCCGCCGGGCTGCGCGTCCGCCATGGGCGAGCTTCGGCTCGTCGTAGGCGATTAGGGTAGGAGCTGAGCATGCCTGGGTGTTCCCTTAGCTCTAGGGCGTGGACTGACGCGGTCAGTTTCGCTGTTGAAGTCGCCGGCGGCGATACCCGTGGCGGACCGCCGCGTGCCGGTGCGTGCGCGAGCTGGCGGGAGGTAGGAGGAGGAGCTGACAGGCGAGGCCCGCCTGTCAGCGCCTCAGCTCGCGCAGGCGCGGGCCGCGTGCGCGCGGGAGACGGCGCGCGTGATAGTGGGCCGGCCCAGTTTGGGCGCGGGCGCGGGCAGCGCGGCGGGGGCGAGTGGCCGGGCCGAGCCGGTTGTGTGGGCCGCCTCGGGCCGGTTTCGCTTTTCCCATTTTCCAGCGATTTTCAATAGCCTTTTTCAAATTTATTTCTATGAATAGTGCTGATGTTTGTCAATTTCATAGGAATTAATCTGTGGCCTGAAAAATCATGAAAAATATTGTGGTAGCTCTCTGTGATGTATAGAATTTAATAAAAATATCATATGTTCATTTTAGACCTTTTCTGTTAGGGGTAAAAATCAGCTAAATAAATGGATAATACGACTTTGTTGATTTTTAATAAATTGTAGGTAACTCCAAAAATCATGAAATTAATTGTGGCTCTGTTTAATGATGAAACCTAGCTGTTGGTGAGATTTGGTCACAATTGAAGTTAGTTTGGTTAGTTAGTAAATATATGTGAAATTAGGAAAAATAAATAAAATGAGTAGAAGAAATGGATTTAGGGTTTTGTGTGGATTTTGGATTGATTGAAGCTCAAGGATCCACCCCTATATGATCCTTGGCAATAAAAGATGTTAGTGTAAGGTCAAAGTCGTAAAAGTCGTGCAACGGCTTTCCATGACTGCTAAAATCATCTCTTTAATAATTGCTGTATAATTTTTGATCTCCGTTTACAACTTTTCCGTGAAGGAAAGTTGTACTCAAGATGTTAATCATTGATTATTGCATTCCTATAAAGACTGTTGCATCATGTTAAGCATGCATCATTGCACACGTGTAGTGACCGGGAGCGAAGAAGTGAAAGTCGAGGCCACTGCTGGGGAGACAGCTCCGGAGGAGATCCAGGGTTTCGACATCTGCGGGACCGATCCCAACCCGACCCTCTTTTCACTCCAAGGCAAGCCCCGGTGCATTAACCCTCTGTTGTGAAATTCTTTATAATTCGAGTCAATCTATTGCATTAAGTTGATAGGAGTTGATTGTTACCTATCCAGATGCATTGTCCCAAATAATTATCCTGAAACCTGATTTAAATAAAATGGTTTAAACAAAAATGCTTAGGCATGCTTAATAAAAATTAGAATTTTATAAAAAAAACTATTTTTTTTGTGCTATGAATGTATACATACTTTATGATTAGTGGAGAACTTGTGATCCGTTGGTCGATGTGTATTTGCGTTAGAATCCCAATGCACGATCACCTTCGGAATAGTTCAAAGCTGGTCGATATCACTGTAAGGTGTTTCGCTCGGCTGACGTGCTCGTGGGACGGCGTTTCCCATGACTTCTCACCGGCAGACACGGTTTTCAAAACTATAGGGACCGTTCGTTGTAGGCGTGCTGGATCGAGATGAACAGCCTAGCCACATACCTTTGTGGAAAGCCTAGAGTCAGGTGGCTCTATTGCTGGAACCGACAACCACGCACTGGGAGTGGAGAGATGGCGGGAGTAGCTTGTACCCACGTGGCCGTCGTGCCTGGAGACGAGTGGAGTACTGTGCTCCCGGGTGGCGCAGGACCGGTTCCGGGATAGAAAGACCTAGATGATAGGTTGGTATATGTATGCCGGCGTGCTGCATATGCAGTGTGGTTAGAATCCCCAGCTGGGTATACTTTCTGGATTCGAATCGACGTGCTCCTCGGTCAATGGAGACTCAATCCACTTCCCTACCCCGAAAAGTGGTTCTCAACTAGGTGTTTTCTGAATAAAGGAAGTAAGTGGAGAAATGACGATCTATGAGTTTGAATATTGGAACTATAGATATATGATGATGATAATGATGAAATAAAATTGGATAGTGATGCTTTTCTGCAAATCTTTTACCTCCTGCTAGCCTCACCTATGACCCTGCATTCCTGAGTCTCATCTTACACCTTTAGTCGGGTAAGTCTTGCGGAGTACCCCTAGTACTCAGGGTTTGTTAACCCTTGCTGCAGGAGATCCGCCTTCAGATGTCTGTTTTGCTCCGTGCTGTATGACCATCATCCAGGAGGGTAGCGAGGAAGAGTGAAGTGGAACCCGTGGGCAGGGTTCGAGTTACCTCATGTATAATGTTGTATAATTATTCAACTGCTACTGCCACTACTTATGGATTGTAATAATCGTACTGGAACTCTATTTGAACAACTGGTTTGTAACATAAAGTTATGTAATATTCCGCTCCTGTACTCTGATGTAATTTACTGTGAAATGTTGTAATCTTGTAATATATTCGCAATGTGATCCTGCGGAAGAAAAAAAAATTTGGGCGCTGATGTAGCCCGACAGATCGGTCTAGGTTATATGGAACATGGGCCCGGCTGTCAGAGTCATTAATGATAATGACAGTCGCCTGTGGGCCATGTAATTTAGGCGGTTCTGTTACAGTTGGTATCGGAGCATTACATTGTCAATCATTACGGATTACCTTTCGAAAACTTCAAAATGTTTTGGATCATAAAACTTAATATATTATTTTGGGTCCAAATTGCTTCTGTTCTTATCTTATTCCGTAGTCTTAAGTGATTTATATTTAATATCATGTGGCTATGGTAGCATGTGGAATAATATTATTATTATTAGCCCTATGTTGAAAAGTTTACTTACTTTTGTATGTGTTTACTTGCATGATTTAAATTCGTAAGTACGTGCATGCATCATGTTAACCACATAATAATAACTTCCTCCTTAAAAGTGGGTATTTGGGATAAGTTACCAAACCTGTTCTTACTAACTTGTATATCTTATAAAATCCACTTACCTTCTCCAGATGGCTCGTTGCAAGCTCACTGCCAGGAAAATGACGGGACCACGTGGCGTTCCGCGCCACCAGCTGGCGCCACGTACCGGGGAGGGCGAGGCTTCTGGGGGTCGCCCACCCTGTCGCAGCAGTGAGGAGTTGGAGGCTGAGGTCGGGAGACTTCAGAGGCTAGTGAGTCAGTGGGAGGAGGACTACCGTGTGGCTCGCCTCAATCACTATCGTGATGTGAGGACCAACCGAGACTTGCGTCGGGAGATTGACCGCCTGACGAAGTAGCGGGACGAGGCTTGGGATCGCGAGGGAGCGATCATGGACAGGATGTTGCGGGCAGAGCAGCGCACCGCGCAGCTGGAGGAAGACAACATCGCCTTGCACGAGGAGGTGCACCAGCTCAATGATCAGCTCTACCCTATTCCGGTACCTGAGGAGGAGGACCCGGAGCTTGGAGTTGTCCTTGGTGAGGAGGACATGGAGGAGACTGACGAGGAGATCGAGTCTATCGAGGTCGAGGAGGCAGGCTCCGAGGAGAGTGACGAGGACTTTGAGGAGGACTTCGTGGACAATGACGCTTCCGACGCGTCTGCAGTGGACGAGGACTAGACTAGTGTTGGCCTAGGGCTGTCAATTAGTTGCCTTTCTAGTTTGTAAAATAGGTGCTTGCTAGAAAAACCTTAGTATGGGGCGTGACTCTTGCTTGGGTGCGAGTCTTGTAATATTAATAATGTAAGAATTGTGTGTGCTTCTATGCTCTGCTTATGTAATATAAGTCCTTAGTGGTTGCTTGTTAACAGATGGGAGATCACTCTGGTCATGGGACTGGCGCTCCTCCACCGCCACCACTTCCAACCACTCTGGCAGAGGCCATCACAGCTTTGACGAACGTGGCAACCCTGCTAGCTCAGAGTCAGCAAGATCGTGGTGGACGCCGTGGTCGCCGCGACAATGAGGAAACCACCTATGTTGACTTCACCGACACCCGTCCGCCTGTGTTCACCAAGGCAGATGAACCTCTGGAGGCAGACGATTGGCTTCGTACCATGGAACAGAAGTTCAGCTTGATCCACTGTACAGAGGTACAGAAACCTCTGTTCGCAGCGCAACAACTCCGTGGTCCAGCAACGACCTGGTATGCCAACCTGTTGGCAGCACAGACTGAAGGACACCAGCTCACCTGGCAGGAGTTCCGCGAGGCGTTCCGTGCTCATTATATCCCCGCGGGTGTGATGAGGCTGAAGTTGGATCAATTCCTGTCACTGAAGCAGAACGAGTCCACTGTCACTCAGTACCTGGGACAGTTTAACCATCTGGCACAGTATGCACCCGAGCACACCAACACCGATGAGAAGAAGAAGGCCTGTTTCATCAGGGGGCTGAATTACAAGATTCAGCGCAGTTTGTCCAACAACCTCAAATGTACTTTCCATGAAGCGGTTGACTGTGCATTGGCTTTTGAAGAAAGCAACCGTCAGCTCCAGGAGGAGAAGAAAAAGAATAAGAGGCCTGCATTTTCTGGTGGTCAGAAGCGCCAGAAATTCATCTACCACCCCACTCACCAAAATCGTCCATCTTATCCTCAACAGCAGGTGGTTGTGCGCACCGCCGCCACCTCCCACACCTCAAATCAACAAAATGCCACTCAGCCGAATGCCCCTGGCGTTCGTATTAATACCCCTCAAACCACCTACAATCATCCTTGCTACAACTGTGGTAAGATGGGGCACTGGGCACGCAACTGCCCTTTCCCAAAGAGGTACAATCAGAATGCACCTGGTGGTCAGCAGCAGCAACATCAGCAGCAGCAGCAGAGTCAGCACCGTGGTCATCAACATCATGCTCAGAAGGGCAAAGTTGTCAAGAAAGCAGGTCAGGTCTATTACACTCAAGTTGATGATATCCCTGCGGGAGAGCCCGTCATGATGGGTAGGTTCCCTGTTGCCAATCATCCTGCACTTACGCTTTTCGATTCTGGTGCATCGCATTCATTCATAAATCGTACCTTTGTCGTCAAGCATGAAATTCCAATTTGGGAAATGAAGGAAGATTTCCTTATACATTCGCCCGGGGGGCGTATGTCTACTAAAGAGGTAGTTCAGGGAGTGCCTATAGAGTTGGGAGGGCATAAATTCCCTACGACTACGATAGTGCTAAAGAATCAAGATATTGAGGTGATATTAGGTATGAATTGGTTGTACCAGCACAATGCTCTCATTGATGTGCTGAATAGAACTATAAGAGTGAACATACCTAATAGTCAAACTCAACTTCTTATCCAACTTCCACTACCTATGAGAAAGGTGGAGAAAACCGTGCAAAGGTTGTGTGCTACCTCAGTGGAAGAAGTGATGAAGATTCCTGTGGTCTGTGAATTCCCAGACGTGTTTCCTGATGAGTTGCCCGGTTTGCCACCTGATCGAGATGTGGAATTTGCCATTGAGCTAAAGCCTGGAACAGCTCCTATCTCTCGTAGAGCTTATAGGATGCCTCCCAAGGAATTGGCAGAGCTTAAAATTCAGTTGCAAGAGCTGCTTGATAAGGGTTTCATCCGCCCTAGTTCATCTCCTTGGGGTTGTCCTGCCATTTTTGTTAAAAAGAAGGACCAATCTCTTCGACTCTGTATCGACTATCGTCCACTCAACGAGGTGACTGTCAAAAACAAATATCCGTTGCCTCGTATTGACCTACTCTTTGACCAACTGGCTAGAGCTAGGGTGTTTTCTAAGATCGACCTTAGGTCCGGCTACCACCAAATCAAAATCCGTCCTGAAGACATTCCAAAAACGGCTTTCACTACTAGATATGGCCTATATGAATATCTAGTCATGTCTTTTGGCCTAACCAACGCACCTGCCTACTTCATGTATCTCATGAACTCCGTCTTCATGCCCGAGCTCGACAAATTTGTTGTCGTGTTCATCGATGATATCCTTGTCTATTCCAAAACACCCGAAGAACATGCCAACCACCTTCGCATTGTCCTAACTCGTTTGAGAGAGCACCAGCTTTATGCAAAGTTTAGCAAGTGTGAATTCTGGTTGAACAAAGTTCCTTTTCTCGGACATATTCTCTCAGCTGAAGGAGTATCTGTCGATCCGAGTAAGGTAGAGGAAATTTTAAATTGGAAACCGCCAACCACTGTTCATCAGGTCCGCAGTTTTATGGGCATGGCGGGATATTACCGCCGTTTCATCCCAGATTTCTCAAGAATAGCCAAACCAATCACCAACTTGTTGAAACATCAAGTCAAGTTTGTGTGGTCGTCAGAATGTGAGGCAGCGTTTCAAACCTTGAAGAAGTGTTTGACTACTGCACCAGTCCTAGCTCAGCCAGATATTGAAAAGCCATTTGAGGTGTATTGTGATGCATCCGGTACTGGTCTCGGCTGTGTTTTGATGCAAGAGGGCAGAGTTATTGCTTATGCTTCACGACAACTCCGACCTCATGAAGAAAATTATCCTACTCATGACTTAGAATTGGCAGCTGTGGTTCATGCCTTGAAAATCTGGCGCCACTATTTGCTAGGCAGCACCTGCAATGTGTATACAGATCACAAGAGCCTGAAGTACATCTTTACACAAGAAGAACTGAACATGAGGCAGCGAAGATGGCTTGAGTTGATCAAAGATTATGATATTGAAGTGCATTATCACCCTGGCAAAGCTAACGTGGTTGCTGACGCACTCAGTCGGAAGGCTCACTGCAACTGTCTGACTGTGAAGCCTTATAGTCTGTCGTTGTGCGGTGAGTTGGAAAAGTTGGGCATAGAAATAGTTCCACAGGGCAATCTAGCAAACATCAGTATTGAAACTTCTATCCGTGATGAGATCGTGGTTGCTCAAAAGGGAAACAAGGGCATCAAGCATATCAAAGAAAAAGTCCAGGCAGGAAAGGCAGATTGTTTCAGAATTGATGATGAGGGCGTCGTATGGTTCAAGAATCGTTTGGTAGTTCCAAAAGTTCCGGAGCTACGTCGCAAAATTCTTGATGAAGCTCATCTGACCAGATACTCTATCCACCCAGGAAGCAATAAGATGTACCAGGATTTGAAACAGAAATTCTGGTGGACCAAGATGAAGATAGAAATTGCGCAGTACGTGACGAGATGTGACACATGTCAGAAGGTCAAGGCTGTGCACATGAAGCCTGGTGGAGAGCTACAACCATTGCCTGTTCCCGCGTGGAAATGGGAAGATATTAGCATGGATTTCGTTGTGGGATTGCCCAAAACATCAAGCGGTTATGATTCCATTTGGGTAATCGTCGACCGCCTCACTAAGCAAGCTCACTTCTTGCCAGTCAAGCTCAAATACACGGCAGCGACTTATGCAAATTTCTACATAGAGCATATGATGAAGCTCCATGGGGTGCCGAAGACCATTGTTTCTGATCGAGGCACTCAGTTCATATCCAAGTTTTGGAGATCCTTCCATGAATCATTGGGCACAAAACTTCTGCATAGTACGGCTTATCATCCGCAGACTGACGGGCAGACAGAGAGAGTCAACCAAGTGCTTGAAGATATGTTGAGAGCCTGTGCATTGAATTACCCTGACAAGTGGGACAAGTGTTTGGCGTTAGCTGAATTCTCGTACAACAACAGCTATCAAGAAAGCATCAAGATGGCTCCGTTCGAGGCAGTATACGGCCGCAGATGTCGTACTCCATTGAATTGGTCCGAGCCCGGTGAAAGATGGTTTTATGGAGTCGACTTGGTCAATGAAGCCGAAGAGAAGGTTCGATTAATACAAGAGAATCTGAAAGTGGCTCAGTCTCGACAGAAAAGCTATGCCGATCAGCGGCGTAGACCATTAGCATTCAAGGTTGGAGATTATGTGTACTTGAAGGTTTCGCCTATGAAAGGGGTCAACCGTTTTGGGGTCAAAGGCAAGTTAGCCCCGCGCTACATTGGACCATTCGTAATCACCGAGCGTGTGGGAAAAGTTGCCTACCGGTTGCAATTGCCAGATCATCTGTCAGAAGTGCACAATGTGTTTCATGTATCTCAGCTAAAGAAATGTCTGCGAGTTCCCGACCAAGTGACCGATGTGGAAGGTGTGGTACTGGAACCCGAATTGACATACTCAGAATATCCAGTACGGGTTTTGGACATAAAGGACCGTGTCACTCGAAGGACCACAACTAGATGGTACAAGATTCAATGGAGTCAACATTCCGAAGACGAAGCCACCTGGGAATCTGAGGACTACCTGGCGGAGAATTTCCGGAATTCTTTGCCACCCTGTAACTGTAATAGTCTGACAAGTACCCCCCCTGTGTTAAAAACCCTCCTACTTATTTTGTGAGCTAGTGCAAGTATAGTTTACCTTATGTATTTTCTTTTCCATTACTTTGTTTCAATGTCTAGTTTAGTAATCTCGGGACGAGATTTCTTTTAGGGGGGAAGGCTGTAATACCCTGGGTATTACGGAATAAATAACCTGCCATGTCATCATAATTAACTTAATTAATTTGCATATGATTGTGCTTAGGGACCTAGAGTGGCTTGGATTGATAAAGTATTGGATTGAAAATTTAAAATCCTAATTGCATATTTGAAATAACCCTAGATTTAGCCCCAAAACCCTAATTCAAAATCTAGAAGGAATCTAGGGGTGATCCTTTAATGAAAGTTGTAGATCTAATTAAATGTGACAACTTTTATTTTTGGAGATTTTGAAGTTCTGTTATGAAAATTTGAATTTAACTCAAAACAGTGAATAAAAAAATTGAATTTGAAATGCCATTTCAAAAATTAATTGGAATCTGACAAAACTTCCTTAATGAAAGTTGTAAAGCTCTCTGAGGGGAACAACTTCTATTTTAGCCATTTTTCAAGTTGTTGTGTAAAATCAAAAGTAATTTTGAAAATACAGTTTGAAATTCAAAAACCCTATTCATCCCCTTTTCCATAGTTTTCAAATTTGGCCGAATTTGGGGTAGATCCAAAAATCAAAAATGTTCAGCAGGAAAAATGCTACAACTTTGGTATTTGTGGTTTTTAATTTTTATACACAAATTTGGGAGATATTTGTACAAAAGACAAAAATGGGGTATGTAGAGCTACAGTAGCCGGGGATGGGCTTCGTCCTCCCTCCCCTGTTCGCACGCCGCCGGCGTGGCCGAGTGACGCCGGCCCGTCCTTGCGCGTTCCTGCTCCCACGATGGCAAAATTGACTCGCGGGCTTCTCCTTCTCCCTCTCCCTCTCGTCCTCTGCCCTATAAATACGACGAGCGGGCCGCTTTCTTCTTTTCCCGTTTCCCGGCTCGCCGGAGTTCGCTCGGTTCGCCGGCAAAATTCGCCCACACCGCACCACCATCACTCTTTCCATCTCGTGCGCATCTAGCCAACTCTCTTGCGCACCTCCCGAGCCCACTGGTGGAAGCTGTAGTGGCTCGAGGGTGCCGGTGTACTCGTCGCCGTCGCTGCGGGTGCCCGGAGCGCCGCCGCGAGCCGCGTGCGGTGTCGAGACCGATTAGGTGAGTTCTGGGGATCCTTAGCTTGTGTCCGAGGCTCCATGTAGCCTGTAGTTTCTCATGCTTGCGACCGTATGCTCTGTGGTGGTCCAGTGTCGCCGGAACGGGGGAGTTACCGTCGGAGCACGCCGCCGCCGTTGCGGTCACCGTCAAGCTCGTCCCTTCGGGCCACCTCTGCCTTCACCACCTTGTCACCGAGACCCGTGGTGAGCTGATGACCCTCCCCAACCCCTCTGTTATTACCTCGCGGGTCCGGCGTGGGCGGCGTAGATCCGCCGGGCTGCGCGTCCGCCATGGGCGAGCTTCGGCTCGTCGTAGGCGATTAGGGTAGGAGCTGAGCATGCCTGGGTGTTCCCTTAGCTCTAGGGCGTGGACTGACGCGGTCAGTTTCGCTGTTGAAGTCGCCGGCGGCGATACCCGTGGCGGACCGCCGCGTGCCGGTGCGTGCGCGAGCTGGCGGGAGGTAGGAGGAGGAGCTGACAGGCGGGGCCCGCCTGTCAGCGCCTCAGCTCGCGCAGGCGCGGGCCGCGTGCGCGCGGGAGACGGCGCGCGTGATAGTGGGCCGGCCCAGTTCGGGCGCGGGCGCGGGCAGCGCGGCGGGGGCGAGTGGCCGGGCCGAGCCGGTTGTGTGGGCCGCCTCGGGCCGGTTTCGCTTTTTCCATTTTCCAGCGATTTTCAATAGCCTTTTTCAAATTTATTTCTATGAATAGTGCTGATGTTTGTCAATTTCATAGGAATTAATCTGTGGCCTGAAAAATCATGAAAAATTTTGTGGTAGCTCTCTGTGATGTATAGAATTTAATAAAAATATCATATGTTCATTTTAGACCTTTTCTGTTAGGGGTAAAAATCAGCCAAATAAATGGATAATGCGACTTTGTTGATTTTTAATAAATTGTAGGTAACTCCAAAAATCATGAAATTAATTGTGGCTCTGTTTAATGATGAAACCTAGCTGTTGGTGAGATTTGGTCACAATTGGAGTTAGTTTGGTTAGTTAGTAAATATATGTGAAATTAGGAAAAATAAATAAAATGAGTAGAAGAAATGGATTTAGGGTTTTGTGTAGATTTTGGATTGATTGAAGCTCAAGGATCCACCCCTATATGATCCTTGGAAATAAAAGATGTTAGTGTAAGGTCAAAGTCGTAAAAGTCGTGCAACGGCTTTCCATGACTGCTAAAATCATCTCTTTAATAATTGCTGTATAATTTTTGATCTCCGTTTACAACTTTTCCGTGAAGGAAAGTTGTACTCAAGATGTTAATCATTGATTATTGCATTCCTATAAAGACTGTTGCATCATGTTAAGCATGCATCATTGCACACGTGTAGTGACCGGGAGCGAAGAAGTGAAAGTCGAGGCCACTGCTGGGGAGACAGCTCCGGAGGAGATCCAGGGTTTCGACATCTGCGGGACCGATCCCAACCCGACCCTCTTTTCACTCCAAGGCAAGCCCCGGTGCATTAACCCTCTGTTGTGAAATTCTTTATAATTCGAGTCAATCTATTACATTAAGTTGATAGGAGTTGATTGTTACCTATCCAGATGCATTGTCCCAAATAATTATCCTGAAACCTGATTTAAATAAAATGGTTTAAACAAAAATGCTTAGGCATGCTTAATAAAAATTAGAATTTTATAAAAAAAAAACTATTTTTTTTGTGCTATGAATGTATACATACTTTATGATTAGTGGAGAACTTGTGATCCGTTGGTCGATGTGTATTTGCGTTAGAATCCCAATGCACGATCACCTTCGGAATAGTTCAAAGCTGGTCGATATCACTGTAAGGTGTTTCGCTCGGCTGACGTGCTCGTGGGACGGCGTTTCCCATGACTTCTCACCGGCAGACACGGTTTTCAAAACTATAGGGACCGTTCGTTGTAGGCGTGCTGGATCGAGATGAACAGCCTAGCCACATACCTTTGTGGAAAGCCTAGAGTCAGGTGGCTCTATTGCTGGAACCGACAACCACGCACTGAGAGTGGAGAGATGGCGGGAGTAGCTTGTACCCACGTGGCCGTCGTGCCTGGAGACGAGTGGAGTACTGTGCTCCCGGGTGGCGCAGGACCGGTTCCGGGATAGAAAGACCTAGATGATAGGTTGGTATATGTATGCCGGCGTGCTGCATATGCAGTGTGGTTAGAATCCCCAGCTGGGTATACTTTCTGGATTCGAATCGACGTGCTCCTCGGTCAATGGAGACTCAATCCACTTCCCTACCCCGAAAAGTGGTTCTCAACTAGGTGTTTTCTGAATAAAGGAAGTAAGTGGAGAAATGACGATCTATGAGTTTGAATATTGGAACTATAGATATATGATGATGATAATGATGAAATAAAATTGGATAGTGATGCTTTTCTGCAAATCTTTTACCTCCTGCTAGCCTCACCTATGACCCTGCATTCCTGAGTCTCATCTTACACCTTTAGTCGGGTAAGTCTTGCGGAGTACCCCTAGTACTCAGGGTTTGTTAACCCTTGCTGCAGGAGATCCGCCTTCAGATGTCTGTTTTGCTCCGTGCTGTATGACCATCATCCAGGAGGGTAGCGAGGAAGAGTGAAGTGGAACCCGTGGGCAGGGTTCGAGTTACCTCATGTATAATGTTGTATAATTATTCAACTGCTACTGCCACTACTTATGGATTGTAATAATCGTACTGGAACTCTATTTGAACAACTGGTTTGTAACATAAAGTTATGTAATATTCCGCTCCTGTACTCTGATGTAATTTACTGTGAAATGTTGTAATCTTGTAATGTATTCGCAATGTGATCCTGCGGAAGAAAAAAAAAATTTGGGCGCTGATGTAGCCCGACAGATCGGTCTAGGTTATATGGAACATGGGCCCGGCTGTCAGAGTCATTAATGATAATGACAGTCGCCTGTGGGCCATGTAATTTAGGCGGTTCTGTTACACCCACCTGGTGGGGTTCGGGCCCCGGTCACATCGGGTGTGTTCTAGACTCTTCCAGGGTTTTCGTGATGATGTTTCCTTGGCGGTTATGTTTCGTGGTAATTATGCTATTTAACCCTTCTTTTATGCTTTTCTGGAATAGCCCCTGGAAAATACAGAACATGCAAAACTCGTGGAAACTATCAGTTAAAACCCTAAACTAGTGTGTATTCATGTATCCTTTGGTGTCTAAAGTTCTAATAAAAGTTGACGTTATCCACTGTCAACAAAAAGAAAATAAAAATATTTATTGCTTTGCATAATAAAATCTAAAAGCCCCATGTGACTAATCTTGTGGCATAGCTCATAAAGACTATTCACTGTGGTGGCACAAAAATAATTTGCATGTATCTAGGATAGACTTCTGCATCATATTTACTTTCTGCATTCAAAAACCTAAATACACCAAAAATATGTGGGCACATGAAGGTCCACACCTTTTATGAAAAATTCAAAAATATGTGGGCACATGAAGGTCGACTCATTAAGGGAGCTTTTTGCTGGAAATTTTGCCACTAACCATGGAGCGGTATTATCCTAACCCCCTTCATGCGAATTGGTATTCTTGTTGGCAATTAAGTTTTACAGGACAATATATGATCAAAGACCTAGTGGAGCTGGTGCTCTTGCGCTGCCAGCTGATCTGCTCCAAGAAGGATCACTCAACTTGCAGCATCGAGGACCACGCCATCATCTAGCTTGGGGGAGAGCATCCTCCACTTAATCCAGCTTAGTATAAGCTTCTCATCCTATTAATGTACTATATTGCTTTTTGAGTGTGTTAGCTAGTGAAATAAAATTTGAAAACCAAATAAAGATTTGTTTAGTTTGATTATTTAGGTTTGCTTAGATTTGCTTAGGTTTGAATAAAAGAGAATGCGTACCGAAGTTGTTTCCTAGATAAAAAGAACTCCATAGATAAAAACCATGCTCAGGAATTTGATAAGTAGCACCCCACTATGATTCCTCATAACACTTTGTTTTCAATGTTTAATCATCCCAAGTTTTAGGCACAACCATTTTAACATGAAGATTTATTTTGAACCTGAAACTTATGGGTAGCAAATGCTTGATCTAAGTCTAAATAATTGAGGGATATGATATGCAAAGTTTGAGCTGCTATTTATCTTATTTCTAGTGATACTTGAGTTCTGGAGATTTATTTTAAAAATTCTTAAAATAACATGATGAGTTCCTGTATGCAAGAGCTTTACATTCCTACCACAGCCATACATGCTAGATTAGGAAAACATACACAACATATGCTACTTGCTTTGTTTTGAGTTTTGTCAAGATTTGTTGATACCTTAGGAACCTGTCATACTTTTACAATCAAGATCACATGCACTCTACCCATAATGCACTACTCATATCCGAGTGGGCGCATCCATATTCCACATATTCCATCTAGATCCACCTAAAAATATTCTACTCCTACACTAGAAGTGAACACTAAAAATATCCCATTGGTTACCCCAGATCAATGCCCCAAAGTTCGTGTTGCTATCTCTCAAAGGAAAAAGGAAAAAGGAAAGTCTTGTTGCAGAGAAGAGGCATGTGGCTATGCAAAAGAGTGATATGAGAGAAAATAATGGGTACAAAGATGCCCGCCTGAGAGGTAAAAATGGACAAGTGTCCGAATTTATCAAAACAATGGGTACTCTGCTGCCCGCCTGAAAAAAATAAAAAGAAAAGAAAGATAGCCCATGTTGTCCTGCAGCACATTTCCCTGGTGTTTGAAAAAGGGAGAGAAATGTCTTCAAGGAGCAAACGAGTAGAATTTGGATTAGCCACCATATATATATCCACCTACCACCTCACATCCACACACATGCATATCTTGATTTGATTGTATGACTTGTTCCTCTGGATCCATTATATTGTTTGACTTTACAATACATTCAATGCAAGTATGTATGAGCTGATTTCTTACCAATGAGCTCCACATAAGCCATTAGTTATAGTGTGAGAGAATGAGAGAAGGCATGCATCACTATTGCCTTGTTAAGGATCCACAAATACCACATATTGAGAGATTAGAGAGGGTCATACAAAGGAATCTCTGAGTTTTATTTGAAAAAACTTACAAAAAGCTCCAGGATGAGAGTGGACAACAGAGCTTGAGACATAGTGCTCAACTTAGACATTCTGTCCTTCAATTACCCAAGGCTTGAGAGAAAGCTACAAGCTCTATGGTTAAAGGTAATACAGGTAAGTCTGAAGGTTAGCTTGGTTTACTCTAATCCTTGAGTACTTCTTGGTTTAAAACTGAATATTTGTACGGGGTAGCTATAACTTTTGATATATGCTAAAGTTTGGCTTTGCTAAGGGACTAGCAAAGGGTAAGCTTGGGGGAACTTGTTGACGGTAGTTATCTATCATTTTTATCCATCAACTAAACATGAATCAAGGGCATAAAACAATCCACAACATAGTTATAGGGTTTGATTCTAACAAGTTACACGAGTTTTGGTGTTCTCACCTATTTTGAGGGTATGAAGAGATATTCAATTTTTCACTGATTAAAAGTATCTCAAATAAGGAATTGGAGTTCACCATTGCGTAGAGCTCGTTGAGACGATCGAAACGGATATATTACTTGCTATTTTTAGAGTCCAGAATGAAAAGATATAGATTTTACAAATACCGGAAGATTCTAGAACATGAGCTGCGGGATTAATTGAGGGCTGCAGGATTAATTGGGCCTAAATCAGAATTTGGCCCATTAAGGCCTATGTGCACTTTAATGAGACATGGTGGAAAGGTTTAGTACCACATAGCTTGCTCAAGGTGAAGGAGGGGAGGCCGCCCCCTATATATATACAGCCCCAGGGACCCCTTAGGCTTCATCCCTTTCATTGTCATAATTTATATTCTCTAGTTAGGGCTTGGATGGAAAGGTATCCTATTGAAGGATAACCTCTCTCCAATATAGTAGATTAGTTCTAGTTGAGAGTTAGGGAGAGCGGAGCCATGCTCGGGTTCTGGAGGAGTCTTCTGAGGTCTGGTATGACTTGTATCTTATCACTGTAAGACTTAGGCTTTTATATATTCGTCGTCTCTATTTACTTATATGCTTTATTATGTGATTGGTTAGTATAGTTGTTATACTTTGGCATAGGATCTCCGCTCGCATCGAGTGCTCTAGTTTTCATATGGGATTAGAGTAGTAATTAATAGTGTAGACATGGTGTCTAGACTAGAGGTTACCTGAGATTGCACTCAACCTTATGAATAGTTGTGGTAGCCCCAGGAGATGACAGCCCTGACGTCCGACGTATTCCACCTCGTGTAGGTTGATGACTTTAGGACCGTAGTCAGAGCTTCCTAGTCCCATTCTCATCTCAGTCTGAGACTAGTGTTCTGATGTCCCAAAGTGCTATTGTGTGATTCCCTATCTAACTATCGTTCAGTTATCTTAGAACCCAAGTAATAGGGAAGTATTTAGGAACCTTGAACTCTCCCGTTGTCCTGTCAACTTAGCTAGACTATTGATTTATCTTATAAGTGATTACTATGCATAACTCCTATCATTTATCGCTTACCCCTACTATAGTCTAGTTGGTGTATTAAGTTAGTAGATACATAACGGTAGCTATCGGATTCTTTAACCATTACTTCCCTTTGGTAAAATATAAATAACGATACTCTGGAATACTCCCGGGTAAAAGCTACAATGGTATTCTATGCGCTTGCGGAATCTTTTATATGCTATGTGTATTTAATAAATACCAACACCTACCAACTAGTAAGCAAAAGCGCACTAAGCACCTATGCCCACTAAGTGCTCAATGACAAGAATACACAATCCTAATGAAGGAGCGCAACTTGTTTAGTTACGCAAACTAAACAAGACACTAGTTCTAAGCTACACAAGCAAAAAACGTGAGTGGCAAGCTACACAAGCTAACCGATCTCACAAAAACAACTACAACTACACAAGTAAATTCAAAGCACCACGAAGGATGATGTAGAGGATGACACGATGATTTATTTCCTATAGGTTCACTTGTTGCCACAAGCTACGTCCTCCGTTGTGTCCACCTACACTCCGTGGTTCGGTGGCTAATCTGTCACCAAGATCAGGCTCTACCAAAGAGCGCCACAAGAACCTACCCGACGAGTGAGATGTTGAGTGACACGCTCAACTAGAGCTGCTCTTCGCGATCTCCCGTGGGACGAGCACAACACCCCTCACAAGCACCTCTCCGGAACCAAGCACAACCTCCTTCCTTGCTTCTACGGAGCCACGAGCCACCAAGCCATCTAGGAGGTGGCAACCTCCAATAGTAACAAGCACATCGGTTTGCAACTCGATTACCAAGTGCCACTCGATGCAAACTCTCAATGTAATGCACTAGCGATCGATCTCTCACTTCTCAGATGTGAATTAGATGAGCACAAGTGAGTTGGAGAACACTAGATGATGCACAAGCAAGAGAAACACATTCCCAAGGTTCAAGACCCATCTCACAGCCGGCCACACACTCTTATAAATAGCCCTCAAGCCAAATGAGCCATTACCAACTCAAACCGGCCGTCGAACGGAGCGTCGGACCCTCGCATGCTCAACCATCGGACTATTGTTCATGGTCCGACGCCTTGGATATGCGCCACGTGTCACTAGCCGTTTGAATCCGACTGTTACCGCGCTCTAACGGCTCTCTGTGAGTGTCAGACCGTGCGTCAGACCTGAGCGTCGGACCATTGTTTAGGTCCGACGGTCTACAGAGAAGTTTCCCGAGAGCAAAATAGCGTCGGACTGAAGCGTCGGACTGTCCTGAGGTGGGGCGTCGGACTATTGTTCGAGGTCCGACGCTTGAGCCCCTTCGAACGGCTATTTTTAGAGCGTCGGATCGTACCGTCGGACTATAGTTTCCCAGAGTCCTACGCCTACCTTCGTTCGGTAAAACAGCGATATCTCTTAGCTTCGAACTCCGATTTCGATGATCTTGAACATTTTGGAAAGCTAATTCAAAGGGCTACACAACCCATATGATTGCTTGATCCAAAACTCAAAGGATGAAAGCAGTTTATCCATCCAAGATCCAACCAAGTTTCCTGCGAGCTCGAAACTTCCACCCTTTTGCAAATGTGCCAACTCCAAAGTGTTCCACTACCTTGTGCATGTGAGTTAGCATTTTCACAATCATTTTTCAAAGGGTTTTTAACTCTTTTCACCACGCCACTCGATCCTATCAATGCATGCAAGTTAGATCACTCAAGTGGCACTAGACGACAGATATGCAAACAAGTTTGCCCCTCTTGATAGTTCGGTCATCTATCCTAAATCCGGTCAAGCACTTCTCTACTCAAACTTACACCGGTGAAATAGAAATGCCTATGGTTATACCTTTGCCTTGCGCTTTCCATTCCGATCACCGTCTTCATCACCTACTCGGTCGATGCCGGTGCAACACATGCACCAACACCTCATGAATGATATGATCCACTTCATATCATCATGTGGCTTTAGGTCCATCAATCCTCGACTTCACTTGCTCTTCACCCTTGCTTCGGCTTTCGGCGCCAAGTCTTGCTTAAGTCTCCCGACACTCGGTACCAATGACTTCAAAGCCTCCAACTTGCCCTTTGCCCTTGCAACGGGTCTATCAAGCCAAGTCTTGTCTTGATCTTCTCCATCTAGCCACATGACTCCATGCTATGTCTCATGTGCATTTAGCTCCTTCATACCATATGTGTGAGCTAAGCATCATTTCCAAGCCATATCCACCTCCATGGCATAGATGCTCACACACATGTACCTGTGGACTAATCGCCTGTGTAATCAACACTTAAACATGTATTAGTTCACATAAGTTGTCATTCAATTACCAAAACCAAACAAGGTCCTTTCACCCAAGGGGCACCACGACGACTCGACTACACGGGAGCGGAATTACGGGTCGTTCGCGTCCCTAATTCCGACCCCGGCCAATGGTACGTTTCCAACCTCTACTTCGTCGTATTCCCTTCCGCTGTAGCATCCGCATCACCCTCCCAACCCATACCAGTTTTCCCCTCCCGGTCCTATTCCTCCTCTGAGTGGCTCGTCCGCTCAAACCTCCCTCCCCTACCACTCTTCCGTTCCTGTCTTCCCACCATATCCGCCTCCACCAGCCGATCACCAATTTTCGTCTTTCCATCTCGGCCAGTTGCCCAAAATGCTTTTCCCTCAATTCGATGGCGATAATCCCAAACTCTGGCTGTCGTGTGCACACGCCCGTTTTGAGGTGTATTCGGTCCATCCGTCTGTTTGGATTCGGGTGGCCACTCACCATTTCACTCATGCGGCTACCCATTGGCTTCAATCTGCTGAGCAGCAAGTCCAGTCCATTTCCAGGGATGCGCTTGCCACTATGGTCCATGACCGGTTCAGTCGCGATCAGCATGAACTGCTGCTTTGCCAGATGCTTCATATTCGCCAAACCTCCACTGTATCCGACTATGTCGACAAGTTCACTGCCCTGGTTGAACAACTCACAGCCTACTCTCCTAACCCTGACAAGCTGTACTTTCTTACTTCACTGACGGTCTTCGTGATGATATCCAACCTGTCGTACTTGTTGCGCGCCCCCACGACCTCGATACTACTTGCACTTTGGCTCTATTACAGGAGAAGGCGCTGGACCAAGGCCACCGCAAGGAGTTCCGCAAGACGGATTACTCGAGTTTCCCCAAGGCGCCGTCGGCACGCAGAGCCCTGCCTGTTCCTCCTCCGCCACGGTCCTCTTGCTCTCGGGCCACCGGAGGACAAACCCCTGAAGACAAGCGTGTTGCTGCTCCATCCGGGGTTGTCGACTCCAAGCTATCCATGCTTCGGGCATCCACGAAGGCCCATGGCCTGTGTGTCTGCTACTGTGACAAGTGGGCGCCTGGCCACAAATGCTCATATATTCCTCAGCTCCATGCTTTGTAGGAATTATGGTCGGTTTGCCAGGAGTCGCTGCCTAAAGATGTCCAGATCGATTCCACTCACTCTCAGGAATCTTCAGAGCTATTCATGATGCTGTCTGCAGCTGCTATGTCTGGTGACCCGGGTCCTCGTACTTTGCAACTCCAGGGACTTCTGATGCGGCAGTCTGTCTCTATATTGTTGGATTCTGGAAGTACGCATTCTTTCGTCAGTGCTGATGTTGCCCAGCGACTTCCGGTTTCCCCGCATGCTCAACGCCCAGTGCAGGTGCAGGTGGCTGATGGCAGTACTATCTTATGTTCAGCTGTGCTCCCAACTGTTGAGTGGTCAGTTCAGGGCTACAGCTTTCATTCTTCTCTCAGAGTCTTACCTCTGGCTACCTATGATATGATTATTGGCATGGATTGGCTTGAGGCTTTCTCTCCAATGAAAGTTCACTGGAAGCATAAATGGATTTCTATACCTTACGGCTCGGGTCAAGCAGTGCTGCAAGGTCATCTTCCTGTTGATGTTCATTGCACGCTGCTGCACATTTTAGTATTTCCAGTGCTGATTCTCTGGAGGTTAGTCCGGACGTGATCCCTGAGGTCCGTCAGATATTGGATGAGTTTGCCCCTGTGTTTGCTGAGCCTACAGCCCTTCCTCCACGCTGTGATTGTGATCATACCATACCACTACTTCCTGGGTCTTCTCCGGTGGTTGCCCGACAATACCGTTATCCTTCAATACTCAAATCAGAAATTAAAAACAGGTGACAAACATGCTGAACACTGGGTTTGTCCGGCCAAGTCACAGCCTGTTTTCTTCTCCTGTACTTCTGGTCCGTAAGAAGGATGGCTCATGGAGATTTTGTGTTGACTACAGAATGCTCAACGCTATTACGGCTAAGACCAAGTTCCCTATTCCAGTCATCGATGAGTTGCTTGATGAGTTGTCCTCTGCTCACTGGTTTTCTTCCTTGGATCTGCGAGCAGGGTTCAACCAGATCCGCTTGGCACCCGATGAAGAGCACAAAATGGCCTTTCAAACCCATTGGGGACAGTTTGAGTTCACTGTTATGGCTTTCGGGCTTACTGGAGCACCTAATTCGTTCCAAGGCGCCATGAACTCCACCCATAAGCCCTTGCTACGCAAATGTGGTATGGTGTTCTTTGACGATATTCTGATTTACAGCCCAGATCTTGCTTCCCATTTGCAGCATTTGAGCCAAGTGCTTTCTTTGTTAGCTGTCGACCAATGGCAAGTCAAGCTTAGCAAGTGTCAGTTCGCATAGTAGTCTATTTCCTATCTTGGTCACATTGGGAGTGCTCAAGGAGTTGCTACTGACCCTGCTAAGGTGCAAGTCGTGCAAGTCTGGCCTGTTCCAACGGATGCTAAACAGTTATGAAGCTTTTTGGGGCTTGCGGGATATTACCGAAAGTTTGTCCGCAACTTTGCTTCGATGGCTCGCCCTCTGACTGACTTACTGAAAAAGGGCACTCTGTTTATTTGGACTTCGTCCCACCAGTCGGCTTTTGATGCTCTGAAGGCAGCTCTTATTTCTGCTCCAGTCTTGGCACTCCCAGATTTCGCTAAAACCTTTCATATCCAAACTGATGCTAGTGACTATGGGATCGGAGCTGTGCTACTCCAAGACGGCCATCCAGTAGCGTTCGTCAACAAGTTATTAGGCCCTCGCAACCATGGGTTGTCTACATATGAGAAAGAGGCTCTTGCCATTATGGTTGCCATCGATCAGTGGCGTGCCTACTTGCTTCACAGTGAATTTGTTATTTTCTGTGATCAACGCAATCTATCTCACGTCGCCGATCAGAGACTCCACACACCCTGGTAGATGAAGCTTTATACCAAGTTGGCTGGACTGAATTATCGGGTGGTCTACAAGCCTGGTGCTTCCAATACAGCTGCTGACGCCCTGTCCCGACATCCAGCACCACCGGCTCAGCTCTTAGCTATTTCAGCACCTACTGCAGATTGGTTAGCCGATGTGGTCGCAGGTTATCAGGACGAACCCGCTTGTTTTAAGCTGCTCTTGGAACTGTCTGTTAATCCTCAAGCACGTCCACCGTTTTCATTGGTCAGTGGACTCATACGCTATAAGGGGCGTGTTTGGCTAGGCACCAACAAAGCAGTCCAACACAATGTTATCACTGCATTCCACAGCAGCGCTGTTGGGGGCCACTCTGGCTTTCCAGTTACTTACAGCAGACTCAAGCAACATTTTGCCTAGGACAGGAATGAAGGCGGCCGTCAAGTTATTTGTTGCTGCCTGTTCAGTCTATCTGCAAGCGAAGCCTGATCAAGCTCATTACCCGGGTTTGCTTTCTCCCCTACCTATTCCTACTGGATCTTGGCAAGTAATTTCCATGGATTTTGTGGAAGGGCTGCCCACATCTGACCATGCTAACTGCATCATGGTAATAGTGGACAAGTTTTCCAAATTCGGTCACTTCCTACCGCTGCATCATCCTTTCACAACTCAGAAAGTGGCTCAGGTTTTCCTAGGACAGCGTCTTACGGTTACATGGTCTCCCGACTCATATCATTTCTGACCGAGATCCAATCTTTACCAGTACCTTTTGGCGCGAGCTTTTCCACCTGGTACAGGTGCAGCTATGCATGAGTTCAGCTTACCACCCATAGTCGGACGGACAGACTGAATGCGTTAATCAATGCCTGAAAACCTATCTGCAGTTGCTTTGTTCATTCTTGCCCTCACCAATGGCTAAACTGGATTCCCTCGACGGAGTATTGGTACCATACGAGCTTCCATTCAGCGCTGGGCCGCACGCCATTTGAGGTACTCTACGGTAACCCTCCTCGTCACTTTGGCATTACTGATACTGCTGCAATGCCTGCATCCCCGGCTTCTTCTATGTGGGCGGAGAGAACCACCATGCTGGACGTGGTTCGTCAGCATCTTCTCCGCGCCCAGCAGCGTATGAAGACCCAGGCAGACAAGAACCGCTCTGAGCGCTCTTTCAATGTGGGAGATCTCAGTCTATCTGCGCCTCCAGCCATATGTGCAGTCTTCATTGGTGCCACGTGCTCACCAGAAGCTCTGCTTCAAATATTTCGGCCCCTATACTGTGTTGGAGAAGATCGGAGCAGTGGCGTACAAGTTGCAGCTGATGTCATCCTCGACGCTACATCCTGTCTTCCACGTCTCATTGCTGAAGCCGGCGCCGCTTCCTACTTCCACAGTGGTATCCAGCACGTTGCCCGACCCTGATTGTTCTCTGCAGGTTCCAGAATTGGTGCTTCAGAAGCGCATGCACACCCGTGGAGCCAATACAGTTCAACAGGTCCTCGTCAAGTGGTCCTGGCCTCGACACATCACTCGCCACCTGGGAAGATGTCGTCGCCCTGCGCCAACGCTTTCCATTTGCTCTGGCATGGGGACATGTCGGGACCCAAGGAGGGAGGGGGGAATCAGCACCCCGCACCCCGGCGACCCTGAAGCTGTGACAAAGACGAGGAAGGGAGCCCGGCCCAGGAAGCCCAATGTCTCTGGTTCAGAATGGACTTGTAATGCTTGTGCCCAAGTGTGAGGCTCAGATGAGTATAAGAGGGGAGAGGAAGTTTGCCTATATCAACTTTTACCCAAAACCAAACTAATACAATTCAAACCGGACCTCTGCCGGTCTCCTTCTCCCATTCCTCCTGTTCTTCTTCCTTCTTCTCCAAGTTCTATCTCTCTTCCCTCCTCTGGGGTTAACAGTCACATAGCTGCTTCTATTGAGAACACCCATTAATTAACATATAATTGTTCCATTCTAAATTATAAGTCATTCTGACTTTTCTAGATACTACAAAAGTAGCAAAAATTACGTACTATGTAGAAAAGCCAAAACGAATTTCCATTTGGAGTGGAGGCCGGGAATGCTAGCAAACATGCCCGGACGTAAGAATGGATTCGAATTGCATTCGTGTGGAATCGAATCTGAATAGTATTATTTACCACAATTTAATTCAAATTCAAATATGGATATAATCGGATATGAATGCAAAATTGATAGGATTTTAAATATGAATATATAACACTGGTAAACGAAGACAACTCCCAAAACTAGCAAATATGACAATAGATATTTAAGTAATGCAATAAATAAAATGGAAGTGTAGATAAATATTTCAGCACATAGAAATGTTTATCAATACATTGATATAAAAAAATCATAAATATATAAATAAACTAATTAATTTGGTTATCATATTAGAGCTATAATTAAACTTAATTTTTCATATCATCTATAATACTCAGATCATCATAATTTCATTAGCTAGAGTTCATTACCTAGAGATAACTTCAAAATAATTTGCATATCATCTATTGTATTTAAATAATTACCACTACGTTGTTAATTATTAGTCATAAATATAAGTTTTATTGATCTTTACTAACACCGATAGTGTCAAATATTCAGCATTCATTTAAAAAAAACCCATTATCATGTTGTATACTGATCTGGAATCAGATAGAGAAGAATCATAAAAATCAGATCCTATACATCCAATAAGCATTCACATTAAAGCTAGCTAGATACAAAAGCAGACATTGATATTGATGTAAAACATATATGCATATTGACATATTGGATATGTCATATGTCGGAACCAAACAATCCTACCTCTCACGTTACAACCAAACATACAACATGTTGTATGGTCCTAAGGCACATAATTAGTAGCTATCTTGTTGATTTTATTAGGCTTGGCCCAACCTTATTTTAATTAAATCACAATGTCCATAATAAATGCTAGCAACATGCCTTCAATAAAGGATTATCGTGGATGTAAAAATGATTGAGAAAAGTGGTTATTGTCTACATATGTTGCGAAATTAAAAAAGATGCGCAAGAAGAGTGGTTGGGGTGACGGATAGTGGACCGAGGAATGGAGGAAGAAAATTTTGTACATTAATATTAGGTATAGACATAGATATATTTTGTAATATAGGGTCTATATATTCGATCATTACTTATATTAGTCCATTCTTTCATTATTATAAGGATTAATTGTATTGTCTCCTATCTAGCTTGAAAGGCATTTTGTTTCCTAAATGAGGACAATAAAAGCAGGTTTTAACAACCACAAGCTGTCACTACTTGCAACAGTACATTGCCTCCTAATTAGCCAACAACTGCAACGGAGGAAAAGGTAAAGTTTGATAACAACTGCCATGTCATTACTTGCAACGCTATATCTTTGCTTACTTGCAAAAAAAAACAAAAAAAAACCAGCTATATCTTTGCTTCCTTGCAAAAAAGCCAATATCCATTTGCTTATGTTTGGCTCAGTTAAAATAATTGTGCAACCTTGACCTAAATTGTCTCTCATGACAAAATATACCATGAGATGTTTTGAAAATATATGTAATGGAGCGATGTCTCTAGATGTTACTGAGCAACCCTTTGGAATTTTTTTTTTATTGGGCATCTTGATTTGGATACAAAGTAAGTATGTGCGGCGCACGTGCATATCTTTTTTCTCCTCACACAATAGCATTTTAAAAACTATATGGAGCCGCTCCTAAGTCCTAAGGACAGTCCAAACCATAAAGGGTTTTAATGTTTCCTATCATTGGGCTTGTCTAGATATTATTAATTTTTGTGTAAGAAATCATGTCCTTCTCTTTTTTTTTCCTTAGCTACAGTACCCCATCATCATTTTGTACTCAGGTAGTATCATCCCACTAGTAGTCATAGAAAGGGGGGGGGGGGTGTGTGGGGGGGGGGGGGGGGGGGGGCGGGAACCATGCTACGTCGACTCGTCGAGTGCGTTGGAACCGCCCTAGTAGCTAACATGGCCTGCTTGCCTCGCGCATGATGATCCACCGGAGGGAAACCAACAGGGCAACAGGGGAGTGAGGAGAGGACAGAGCCAAATCTGGGGATTTTTTAGGGTCTACGGGTGGGCCCGAGATCCTGCGAAAGGGCGTCATCTCGCTTTCCAGGTGGTGGACCGTGACACGCCACGTAAGGCAGAGGTGGATCATGGCCCTTGGCCTTGGGATTGGAATGGGGGACTACAGGTGCCAGTAGGCGTAGGTGCGCGGTAGGTGGTTGGGTGCCGCGCCCACCACGTTGCCTCTCATGCCGACAGCCGGGAGGCCTGGGAGCACGTGGCCCGCAGATGGCTCCCGCGACCCACGGGGCCTGCCTGTCACGGCCGTTGGTAGTTACTACCGGGCTCGGGGCTCGGGGCTCGGCGAGCTTTGCTGCTAATCAGCTTCTTATTTTGACTAATCAGCGTTTATTTTTAGCCACGAAATAATATTTTTTCCTTACACCAAATCAGCACGAGACAAAATCAGTATTTATTTTTAGCCAAAAGAACAGTCTAAATATATACGTAGGAGTACTATAATATACTACTACGTAGGAGTACTATAATTGACCAACTGACGCGCTACCGGCCTAGCCATAATATACTAGGTAGGAGTACTATATACGAACAAAGAAGAGTACTAGGTGCAGTCTACATGACGTCGTTTTGTGTTGAAGAAGTGCACATGCTCTCGATACATGCGCACATGTAGTATGTACCACTGGGAATCGAAAGTCCCCCTCCATCCTGTTAAACAAGTACGTACATGCTCTTACGATATTGTGCATTGTGCAATGAAGTTGACTAGCTAGCACTGCTCACGACGACCGTGATATAAATTTTCTCATTGAATGCTCTCTATATAATATTGTGATTATAGCTGTACAAGAAAAAAAAACATTGTTCCATCACTTCCATGATTAAAAAGTAGAGTTGATTCTAACAGATAAGCTAAAGTGAACAGACTAGAAATCTAACACCTGTTTGGTTTAAAGATTTACTCTGTCAGGCGTTAAATTGGTTCAATATGGGGTACGGTCATCAGATATACAGAGGATGGCTCGTGACGGATGGAACGTACATGTGATGCAAACCAAACACACGTACAAAGTTAATGATGCTTTAGCGAAATGGTAGTTAGAAAATGAGTATTATATTTATGCAGTAGCAAAGTTTGCTCGTTTTCTTAATTAGTACATATTCTTGTCGTCGATAGCTTCTGCGTGTGAGAAGTAACTACAGACAACCCACTTTTGGATGGTCGGCATGCCGTTGTGTATGGATTAGGCTATCCAAGACAGTGAAGCTAGAAGCACGTACGCCATGCAGATGGCACACGGCCGGCACACCTCAACGAACCTAGCTCCTATAGCTCTGTACTAAAATGAGCATCTTACAGGCACGACAATGGTCCACTTCTAGTAAGTACTCTGTACTCCACACGATGGACATGGACTACGTGTGCGGCGCGCCAATGGACAGACCATGGAATGAACGAATGGGTTCTCATCTCTGAAATCCACACAACACAATGCAACACGGCCCGTCGCCGTCGCTCGTCTGGGTCCAGAAGCTAGCCGGACGGTCCAACCAGACGCGCCCACATGTCGCCGGGGCCGTAGCACACAATCCACCCACGGGATCTCTCAGCTCGCGACACAAAACAAACCGGCCGGCCGGCCGCACGGCATGGCCGGCGACAGGGCATACGCAAGCAACTCCTCGATCGATACCTGTGGCCGGCCGGGTCGTCGGATAGGGGTTAGTTTCCCAGCGGTCAAATCACCGATCTGGACGTGACTGGCTACCTTGCTCGTGTTCATGTTGGTCAAAACCCACCCCCACGGGCCCCTACTACCAACCGCCCCCTCCTGGCACGGCCGATTTCGATAGGGCGCAACCGAATCGTCTCTGTCAGGATCCGCCCGCCGCTCGCGGTCTCTCCAGCCAGCGCATCCCGACGTGTCGGCCGGCTCACACGTAACCATCCGCGTCCGATCCGCGCCAGCAGACCGATATGATCCCCAAGTCCAGCGCCCGAAGCCCGGCGACTCGTCGTCCTAGCTCTCGGCCACGCCACCGTCACGCCGGGCGTTTTCCTTTTTTTCTCGTTAATAAAAAACGGCGGCCAGGTCAGGTGGCGACGCACACGGCCGGGATGTGTCATATATCCGGCCGTCGTGCGTACGTGCGCGCGTACGGCGTACCAACCACCGGCGGTTGCTTGGCGAGGTTGGCTTGCCGCGGGTCGGGGAGTCCGCGCCCGTGCCCGGCATATTCTCGTCAGACGTCGGCGTCGTCGGTCGTGGCACGTTCGGGGGAGCGCGGCAGCGCCACGCCACGCACCGTCGCGTTGGCGATGAGTCGATCGGCCGTTGGGTCGTCGATGGGCGAAAGCGATAGTCCGGCTGTCTGCGGTCAGCTGGTTGGCCGATCGATTCCGCCGGCGTGTTCAGAGCGAGCGGACGAACAGGCGGAATAAATAATTCACGAAAAATGCTGCTACTGCATACTATGCGACGTACTATGATTTAAGAAATTCATTAATTGCAAACCACGTCTGAAGATTGGATAAGGCGTGACTTTCCGGCGCACGCGCGGGAGATTTGGGTTGGTCCAGTTGGTCACGGCCGGCCCATATGATTTTTTTTCGACAGAAGAAGAATTATATTATATGATAGCTGGGTATATCAATCTATTACAAGCACTCTGAATCATAGAAAAATACCCACGCTGTAAATAGTATAACTCAAAACCTAACCTAGTTTAATGCTTTGCAGTATGGATAACCGTACAGGCAAACACTTGGTAAATGGCCGGAGAACAAATGCCCAACGAACGACGGTCCAACATTCCTGTAGGCGGAATTGAGAAAATTTTTCTTTCTGGCGTCTTCCTTCTCCTTCTTTGTGCCACCGAAGAATGAGAAAGACTAATCTGAAACATGTTCTCTCTAGTCTTTCATTATGGCCAGATCTAACCATAACAAAACAGAGAAGAGATTGGAGAAAATTATTCCATGGCGACGACATTATCTCCGCCTCGATGCCACCGTCCGAAAACAAAGATCTCTATGTCGTCATGTTGATGAAGATGCCGACGTCGAGGTTTCCGCCCTCATCTTCAACGAGGCCGCCATGGAGAAGACGATTCCACCCTTCTCCTTCGCCGTCGCCGGAGAAGAGAAGAAGGAAGAGATAAAACTCCAATACCAAGAACTTTAGGCATGGAGAGACACTAACCCTAATGACTCGATCTATTAGGAAAAACTTATTAAAAACTAATGGATCCCCGCTCCCTTCAACCCTCGGCAAGATGCCGGAGGGGAAGGGAGGGGATCAACGGTGGTGGACGGGGAGCGGCGGCGGCGGTGGCGGCAGTGGCGGCGGTGGCTCTAGGGCACCGGCCGGCCCATATGATCTTGATTGGCGGTTTGTGTTTAAACTTGGAATGTAAATGAGACAAGTGTTTGCGAGTGAATCAATCAGTTTCCATTGATCTCTGTTTGAGTACTTATACAATCCGTACGGACGCTCCATAGAGCAGTTGCCATGGCCGCCGACGGTTCGCGAGGAGAGGAGCGTCATGGCGATTGCCATGTTGATGAGAGCAAATCTCGTTTAGTTCTAACACTCCCCCTTTGATCGAATCCATTTGAGATTAGTGGATAGTATTAATCCTCCAAAAAGTCCTGTAGGATAAAAACGAGGAGAAATACTTGATATATATGCTGATAAAACTCCTTCAAAATCCAGTGGGAAAATAAGGAGAAAATAATTCAGCATATATAGATTGTTGCCTCATTGTAAGTTCATATGAGAAAACCTTTATAGGAGAAAACTCATAGATAACTTAGAGGACAATATATGTCATTGGTATAGCCTTAAAAACTGCAGTGGAGAAAACAGAATATACGACATATACTTATGTTGATATTGCCTCATTAAAAACTTCATTTAAGAAACCTTGAGAGTAAAACTTATACGAAGAAAAGAGTACAATATGATGGTTTGAACAGGCAACATCTAGGAGATTTCTCCCCCTGAACCTTGCAAATCTCGAAGTCGTCGCATACCAATTCCTTGAACACATTTCTGGAACGAGGAAGCAGGTAAGGACTTAATGAACAAATCTGCGAGATTATCGCATGATTTGTCTTGCAAGATGTCTATTTCACCCATTTGTTATAACTCATGGGAATAAAACAACTTTGGAGAGATATGCTTGGTTACGTTGCTTTTGATGTAACCTGTTTCCATCTGTGCAACACAAGCAGCGTTATCTTCGTAGATAACTGTTGGTGAATCAAGTCCACCAATACCACATGACTGTTATATGTGGCTTATCACTCTGCGAATCCAAACACTTTCGCGTGAAGCCTCATATAGTGCAATTATTTCAGAGTGATTGGTGGAGGTAGACACCAGGGTCTGTTTTGATGACTTCCATGAAATGGTTGTCCCTCCGTGTAAAAATACAAAGCCTGTTTGGGATCGGTCATTATGGGGATCAGATAAATAGCCGGCATCAGTGTATCCAATCATATTGGAGTCCTGGGTTCCTTTGGAAAAACAATCCAAGATCTCTTGTGCCATTTACATATTTGAGGATATGTTTAACTCCTGTCCAATGACGTTTGGTAGGAGCAGCGCTATTTCGAGCTAACAAGTTCACTGCAAATGCGATATCAGACCTGGTGCAGTTTGCAAGATACATGAGAGCTCCAATGGCACTAAGATATGGATAATGAGGTCCCAGAATCTCTTCACCTTCATCCCTTGGTCTGAATTGATCAGCATCCATTTCTAGAAACCGAACGACCATAGGAGTTTTGGTGGGATATGATTTGTCCATATTGAATTTCTTCAATACCTTCTCAGAATAGGCTGATTGATGCACTAAAATTCCAGTGGGAAGGTGCTCGAGTTGTAAACCCAAGCCAAAATTTGGTTTTACCCAAATCTTTCACTTCAAACTCCGTCTTAAGATGATTGCGTGCTTCATCAATATCTTGTGCGTTGCCAATGATACTTAAATCAATCAACATACACTGATATTATGCAAAATCCCATTTGGGACCTTTTAATGAAAACACATGGGCAATCATTATTGTTAGTGTATCCCTTCTGAAGAAGGAACTCACTAAGTCGGTTATACCACATTCTTCCCGACTGTTTCAAGCCATATAATGAAGTTTGACACAATATATGTTGCGCCTTGCGTTTTGATTCGGTATAGGTATTCCATCAGGGACCTTCGTGTACATATCCGAATCAAGTGACCCATATAAATATGCAGTCACTTCCATTGATCTCGGTTTGAGTACTTATACAATCCGTAAGGACGCGCCATAGAGCAGTTGCCATGGCCGCCGACGGTTCGCGAGGGGAGGAGCATCATGGCGGTTGCCATTTGATGAGAGCAAATCTCGTTTAGTTCTACTAGTTTGGATATGGCTGTAGGAGTAGTATAATTTGCTAGTCGTAAGTTGGGGCTAATGATGTGTTGTTCCTTTTGAAAGGGAGACGGCCTCGTTATGGAATTCATTATGACATCTCCGTCCACGTTAGTCTTTGCCTTTTGCACTATTCAATAATGTTTAAAAAATTCATGATCTAGCTCTGAACTAGACCATTGGAGACATCCTTAGTAGGTGGTTTTACACTCAAATGGACATGCACACTTTATGTTGCCGTGGAAATGATCTAACACGATTAACCTAGCTATTACCGTCGCGCCGTAGGATACTTGTCAACAATGGAGAGCTTGCACAGCTAGCCCACATCGTCACGAATCTTATAACAAGCTAATAAGGTGATGTCACTATTGATACTTGTTATCATCCAAATTTTATTATCAATTATCCCTGCATTAAACATGAATATCCGGTAGAATAGGGTTATTACTGACAGATTCTATGAGTTTTGGTGAATTGTCTATTTCCTAGGGGATTTTCCAGAAAAGCTTAAAAGAAGGATTAAAGAGCATAATTACCACGAAACTTAACCGCCAAGAAAACATCATTACGAGAACACTAGAAGCATCTGGAACACACCCGAAGCACCGGAGCCCGAAACCCCACAGGGTGGGGCCGATCCGGCGCCACCCTAGGGTTTCCCCCGCGTCGCCTTCTGGAGTCTTCTACCACCGCCTATTAGAAGTCATCTGGGCCCTTAGTTAAGTCGGTTTGATCTAACGGCGCGCAGTGCATCCCACCGGCCCATAAATAGAGGGCCTAGACCCCCTCTCTGGGAGAGAGCCAGATCAAGAGATGAAGACCCTGAAGCATTAGATAAGATATCCACTAGATCTAGGCTAGCA
The DNA here is from genome assembly GCA_038502445.1 of Eremochloa ophiuroides. NCBI lineage: Eukaryota > Viridiplantae > Streptophyta > Magnoliopsida > Poales > Poaceae > Eremochloa > Eremochloa ophiuroides. The sequence goes on along the minus strand of JAHLJS010000006.1, from coordinate 58,691,166 downwards.
ATCAAGAGAGAGATTAGAGAGATAGAGTAGATGAGTAGAGATTCGGAGGAGCCCCGGCCCGTCAGAGCTTCTTCGTAGCTGTGTTCGTCTGGATTCAGTTCCCTCGCCCGGAGTTGCGTTCTGAGGTACTTTTGTATTCAACATCCTGATTCAAGTAAGCATTTGTTCTTATTCGTTCTTAAGTTTACAACTCTATTTGAGTCCTTTGATCTTGGTAGCTCCTTGGTTGAAGTAGTAGTTTGTAGTGTAGACGTGGTGTCTGGGCTATAATTACCTGTGAATGTCCCCTGATTGGCCGGAGGATAGTGGTAGATCGCGTAGGTGACAGCTGCGTTGAGTCGTCTATAGTCCACTTCCCGTTGATAGGATCGATAGGTGTATAAGTGTCTGGTAGGAGAGAACTCTGATTTCGTCTCTTATTCATGTCACTGCCCGATTAGAATGATATTATTCAAAGTTTACCGGTTGTCGGATTTAGATAATCATCTGTTATCTCCTCATTCTTGGTATTCTCTGGATTGATTGTATTATCGGGTTAAGAGCCAATAGACTTAGTCAGTATCACCTACTGTTCCTTTGGGTTCGATATTAAAACCGGCATTGTCTGGTGAAGTGCTACATCGGTGTTTTATCTGTGCGCTCACGGATACCTTGATAATAATAATCTTTAATAGAGTGCAGTTAATTTATACCAACAGTCACACACTCTATTTTCATTCCAATATAATACTAATACACAAGTCGTTTATGACACGAGCAAGAAATTTTTGGAGAACAGTTATCAACACTCTATACACTTTTACTATCAACTATAGATGGTGAAAAGGCCAGCCGACACGGGCCCGATAAAAGCACGACACGATATGGTACATAGTTGTTGACACCAGAAGTAGCAAACGGATATACCGCAAGCATACGGTAGTCAATGTAGCCTTCATCGAGAGTATTCCAGGTATCGTATTTTCCACAGTGAACGTGAAGTATTCTAACTAGGTTCAAGACTGTCCAGTGATGAGACAAAGGATCTATGATAACTGGGTAGAGAGGTTCTTATGTAGCAAAGATATCTGGTTTTGGTGTTCTAGGTATAAAGAGGTTTACCACCTCCTCTGTTTACAAGAGGCGATAGACGAAACAGTAGGAGATAAAACTCCTACCGAGGCGACTATGCAGTTGTAATTGATACCCTGTCGTTTTAATAACTTGCCTTACACACGTGGTGGGATACTAAGACCAGACAAGGCTATCACCACCAGCTGGCACCCACAAATAATCCGTGCAACAAGCGGCCTATACTGGTAAGATATAGCCTAGACACCACGTCTACACTATACTTACTACTCTAACCTTCATCAGAGATTAGAGCACTTCACTAAGTAAAGCAATGTACAGGTAAAGTAAGTATATACTTATAGTACTAGAACCAGAATATCAAATACTAGAAGGACCTAGATGTAAAACTTACTAGAAGCTTGCATCCTGCTGAGGTACACCATGGAGAAGACTCCCGACAGGCCCGGGGCTTTCTCCTGAAGACTTTCCTCACTCTCTCCCAACTAGCACAGCACTATAGCAGAGCTAAAGCTACTACATAGTGGTTTCTCATATGAATCATGCTCTAGAGTGAAGGCCTATGGGGGTATTTATATGAGGATGAAGGGTAGCGACACGTCATCGATCTGTGTGCTCTCCATCACTCCACCCTTGTATAAACCGACCTCCAAACCACCTTAGATGGAGGGCAGGGATGCATCCAAGCACATGGAGGCATGCACAAGGTCTGTGGGATGAGAACCGATCTGGTTAGGCCCAAAGTGGGGGTCGGGCGACCCCCCTATGGAAAGTGGATCCAGCCAGGGTCTTCTAAAAGGTATCCCCACCTCACTGGAGTGAAGCTGAACTTCGGGGCCCACAAAGGTGGGGTTGGCCAATCCCCCCCTTTGGTGGAACCAAAGGTCCATCTTCTGCAGGTGGCTTCTACTTGCAATTCTAAGCACAATGGTGGTGCTGGCTTGCCCAAGGTGGGGTCGGCCGACCTCATCATTATGCCCATCTTTTGCACATTGTCTCTAGAAGCTATAATATTAATGATTGTGAAGTTGGTTTGTGATTTGGCCATACTTGGTTGGTTGCTGTCGACGGAATGCCGGCGATAGTCTACCGAGGGGTATGCCCAAGGTAGTAGATTGATCGGTGAAGGTGCGACTGAGACGAGCAAGAGTTACGCTGGAAGCGTGAGACACGAGATTTATACAGGTTCAGGCCACCCCGAGGCGTAATACCCTACGTCCTGTGTGTTGCTGTATTGTATTGATAGTAGATGAGATGTTTCGAGGGGATCCCCTACCCACCTTATATAGTCCGGGGGACAGGGTTACAAGTCGGTTTTACCATACATATCATATTACAATCCTAACGGAACAAGGAAATTAATCGGCTAGATACTAGGAAAGCTATTTTCTTGTCCGCCAAGACTTCGACGGATATACGTGATCTTCTGGAGAACGTGTAGACGACACGTCCTTGGCAGTCCGGGCCTAATCGGATGACTTGGCCCATGTATTGCCATGCGGGTATATGGGTCTATACCCCCACAGCTAATCCCCGAGCACCTTGCATTAGTCGGGAGGTGCAAATCTTCGGAGTTGCTTGACCAGACGGATGTAAGGAGCTCAGAAAAATTTTAAAAAGCCTTCTCCTTGGCGAAGCGTATCCACTTTTGATTCTTTAGAAACAATACCTTCACCGTCAGGTGAAGTGTATCCACTTAGTCTCCGAGCCTGATAGTAGGTGACGCAGGCACAGTGGTGTCAGGGTCAAATTCTTTATTCTCGCTGATCATGTAAAGTGTTGATGAAGTCCCCGAGCCAGGCGAATGCTCAAAAATACTGGTGAAGCGACGAAGCCGCCGAGCAATTCAATGCTCGGAAGCGCTGACACAGCGATGACGAAGCCTTCCGAGCAGTTCAATGCTCGGAAGCGTAGACGCAGCGATGACGAAGTCCCCGAGCACCTCCTGTGCTCGAAAATATTGGCGAAGCAACGAAGCCCCAGAGCAGTTTAGTGCTCGGAAGTATTGATGCAGCGATGACGAAGTCCCCGAGCACCTCCTGTGCTCGGAAAGACTGGCGAAGTGACAAAGCCTCCAAGCAGTTTAGTGCTCGGAAGTGTTGACGTATCGACGACGAAATCCCCGAGCACTTTCTGTGCTCGGAAATATTGGGGAAGCGACGAAGCCTCCGAGCAGTTTAGTGCTCGGAAGTGTTGACACAGCGATGACGAAGTCCCCGAGCACCTCCTGTGCTCGGAAAGACTGGCGCAGTGACAAAGCCTCCGAGCAGTTCAGTGCTCGGAAGTGTTGACGTATCGACGACGAAGTCCCCGAGCACCTCCTGTACTCGGAAATACTGGCGAAGTGACGAAGCCTCCGAGCAGTTCAATGCTCGGACGCGCTGACGCAGCGATAACGAAGTCCCCGAGCAAGGCGATTGCTCGGAAATATTGGAGAGATGACGCAGTAGCCAAACAGATCCAGTGCTCGGAAACTCTTAAGCACCCTATGAACCATATGCAGGAAGCTGAATCGTCACACTTCCCCTTCTTAAAGACTTGGCCTCAGATGAAACGATCCGTCTTCCCTATCGCGCTGACACTTAATAGCCATGAAAACAGCCGTTACACCCAGCCCTAACAGTCGCCATCTAGGGTTTCGAAGATCCTTGATCCAAAGACTCGAATCCTTCGAAATCTTTTCGATTCCACCTTCCAACAGCTCAGACCTACAACCAATTTGAAGAAATGGCGCCCAAGAAAGGTACGCGTGTAGCCTCGAAGAAGGGGAAGGAGCCGCAGCCTGGAGAACTCCGCCTAGACAATGAGTGGCAACTATCCACCATGACAGAAAGGGCCATTTTGAAGTTGGTGGCGAAAGGGCTCCTGCCAAATCGTGCAACCGCCAGATGGAGGCCAACAGGCTATCTCCAACGGAGGAGGTAAATGGAGATGCAAACGCAAAATCGATCGTCTACAGTAGTTTTGCATGTTAAAATCGACTTCCAACAGATGACGCATACCAAGTACCTATTTTGCGTAGCTATGGAGCCGGGACGCAAAGATGCCTCCTCTCTCGCTCGGCGACGCTAGTTTCTGATGACGACGGTGGTAGGCCCGTCGGCGACGACGCGAGGCCGCAACGGTGCCTAGTCCGTGGCGGGGACGGCGGTGCGCGAGGCCAGCCCGCGGCGGCGCGCGAGGCGAGTTCCGTCGCCGTCGCAACGAGGCAAGCCCGCAGCAGGGAGTCATGGCGCTTGCAAGCAGGTCCGACCGCCACCGTGCCCCGCCGTCTCGCCGGCTAGCCCCGCCACGCCCTGCCACCGCGCCACCGAATCCAGCGCCGCCAAATCCAGCCCCGCCACTGAGTCCAGCCTGCCCCACCGCTGCTGGTGCTGCTACTGAGAGAGGAGGAAGGGAAGAGGAGACCAGACATGGTAGATTTGGGATGGAGCTCCAATGAGGAAGGGAAGAGGCGGCAGTGGCGGCTACGGGCGATGGGGCTCGCGAAGTCACGAGAGGAGAAAAAGAGTCGCCTATTGGAGACGTGCGTTTTTTGGCTGCGTATGTTTCTACTGTGGGCTAGGCAAATGAGATTATGGGTCCTGTGTTTGGGTGAGAATTGTTGGAGACAGTCTCAGGAGGTGAGCCGTACCCCATGCCCAACACCGGCGAGATAACCGTCTTTACCGACTACTTCCTCCGCGGATTTGGTGTTCCTTGCCATCTCTTTCTTCGCAAACTCCTTGACTATTACGAGATTTCGCTATGCCATTTGCACCCCAATTCCATCTTCGTAATCTCTATTTTCATCCACTTTTAGGAAGCCTTCGCCGGAATTCTTCCTCATTTTAATCTATTTCGCCACCTGTATATGCTTGTGAAATCGAGCGGCGGGGGATCTCGGATCGCCGGGGGAGTATACCTCAAACTCCGGGACTGGCATGTCCGCCCATTATCTTTCTATCCCCCTCAACACTAGCCTTCGTGATTGGAACAAGAGGTGGTTCTATCTACCGAATCAAGATCCTCATGTTCGATGTGCCGTCGAGCAGATACCAGAGAGGAAACCGAGCTGGTCAGAGAGGCCCACATCCGATCAGATGGATCAAGTAAACGAGTTATTAGAAATTCTGAAGGGCATGAATCTGAATGGAGTTGGAAGTTGTAGCGAACTTCGTGAGGCGCTGAGTTCAACCCTGTAAAGAGAGAATTCATCCTGCGTGTGAATGGGTTCGCGAAACTGACCCAACCAGAGAGGTCCCCGATCAGATGTCGTCCGAAGAAGCTATGATAAGGCTGAAGGAGCTGTTCGACAACAAAGCGCCTATCAACAACCGAGGATAGCAGAAGGCACTGCACATTTCAAATCCCCCACCCGAGGTATGCCTTTGTAGATCAGTGAGATCGCCGTCTTCCGCGTCGTCGAGGTAGGAGCAGTCGTTGTCGGCGATGATGAAGCTAGAGCTGGTGCCGACGTGATAGGGAAGGTGTGGTCAGAGGAGCGCAGTAGATGTGCGAAACTAGGAGGCCGCGTTCCGCAGTACCGAACGGCATATAGCCACTCGGGAGGTCGTGGTCGGAGGCCTTCAGGAAGCGTGACTGCTCGGGGTCGCAGCTCGACGACACTGTCCCTGAGGAGTGATGGTGATGGCCAGAGTCATGTCCTGGCGGAGCGGAAGAAGGTCGTCGCGCCGTTGATGGGCGCTGAAGGCGGTCTGCAGTCGACTCCAAGATCTGGAGACTCTCGGACAGGCCTTGGGAGATCCGATCTATGGATCCGATCAGGTCGTCGTTGTCGATGGTCTTCCAGATGTAGCGTGGCAGCTTTCTTGCCGGGACAGAGGTTGCTGGAGAAGTCGGAGTAGATGCGATCTGGGCCGCATCCAGGATCTTTCCTTCACCGTCGGGACCGATGATCCAGGTGATGGATCCCACCGTAAAGATCTGGCCCGGCGTTGGGAGCTCGATGAAGCTTGAAAAAATCACCTTGTTCACCATGGATTAGGAAGCACACCCCCTACCTGGCGCGCCAACTGTCGATGGAATACCGGCGATAGTCTACCGAGGAGTATGCCTAAGGTAGTAGATTAATCGGTGAAGGTGCGTCCTGAGACTGAGTAAGAGTTACGCTGGAAGCGTGAGACACGAGATTTATATAGGTTCAGGCCGCCGCGAGGCGTAATACCCTACGTTCTGTGTGTTGCTGTATTGTATTGATAGTAGATGAGATGTTTCGAGGGGATCCCCTGCCCGCCTTATATAGTCCGGGGGGCAGGGTTACAAGTCGGTTTTACCATACATATCAGATTACAATCCTAACCGAACAAGAAAACTAATCGGACTAGATACTAGGAAAGCTATTTCCTTGTCCGCCAAGACTTCGGCGGATATACGTGATCTTCTAGAGAACGTGTAGACGACGCGTCCTTGGCAGTCCGGGCCTGATCGGATGACTTGGCCCATGTATTGCCATGCGGGTATATAGGTCTATACCCCCACAGTTGCCCAACCTTCATATGGAGCTTTCGGACACTGAAAAGTACCTGTTCTGAGTGCCTGCAACCAAATAATGACAAGTACATGTGAAACCAAGTTATTTGTATCTAAGTCAATATGTGTTTGGTGGTTTCCTTACAGAAAGAATGTCATGGTGACAGTTTTGATGGGGTAAAAACATTAGTACAACTACCGTCAACAATAATATATCACACGAAGTATTTAGAGGCTGTTTGGTTGGGCGCCGCACTCCGCCACGTCTCAAGTTCGGTGGCCACACCATCGAGGTTGGTGTTTGGTTCAGATTTGAGTATGGCTGCCACACCTTGTCGTTTACCTTTGTTGCTTGTCGTGTAGTGCGTATTAATTGTGGCAAAGTTGGCTGGGTTTCTGGTCCGCCGTCGCCACACCGTGGCATGGCTAGCCACACAGTGGCATGGCGAGCCAAGGCCCTGAACCAAACACTCTCTTAAAACATTTTTAAAGCTTGTTGCATTCCCTTCTTGTTTTCCCGATGTGAGCTATTTGTTACTATGTTACACAGGCCCTGTTTAGATCCATTGCCAATTGCAATTGCAACTAGTCACATCAACGTTGCGGCATATGCATGGAGCATTAAATGTAGACGAAATGTTTGCATGTTTATACGTTCTGCATGTACATCACTAGACGAATCTTTTAAGCCTACTTTGGGCTATGATTGGATAAAAGTTGTCAAATACAAACGAACGTGCTACAGTGCAGAATTGCAACGCAACTGGGATCTAAACGGGGCCACACTCTCCCAATTAGGCCACAGCCCCTATGGTTGGGTCATAGCTTAATTAGGTCGTCATCAGGAAGCAAGGCTTCACACTTTGAATGTAAATACTTGAATAATTACAAACCAGAAAAGAATAACCATGCGCCTGAGTGCACCTGTTAGGTGTGCACCCTATTAAGATGTAGTATATTTGGTTACAAAACAGGGATATTCTAATTAGGTGTGAGGAAATTCTAAGTCCTACAGCATGCATGGTATCCATTTGAATAACGACAGCACAAAGAGACGAGCTCTCTGGCAAATAGCAGCAGGAATGCAGGACAGGATGCATGGGTGAAAATTTTGCAATTTGGTCCTTTTTAGAAACTATTTTTACAAATAGACCCCTGGAAAAACTATTTCCAGAAATAGGACAGAATCTCGGCGTCAAAAGGTACGACGTCGAGGTTGTGCAGCACGGCGTCGTCTGACATGACGCCGAGGTCCTGCCACGTCATCAGCGACCTCGGTCGCACTGGACAACGCCACAGCGGGACCCACAGACCTCGGCGTCAGGTCCTTTAACGCCGAGGTGTGTAACCTCGGCGTCTCTCGCATTGACGCTGAGGTCTGGGCACTTAAGCCGCGCGTCGGCCTTCTTCCTCCTCCCCTCCCATTCCAGTAAGGTGCCGGCGCCCTCTCTCTCTCTCCCCACTCTGCCCCCCAAACCCTAGGTACCCAAACGGAGGCCTAGGAGATCGGATCGGATGGCTTTTCAAGGTAATATTGGGTCCTCTCTTCCATCTTGTCCTTGTAAATTGCATTTTTTGGGTGTATAACTTCCTCTCTCAATGATTTGGTGGCATTGCAACATGTATATGGTGATAATGTGTATTGTTCCATGTTGGTTTTACTACTTGTCTAGGTATTGTTTTCTAAGTGATTGTTAGGTTGTTATTTTGGACTAAATTATAGTTTTCTAAGTGATGTTTAGTGTTTATTTTGGACACCATTAGGGATTCATAATTGTGCGTAAACCCTAGTTGCGATTAATTTGTAGTATTAAACACCGTTTTATTTAGATGCAAGACATGTATCGTGAGGAGCTCTGGCGAAAACGGGGTCGTCCTAAAGAATTATACCCCGATGTGTCATGCAAAGATGCCCCAGTCCCTCCTGACCTCCCAGTTCCTACCTGCGATCACGGAAATCCCGCTTATGTGGCTCAATCGAGACATCCAGACACAGCTGCTCGTTGCTACTACACCTGCATGAGTATTTGTGTAAGTGTTTTTGCATTTTCATTTTCGGTGATTCTACTTCCTTGTCCACTTATCCTATCTTGTAATCTTGATGCATAGGACTACGAGAGGTTTTTCTTCTTCCAGTGGATTGACGGTCCTGACAAGTTTGACCCGAGGTACCTCCTTTTCAATGAGTGGTGGAGGGGGAAGCATGCACGTGAGGTATTTAAGCGATGGGTTCCTCCACCCCCTAACCCCCCGCCAATGACGAAGGAGGAGAAATATTTCGCCTCAGTTAGAAGACTGGAGGAGCCACCCCGCTGCCAGTGTGGAGATCGGGCTGCAATGGACGTGAGGACCTGGCGTCACTTTATTTGCCCTAACAGAACGGTAGTAACGAGCACAACTTATTGTCGAAGAAAGGGCTTGTTTTCTCGATATTCGTCAAAGTACTAACAATTTTTTTCAGCCTCGTGGCTTCCGACAGTGTGATTTCAAAGAGTGGTTGTATGGTCCCATGTCTCATTGGCCGGAGCCTAAGCTAGAGCCAGAGAAGAAGAAGGAGAAGGCTCGTACCTATGAAGATGAGAAAGTACTATGCAAATGTGGTGTTGAGGCGAGTTACGGGACTCGTTCCATCGGAGCTCGGAATTGGCTATTTTTGTAGCCATATGGTTGACTACGATGAGGTTCGTAAGTTGTGTTCGTATTGCAGGTGTTTTTTATTAGGTGCTACCTTGTTTCATGTGTGTCGTGTTGACAGGCCACCAGGAAATGCAACTGGGAGTCCTTCACTGAAGCACTATATTTCTATAAGGAGAAAGAGTACTGGAAAAACATGGCATCGAAGTCAGTGGCAGGACGCCGCCTCATCGAAGACTTCATTGAATCACACAAAAAGGAGATACGTGCGCTAGCTCAAGAGATGGGTGTGAATAGCGCGTCGCGTGTGGAGAGAAGGAAATGGGGTTTGGCACAAAAGAAGAGGGAACAAGAGTACCGAGAAATGAAGGCCGCCCAAGAGCTGGAGCAACATGTGGATAACATTATTGCCGAATTATGTTTGAGTAAGAATTCCATCCGCAATAAGTTCTCGCTTTTATATTTTGCAGCCTATTTGCTAAATCTTTGTTCTACTTGCATACATACAGAGATTGGATGCACCGGAGAGCACTTGGTTGAGAAGGCCCGTGCAAGTTATGTGCAACAACAGATGGAAGAGGCTGAGAGGCAGGCGGAGATGCTAGCTGAGCAAGATGGCAACACTTCCAGGTTGAGCCAGCTCTTAGCTCTAGCTGAGGCGGGATTGAAGGAGAAGGAGGACGATGACACCTCCAGATTGGCCGAGCTCATAGCTTTGGCTGATGCTGGGCTTAAGGCACAGGAGGAGGGTCAGTCCGTGCAGCAGCGGGCAGCCGAGGCGGAGGCGGGGTTCGATGCACAGCATGAAGATGATGAGTTCATGTACCTAGTTGCCTGAGGAAGCCGAGGCAGCTTACTACAAGCAAAAGGAAGCGAACCCCGTCATGTTGGTAGAGGACGATGATGAGTTGTTGTCCCAAGCCGCTGATGCAGTGGAGGCTGCTTATTACAAGCAAAAGGCATCCCAACTTCATGATGGCGAGGCAAGCTGCAGCAAGAAGGTTGTGGTTGAGGATTGGGTGTCCGACGATGACGATATGGTCATGGACCATGGTCCGGACTCATCAAAGGTGTTGCCTCCGGATGAGATTGAATCCTCTGACGAAGATTTGCTACTCGGTTATGTGTCCGACGTTGGTTGCGATTAGGGAGCAATGTTATGTGTCAATGACTTTGTCCGTTGTCCTAAACGATGACTCTGAATGGCTATAACTTTCGTTTGAATGACTTTGTTTGTTGTCCAAAACGATGACGTTGTGATAAACTTTCGTTTCATATTAATCTATTCAAGGAGAAGAGAGTATAAACCCTTTCAAGTGGAAGGCCACGTGCGCTTAATATGTCCAAGTGTTTTTAGGGATTTTGACGTTGCGCTTAATATAAACCCTTTCAAGATTCTGATTGGATGATGCAATGACAAGGACAGCAGGCTAGCGGCACAGCCAGTAGCCTTTCCGCAGAAAACGGCAGAGACAAATGATTTTCACTTGCAGAACCGACTCCCAATGCAGAGGGGCGGCGCGGGGATGCATGCTGCGCGGAATCCAAACACACGTTCCGTCAGTAGTAGTACTGTTGTTTTTGTTAGATTTCTCTATCTTTGAAAACACGTTGAACAGACATTACACAACAAGTTGATGCCTCAAAATCGAATGGATCAGACCTCGGCGTCAATACATATGACGCCGAGGTACTACAGCACGGCGTCAGCTGGCAGCCAAATCCAGTAAGGATCGGCACTGTAGCATGAGGTCGGCGTCAAAATATATGACGCTGAGGTACAACCGGACGGCGTCAACTCTTTTGACGCCGAGGTTCTGACCAGATTATTGAAGCAGACCTCGGCTGTCAATAAAGCTGACGCCATGGTACTATACCTCGGCATCATATGTTTTGACAGCCTAGCTTCGACCCCCCTTTTCCCTGATCTGACAGACCAGCGCACTTCACATACAGATTTTTACAAACATTTCACAGTTTTGAAACACATCATCTCAGATTTAAACACATCCATAACACGGATTGAAACACATCCATAACACCACATCCATAACACGGAGTTCAAACAGGTCCATCTCCGAGTTTGAAAGCACGTCCGTCACACAGAGTTCAAACATACAAACATAAGTAATCCAAATAGTTCAAACACGTTCGAAGACGCATTACAAGTCCACAAGTTCATGGAGTTCAAACAGGTCCATTTGCAAGTTCACAACAACAAGTTCACAAGTACCGCAGCAAGTTCACAACAAGCTCACAACAAGTTGAAATACAAATCAAGTTCACAAATCTTTGGATTCGGTGGTTCGCAATTTCTTTGCCACATGTGCCTCCTCATCCTTGCCAGATGTATTCATCGTGCCTACATAATTGGCATGCATGTATAATTTACCACCCAGTTACATAAATAACAATTAATTTGAAGCATGAACTGTTAATGTAATTAATGTACCATTCTCGCGAACAGAGTTGGGTCGAACCTTCGGGGTCATCCTGGGCTGCTTCTTGGATCTGTGATCGAACACACGGGTCCAGAAGCAGTGAACCATCTGAAGACTGATGGTGTCTCCGGAACTTCTGTGATGTCTTCCGGGGCTTCCCTTGTTACACAAAAAGATACGGTGGCATTCCATAAATGACAAGCTTGAGTGGTTCGTAACATTCTGACGGTGATGGTGGGTGTACGTGTATCAAGGAGGTGGCGGGTATGGAGGGATCCAAGCCAACTGTAGTTGCACCATATTCGGATGTCCATGGAAGGATGATAAGCTTATGTAAACCAACATCGATATGTGATACACACATGATACCTTGTGCTTCAATTGAAGATGAGGCTAGCACCAGGTAATCCCGAAGATAATGCGATATATTGTTTAGCGGGACACAGACATTACACTGCTGCTCCAGTGCTTCTTTTATCGTGTCCCGACTCATGAAATACGGGTATACCTCTGTTAACACCAAATTTTGGGCTGGGAGCCGATAGCCGATACCAGAGGAAGATAGCTGATCTCGGAAGCAGATTTCGTCCAGCGGAAGGAAGGAAAATAGCCGATTGCACGGTGAATCGGTTATCGGGTCAAGGTGACAGGAGGCGTGCAGCGTCGGTATTGATGACGTCATCCAGAGTCCGCGTCGCCAAGATGCGATCAGGATCGGAGTCCGTTATGAAAGGGAAGGTGGGACTCTAAGTTACCTTAGATATAGGATAGTTTGTTAGTTTTCTTATCTATTGATGAGTTGTAATTCGACTAGGACTCTATCTACGCTCAGGGTATAAATATAAGCCCTCAACCATTGTAAAAAAGACACAACAACATCAATACAACACAACTTTCGGCTCCGGCCAACAAACCCTAGAGTCAATCGAGTCCGGCGAGTTACTTCATCCATGCTAGGTGTCATCCGGTGGACGCAGGCTTGCTTGTAAGTATCGTCAACCCCCTGTTAAGCTAAGTCTTTTTAGCGTCATCCGGTGGACGTGGAAGCATGGCAGGAGCAGGGTCCTTGCTAAGCTTTGTTTCTTTGGCGTCATCCGGTGGACGCGGGAAGCACAGTGAGTCAAGGATGATTCACGCTGGTTTACCCGATCAATCTGTGTTAACCGTCATCCGGTGGACGAGATGCAGATTTGGACGGTTTTCACGCGCGGATTAGTTATCGATTCGTGTTTGTTTGCTTGATTAATCTATTAGTTAATGTCATCCGGTAGACAAGCTATAGATTGAGATGTTTTGGACGCATGGATTAGTTATCGGCTCTAGCTAAATATGGCAATTTGGTTAGATTCATTAAGTTATCAAGATGTTATCTGTTGTTTATTGTTTACTTATCAATATAACATCTCTTTGCCCGATTAAGATTGATAGATTTGGCCTTAGATTTACTTGAATCTGATCGTCGTTTATGCTTTCTTATGCCTATTTTACCATGATGATCGGTTCTATGCTTACATCGGCTAATTCTCTATCGATCTTGTTCGTTACATGTTGTGCGTTCGGTTCTAGTTGAGACATAAGTGGTTCTGAGGTTATCGTAAGTCTTATTTTCGTGTCCTTGTTTAAGTTAAACTGAGTGTTATTCGGTGGAACAGGTTTAACCTGAACAAGGGTTCGCTAGATTAGACTTGCTTTAATTTGAGGTCTGTTTATGACTACACTAGCATTCGTTTGTGCTTCATGGACCCTGCATCGGCTAAAGAGCCGATTCAGTTATGCTTTTACGAATAGATCATGCATATAGACTTATTTAGATATCAAACGATCTAGCTTTGTTTGCTGGGTTTGTTGAAGCCCGCTGGCCGTTAGACCAGGTGAACGCAGACTTGGTGAACTTAGCGAAGAGGGTTTACTAAAGCCGCCGGCCTTCTAGACCACCTTTAGTAGACCTTTGCTTGTTTGATGTACAGATCATATCTGTACACGTGATCTATTTTCTTTATACACATTAAGCGAATTAGATCGGCTAGCACGTTATTATCTTCATATGAATATCCTAATAGCCGTTTTACCTCTACTATCAGTTCATAACATGACGGAATCGGCTTTCTAGTCGATCTCCGATTATACTGGCTCTTTGAGCTGTACAGTTGGAACTATCTGGACTCACCAGTTAGTTCCGCCTTGTGTTACTAATTATCTCTGTTTCCTTGTCAATTGCAGGTCAAATTGACTGGCACGCTTGGGTGTTACTGGCACTCTCAGACCGGGTTCGAAGCTAGCTGGATCTGCGAGAGCTCAACTGCTTTCAAGGGTCATTTCCGGCTTCGCTGGTGTGTTGGGCTTAGGGAACCACTTTTTGCGGGTGAGAAAGAGGAGGGGAGGGGAGGAGGAAGAAGGCTGGCGTGGTTTAAGTGCCAGGACCTCGGCGTTGGTCGCCTTGACGCCGAGCTCCCGCACCTCGGCGTTAATGGGTATGCTACCGAGGCCCCTGGGGCCCACTGCCGCGCTGGTGAGTACGCCCCGGGAGCTCGGCGTCAATACATCTGACGCCGAGGTCCTACAGCTCGGCGTTAGCATGCCAGCCCAATCCAGTAAGGATTGGAACTGTTAGCAGGGGCTCGGCGTCAATACACCTGACGCCGTCCTTACATACGTCGGCGTCATGTGTTTTGACGCCGTGGTCTTTTTCACAGCACACAGATCACAGTTCTTTCACATTACAATTTTCACAGGATTTTCACAGCACAGTTATTTTCACAGGATTTTCGTAAACAAATTTCACAGATTATACACAATGTCCCTCACATAAAGCACATCCATAGGCATTACAAGTCCATGCATAAGTTGTCCAAATCCAAACACATCCACCAAGTCCATCACAAGTCCAAACACATCCACACGTGCGACACAAAGTTCGACATCCTGAAGTGACTACCTACGGGAACGAGCCTTGCCTTTCCCCTTGTCAAGTGCGTGCGTCCCTGGAGTGTACCTGTGCACCGATCTAGTGCTCCTTCGTGGGCGTCCACCAATCGTGATTCCTTGCGATGAGGGCGGAACATTCGGAAGCTGTGACATGCCTATCTCGTCGTAGCCCGCCTCTTCTTCCTCCTCACCTTCTTCCTCCTCACCCTCTTCCTCGTCGTCACCCTCCTCGCCCTCTTCCTCCTCTTCCTCCTCACCTTCTTCTTGGCCATGGCGTGCAGCTGAAGACGAAGCCCCGGGCCTAGACCCCCTGGAGCTGGTTCGATGTGATCCCGAAGGTCCAAGGCGCAGGTGGTGCAGGGTGACCAACATCTTGAAGCTGAGCTCGGCAACCAAGTCTTGCAGCTACCTTCCGGAGGCGATCCATGGCACGCTGCAAACGGAAAAATGAATCATACAAGTGTTTCGCTCAACGAAGCATACAAATGCTTCCATACCTGGATGTGCCTTCGGAGCATGGGCCCTTCATCAGGGCTGCCCTCCGGGATCATAAGCGCTTGGCCGTGCTCGGCGACCGTCCTCATGATTTCCTTGCCCTGCAGAGTGCGAGTGTATTAGTAAGTGCTTCGTACTCACTGTTTTAAGTATGTTGTGTTTCACACTCACCGCTCGGGTTAACACCGGGGCGAACTCCACCTGTCGGCCCGCTCTTGTTGCCTCGTCATAAGGGTTGTTTCCTTCATCCGAGCTTGCTATCTCAGCGTAATCTTGCTCGGTCCACGCCGGCTTTAAATGTAGTCTTACTCGCTGCTCGTACCAAGCAAGGTAGTCCCGAAATGGCTTGTCCGCGATGAATTGCAAAGATCTGCATGTTGTTTTGCTCCATGCGCATCCACTCATCTACATACCGTTGGTGCTCGCCCTGCCAGTTGGTGATCTTCCGTCTCCTCTAGTCGGTTGTACCTGCATAATAACATGCAACAAAATGTAGTCACTATGTGAAATATTGAGCTAGCATATTTGACACAATGTGACAATGCGAACACTTACTGGTGGAGATCCCAACTGGTGGAGAATGGCTCCGGAGGACAATGCATGAGCCTGTTGAACTGGCGTGCAACACAATGCGGGATATGGTACTCCACTGTGTAGAAGCATATAAGGGGGCACCTCATGGACCACACATCCTCGTCCGCCTTGCATAGTGTGCTCAAATTGAGTCCAGTGACTTGATTGCGTGTGTATGGCCGCCATTCAACCTGTGTATGGCATTGCTAAGTTAGTATGTAGAGTAAAATCAAAAGGAAAGGTCTATTGTGAACAACTTACATGCTGTGGTTGGAGAACGTCAAGCTCATTGGTGTAGCTTATGTAGGCGTGGCGAGAGAGGGAGTAAGTGCCACGAGCACATTCGTACAAGTGTGCCACAGTTGGGGCCACCACCTGGTCGCCTACGGGAAACCATGGAGCAGGAACTTCAATTATGTGCGGCCTACCAACGGGTAGCCTTTTCCCACATCCAAATCTGCAGTGCCACACAAATGTGTAAAGAACACCATTTTGCAATACAATCGGAATGACATAACATATAACGGAAAATTTAATTTACCTGCAAGAGGGTTATGCAGCCGGCGACAGTTGGGGCCCTTCTTGCAGCACGGCGGCACGCCTCACACATCTGCCGGTAGAGGAACCCAAGAACCACGGACCCCCCAACTAAACTGTCCCGCGTCGTCCCAATTGAGCAAGCACGGGATGTACATCCACGATGTGGTGTCACCGGTGCCATCAGGAAAACATCATTGTACCGAACATGTGGAGGACCCATGCCCTACAGTGGTAGTTGATGGTGTCCTCATCGGCATCTGGTGGGCACTGACCAAACTCCTGTCGCAGCCACCTGAGTGACACCCCACTAGTACGCCTCTTCTTCCCCGCCTCAACCTCTGGTAGTGCTCGCCCGAGGAAAGCCTCCACACGTGCCTGCCACCCCTCGGACACAACTTCCCCTGTGACCGCAAAGCCGTGTATCTTGAGCCCAAGGATCATCGCAGTGTCTTCCAGGGTGACTGTCATCTCTCCACACGGAAGGTGGAAGGAGTGTGTCTCTGGGTGCCACCTATCGATCAGTGCAGTCAACGCAGCCGAGTTCAAAGGAGGCAGGCCACGGCGACAGATACGAGCCACTGTCGCAAGGTTGGCACGCTTCAGGAGGGGCATGTAGCACTCATCATAGCGCATGACGGAAGCTGCATCATGGGTGATCGGCCGCAACACCTGCAAAGCCTGCACAAAGAGTTTTCATAAGGCAATCTACGAGCTTAAGGAAGTAGGCACACGTGAACATTTGAATAGATTCATGATTTGTTACCTCTTCATTCTCAATGCCGCCGCGCCCTGTGGTCCTTGTCGAACCGATTGTCAAGTAGAGGGTATTGCTCCATCCTGCATTGGCAACAAATGAATAGAGTAAGTAAAGTAAATGTTGTGAAGTAAGAAATTAACTTAAATGCAGTACAATAAGAAAAGTAAACACATTCAAAATTTTGGTACATTACTAAATAAAGTAGTGGATACCTGCTCCCTAAGTAATTCCGGGCATCTTCTTCTATTGTGCCCTGACTTATGACATTTGGGGCAAAGGTTACGTTGCGGGTACTCTACGAAATGTGTGCCAACCTTACTTGCGGTGGACTTGCCCTTGAAAGCTCGATCCATGTCCATCTTTAACCTCTTGCGCCTTCTGGGACCTTTGTTCTTCCATAGCAATCCAAGATCAGCAACATACTTTGCGCCTTCGTACACGGGCCACTCACCCTCGTCCAAAAATGGCTCGAAGTGCGGTTGCCACGTGCTCAAAAGGGAAGACAACGCGAACTCCTTAGCGAATCGTGGAGGAACCTCAGCATCAACCCGTCTAAGACGACAAGCCGTGATCATGTGAGAGCAAGGACGGTGATATATGGTTGGTTTGCCATATGTGCAAGTGTTCTCATTGATTATCACTTTATGTTTCCTAGCTCCACGGTCTTCGCCACCAATGTTCGTCCCACCACTCTCCAAAATCTCATATCCTGCCCTCAAAGCATCAAAGAGAGCCCCCTTCTGTCGTTTCGACTTCCTCTTCGAGAAAGCTAGCTCGGTATATACTAAAAGTGGAAAAGGTTTGTGGTTCCTCCATAGTGAAAGGGCCATCTTTTTCGTTGACACGAACCAAACGTTCAATTTGTAAAAGGTGAAAGAGGCAATAGCAGTCACAGGTAGTCCCCGACAACCTCGCAGAAGGCTGTTGAACATCTCAGCCATGTTACTAGTCATGAAACCCCATCTCCAACCTCCAGTGTCATATGCGAGGGTCCACTTCTCCTTTGATGCCATAAGTTCGTCGAGGAACTGTCTACCACGATCATTAGTAGCCAACTTTAGGGCGTCTAACTTCTCGTTGAATAGCCTAACTTCATTCTGCCTAGCCACCTCCTCAAATAACTTAAAGTTCTCCTTTGTTCCATCATGTCTTATTAGATTCTGTGCAAGGTGTCTAGTGCACCACCGGTGATGAATCCGACCGTACCCAGGAAGCTCCTCTTGCATGGCATTCAAAATCACTGCGTGCCTATCAGAGATGATACAAACATCATGCTGAGGACCAATTACCACTTGTCGTACGAGAGTTAGGAACCAGGACCAACTATCTGTATCCTCCTTACGAACAATTGCAAAGGCCAATGGGACAAGTTGGACTTCGGCTTCTGTTCCAATACAAATAAGCATTGTCCCTTCAAATTTACCCGTAAGAAACGTGCCATCAATTAACACAACCGGTCGATAATGCTTGAATGCTTCTATGCTTTGCCCAAATGCCCAGAATGCCCTACCAAACATCCTCCCTCCCATTCCTTGTTTCACCCGGTTTTGGTAGGTACTCAAAGTGCATCCCCGGGTTTTTAGCTTTTATGGCGTTCAACATGACTGGAAGGCGTTCTTACGCTTGCTCCCAATCTCCAAAGATAAGCTCCAAGGCTCTTTGTTTGGCACGCCATGCCTTGCCATATTTCACATAGTAATTGTAAAGCTCTTTGTTTGGCACGCCATGCCTTGCCATATTTCACATAGTAATTGTAAAGCTTGAAAATGACTTCTATCAAGGCTGCAACGGTAATGGTTGGCATGTGCTTCACCACGGAACACAATTGCCTTGCAATGAACCTAGAATTCAGCTGCAGGTGCTTCTCTTCTGCCTCCGCCGTGGCACAAACATGTGGCTGCTTCAAGGAACAAATCCTCCATTGGCCCGTCTTCATCTTCCTAACACATACTTTCCACGGACAATGATGTACTTCACAAGCCACAGTGTACCTTCGATCCTTGTGTGAGTTTACCACCCTGAAAGGACGGTTGTGCAATATTGAATACTCTTGCAACCATGTCTTAACATCATCCATGGTAGGAAACAAGATGCCTTTCCTTATCGTTGTGCATCTACTAACATCGGGGACTGATGAGTCACTAAGCCCTCCATCTGCAACAGCTCTATGGCCATGGCTAAGGTCCTCAAAATCAGGCACCATTGGATCCCTATCTGGCAATAACCTCCTCAAAATCTCCAATTCGCGAGGATTGAGACGACGAATAGGCCGATTATCATCAGAGTCAACGGCAAATTCGTCATCATAAGTTTCATCATCTCCGGTTATGTCCACATCTAACCTATTTGAAGCCCTAGCATCACCAAAGTCTTCCTCATCGCTTAAGTCATCGTCCTCGCTTATGTCATCATCAACTTCATCATCTCCACTACCATCGTCCACGTCCATTCCGTCATCACAAACTTCAAAAGCACTGTCATCTTCACTCATTTCGTTCTCATCATGGTAGGCACCTCCATTGCCATGATCATCACCACCATCCTCAAATCCATCTTCATGGTAGGCACCTCCATCTCCATCACCACCATCCTCATTATCAAACTCATAGTCTTCACCACCACCGTCATCATACAATGGTTGTGTTAGCACAACGTCTTCTTCCAACGAACGACCGTTATATCTGCCGACTTGGTTCGATGGACATGCCTCACCATGGGCACGACCATCGCTAAAATTCTTATAAACCACCACATCTAAAGAACGAACTTCGGCACACATGACAACATCCTTGTAAGCACCCCCATTCGCTTTCACTAGTGATTTTGAGCAACATCTTTACCCGGGGGCCCTTGGATGACCCTACATCTATCATCCCTTCCAAACGCAGCGCAACATCTTTTTCATCCCAACCTAGTCTCTCTTTTACAGCCTCTACTACTTCCGCCAAAGAGGGAGACTGACCAAAAATCATCACCTCCTCCACCATGCCAATAAGCTCAACACTATCATCTCTTGTCTTGACAACCCGTCCACCATGATGAAACCTCACAAGCCTATCCATGTACACCAATCAACCTATTGTCCAATTAATAACATCCATGATTAAACTTAACATACTATTACCGTTAAATACATTCATCAACGGACTACTAAAACTACCCTAGTGTCCAATTTAGTAATTAAAATTATGTACCCTACAGAGCAAGTTCCACAACCATGATTTCTGACATAGATGAACATATCACTACTATATGATTTTTTACAACCATGAGTTAACCCTAGCCATCATAATATCCAATTACTAAATCAGTACCTAATACAAAATGCAAACCATCTCTAACAAATCCAGTGTCACTGAGACCATCTTAATCATACATTTCACCAATCACATCTCCATCAATCCATACCATGGGTGCCTAGGGTTCTACCAATAAAATCAACAATGCAGGGGAAAATACACGGATAGAATGGAAGAGGGGAAGGAGTACCTCGTGCGTAACTCCACACCTCAGATCCGGTCTCCTAGGCCTCCGTTTGGGCACCTAGGGTTTGGGGGGCGGAGTGGGGAGAGAGAGAGAGGGCGCCGGCACCTTACTGGAATGGGAGAGGGAGGAGGAAGAAGGCCGACGCGCGGCTTAAGTGCTCAAACCTCGGCTGTCAATGCGAGTGACGCCGAGGTTACACACCTCGGCGTTAAAGGACCTGACGCCGAGGTCTGTGGGTCCCGCTGCGGCGCTGTCCAGTGCGACCGAGGTCGCTGATAACGTGGCAGGACCTCGACGTCATGTCAGACGACGCCGTGCTGCACAACCTCGGCGTCGTGCTTTTTGACGCCGAGATTCTGTCGTATTTCTAGAAATAGTTTTAGGCAGGAGTCTATTTGTAAAAATAGTTTCCAAAAAGGATCAAAATGCAAAATTTTCACGGATGCATGGCGCCAGTACTGTCCTGCAGTCGGCCAGCTGCGCGTGCATGGGCTTTTCCGTCGTCGTTCAATTCCGGACAGTTTGTGCCAAACAAAAGGTTGTGCCAAACCTAAAGGTCTCGACTCACGAGGTGGCATGGCATTATTGCTATGCCAAATTGATGCCAAATCTGCCGTCCACGTGTGATTCTAGAGAGAGTGGTTGGTGCGCGTTGTGAGCTTGGCTCGGGTAGTATCTGTAGGTCTGCACGATGAACATGCATGATGCATGACATTTGTTCGTTCTAGCTTCTAGTCCTCCAGGCTCCAGCTAGCTGTAACATTATACCCAAAACCAGTTAAAATGGTCACGTATTTCTTCTTTTAGTCTATCCTATGATTCAAGTTGTAGATGCAAATTAATTAGCAAATTCTCTCTGCCAGATTGCAAAATCAATACTAACTAGCTCTATGTATCTCGGGAATTAGATGGAAATTAAATTCTTGTTCTATAGTTATCTTCCAATCAAAATATTTTTCTCCGTCATAAGAGCCATGAGAGGATGATATGGTAAACTTGACCCCGATAATTTGCCACACTCTTTACTTGTTTGCATATATATTGTGTAGTGGTAGTTAGTTAGTAGAGTAGAGTAGCATATAATTAGTTGTAAGTAACTCTCTTGCCAGCTAGTGTAGTGATTTAGGTCTCGTGTATCATCTAGAGATCAAGAATGACTAGATGCCTAACCATTACAGCTTTAGCAACCGTATTAATCACCATTTGTGTTACTAATCTTTTGCTCTAGTGATTTGTAGGTTTAAATTAGGCTATCTACACCCTCTAGCTAATCAGGACTTCCTAGGTTTGCACTAGCACTCAACTTGGATTCCTTACCTGACAGTTACCTTGATAGTTGCACGTATCTACCTGCAATAGGTGCGTACTCCGTACACGGTTCGGATTCTACACCAAGGCTACTCCTCAAGAATGCAATTCTAGCAAATATCGTATTTCATTATTCTATAAGGTTGACCAAGTATAGTATAGATAAAAATATCAATATTTAAGATATTAAATACTACCATTAAATTAATCACAAATATATTTTATTATATAATAAATAACTTGGAGTTATACATGCTATTCAATAAAAATTTGGTCAAATGTAAATCATTTTAACTCGTCCGTAAATCATAGTTAGTTAGTGAGCAGTGTCCCAAAGGAGTGAACAATATCCAAAACTTTAGGATGTCAAATTCTATATTTTTTTCCTGTGTTTCACCTTCAATTCAAAGGAGCTCTTTGTAGAGTAAAACTCATCTACACTATTTTCAACGCATTGAATTTTGAAAACTAGGAGGTAAAACTCTGCGCTAAGACTAAGA
The DNA here is from genome assembly GCA_038502445.1 of Eremochloa ophiuroides. Lineage (NCBI taxonomy): Eukaryota > Viridiplantae > Streptophyta > Magnoliopsida > Poales > Poaceae > Eremochloa > Eremochloa ophiuroides. The sequence goes on along the minus strand of JAHLJS010000006.1, from coordinate 58,668,964 downwards.
CCGGCCTTAAAAAGAAATGATCTCGTTTGTACTAAGAGCATCTCCAACAATTTTTTATTTTTTTCTTCCCCAAATCATATTGTTTTGCCAACTCTCCAAAAGGTATTGGGAGAGAACGATAAGTCCATCTCCAAGAGTTTTCTATATGTGGCTTCCAAAAATCAAATTTAGGACCACATCAATTTTTTCTTGGCTTTTTTTTTTTTTTTTTTTTTTGTCGCGGGACTTGAGTACTTGACGGGTCGCAGACTCGCAGGTAGCCGCGACCTTCTCCCTGTCGCTGCCGCAACTTAGCCGCCGCCGCCAACTCGCAGGTAGCCGCGACCTCCTCCCTGCCGGGCATGCAGCTAACCATACGAACGTGGGGCTGGCCGCCGGTCGGTTGCCTTAGCTTGCCGGGCATGCAGCTAAGCTAACACGCCGTAGCCATGTACGGAACATGAAGACGAACGTGGGGCTGGCCGCCGCCGGCCAGTACTCGGGCATCAGGCCATCAGCCGCCCGCACGCGTTGCACAGGGTCTCAGAGCCCAGCGGCGTCTTCTCCGATAGCACTCGCGGGAAGGGGATGGATAGCAGTCGCGGGATGGAAGAGAGAGAGCACGCGCGGGAAGGAGAGACCACGTGCGGGGAGTAGGAGAGATGCGCGCGACGATGCGCACGACCGAGCTACGCGTATTTTTACGCGTGATTGGTGGCAATTTGCCAAGTGACAAAAGATGGGAAAGACATATGGGGTATTCTTGAACATGTGTTATTTTTTTTCCTCAAATTCTGTAGATGGAGAAGGAATATGGGGCACTCTTAGAGATGCTCCCCACAAATTGAACCAGAAGGCACTTCTCTTTCACCACTCCATGAGAAAAAGGCCCATCTTCAAGAGTTCGTTAAAATTCACTTAGCAAATCTTATGATTTGGCAACTCTTTAAAATATATGGCAAATAAAAAAAGAGTTTATCTTCAACAGTTTGGCATAATTCACTTGACAAACCCAGATTAAACTTATATCATGAACCCTGAGACAGAAATAAAATTATGTTTATATTCTTCCACCTCTTGAAAACTTACATCAGGAACCTTGAGACAGAAACAAAATTAATTTTCTGTCCTTCCACCTCTACGTACGCCGGCGATCCGCGCTCGTTTGCGCGCGCGCATATATACGCGTGGAGGGGGAGAGATTTACCAAGTTGCTAAAATTTACCAAATTGGATGCCAAACTGTTGGAGGGGTGATTTCTCTAGTTTTGTTAAAAATTAAAGGATAGTAATTTAGGTTTGGTAAACTCTTGGAGACGCTCAACGGACCGGATTCCACGGACCAGGCGACCTGCAAGGTGGATCGGACCAACAGTCCACCACCGGCACCGGTGCGTATCGACGATGGTCGGTGCACGCGTTGTCACCTGGCCCAGTCTGATTCTGGCGCGTCAGAGGAACCAACGACGATGTTTAAGGTTTCCTCTGGTCCCCTGCACTGCCGCAAGTAGTAGTGGTAGCGCGGCGGTGCACTGCAGAGGTTGGCCGGCCGGCCTGTCACAGTGTCACCCCAAGCCACACCTATCATGGCTCTCGATAGTAGCATATCTGCCTTTCACAGTAGATCACCGTCCTCTGCGCTCGGCTGCAGCCAACGTCCCTTTTCCCCCACCGTCCGCTCGGCGTGAAAATTTTGTATTTTAGCCCTTTTTAAAAACCTTTTTCATAAATAGCTCCCTGTCAAAACTTTCTCTTAAAATGGAACAGATGCTCGGCGTCATGTCACACGACGCCGAAGTATGAGGCTTGGTGTTGTGTCCAACAACGTCGAGGTAGTCGACCGTGTCAGTCACAGTTAGGCCCCGTTTACTTAGGAAATTTTTCTTCTCTCTCCCCATCACATCAATTGTACTTTCCGTCTGCATGAAGCACCAAATGAAGTAGCAAATGTTGTATGTTTGTATTTTTTGCCTGCCTAGGTCGAGATGAATCTTTTGAGTCTACTTGGACCATGATTGGACAAAAGTTATCAAATACAAACGAAAGTGCTACAGTTACAAAACTTCCTAAAATTTTTCAACTAAACGCACCCTTACATGTGTGGTTGTGATCCCTATGAACCTCGAAATCAGATCAGTTAACACCAAGCTCTCAAACGTCGGCGTCATGAGACTTGACGCCGAGATATGGACACTTACGACCGCTCCAGACCAGTGGATGATGAGGCACACAGCACGGCGCTGCCACAGCATTAAACGTTCTCGGAGGGCCTTCACCTGTGCCGAAATAGGCAGCCAACAAGGAGGCATCCACGCACAGCGTTAAACCACTTCAATGCTGTCTAGCCACACATTGCTACTTGCATCGCATGCTAGCTATTAGTAGATTGCTAGGATACTGCATACACATAGCTCCTCTGCGTCATTTTCTCTTCAGGCGTAGGTCCATAAATGACTGTAGAGCGTGTTTAGTTTGCAACATAAAATTTTTATTCTTATCACATGCATAAAATATTAAATATAGACGAAAAAATAACTAATTACATATATTGCGTGCAAATTATGAGACGTATTTTTAAGTCTAATTAATTCATGATTTGACAATTGTGTGCTATAGTAAACATTTGATAATGCTGGATTAACAAAGCTTAATAAATTTGTCTTACTGTTTATAGACGAGCTATGTAATTAGTATTTTATTATTATTCGAAAGATCCTTCCAATATCTATAAAGCATTCGATGTGACACTCAGTTTTTAGCATCACGTAGTTGCGTTGCATCGCTCGATCGACACTGAAAGCGAAATCCATCCAAGCAAGCATGGTGAAAAACTATAGCGACGATAGCCTTCAAAATATACATTAGCCGTATATGTCGACAACGACATACTCTCCAGTGAACCAGTAAACCGATGGTCTTATGGGTTCGACGTCCGGTCCGGTCCTAATAACTACTCCCTCCGTCCCAAAGTATTTAAAGATAAAAAGATTGCACGTATTTTTTATAAATCGAGTCAAACTCGTGACACGGAAACCCAAAGTGACTGATATTATGGGATGGAGGGAGTATGAACTTAACAACTTAAAAGTTATTCAAGATTTATATTCAAAATTAATTTAGAATCATAAATATAAATAATATTTATGAAAATACATTTCGTAAAGGAGGTCTCCCTCTGTAGAAAAAATGTCTTAGAAATCTTGTTTAACCATCCGTCTTACTCAAAAAAGAATATAAATATTATTTATCTTGGTATGACTTATTTTTTCACTAGAGATATTTTTATAATAATTTATTTATTTTATAGTTTGCATAAAACTTTTGAATAAAACGAACAGTTAAACTTGATGTCTGAAAGTAAAAAACGACGCTTTTATTGGGACGGACGGAATACTATTTTAGGGAGGGTAGCAAGCTCGATGGTAACATGTAGGGGTGTTTAGATACAGTAAAAACTTTGCGTGTTAAATTGAATTTTGTATAGGATATCAGGAGGAATTTTTTTGATAGTAATAAAAAAATTAGTTATATAACTCGCTCGTAAATTGTGAGATGAATTTATTAAGCCTAATTCGTTATTAGTAAATGTTTACTGTACCACAACATTATCAAATTATGGATTAATTAGATTTAAAAGATATGTCTCGTAATTTACACATAATCTATGTAATTAGTTTTTTTGTCTATATTTTGTACTACCTGTATATGTCTGATGTGATAGGTGTAAAAATTTTGGGCGAAAACTAAACATACCAGTAAAAGCTGCTGCTAGTAGATAAATTTTTGTTCGTCTAGTATACCCTAAGATATTACTAGGATTACGCTATGAGTACTAGAGCACGATGTGAAAGTTACTTGCGCTACGGGTACTACTGGTGCATGGATGTGAAAGCACAGAGGCCAGGGCGACGTGAAAGCACAGAGGCCAGGGCACGAATGGTGATGCTGCGGTTTTCACCGTGCGTGGCGCGCTGCGCAGCCACGGTGCCATCACGCACAGCATCGTACTGCGCGCGTCCTGCCGCGAATTAACGCCCTGCCGACCGGACTGGACTGCGGCGCTGCCCGCCCCAGCAGCAAACAGCAGCACGCGCGCCACCAGCTCCAGAGTCCAGACCGGAACCAGAGGCTCGGCAGCTCGCGACTTGACGCCGAGGTGTTTGGGCTTCACGACCACGCATGTAACTGCGACTGGTGTCGACTACCTCATCGTCGTTGGACATAACTCTGAACCTTATACCTCGGCGTCCTGTGATATATGACGCCGAGTATCTATTCTATTTTTTCGAAAAGTTTCGTCAAGAGGCTATCTGTGAAAAAAAAAATTAAAGGGGCCAAAATACAAAATTTTCACCCGCTCGGCCTGGCCCCGGTCGGGTGCGGATTAAGTGATCGAGCACTGTCTGAGGACGAGCGGCGAACGAGGTTTGGGCAGTACTACAACGCAACTTGTTTTTTCTTTTGCGCCTCGCCGATCTTTCCCGCGATCGTCCGAGCAGCAGTTTCGGTTCGTTGTGTTTTCTTTTAGCAGATGGGGGAGCCGGATAACGCGGGCCCGGGCCACCTGACTTCACGCGGGGCCCTGGAAACGGCCCGCCCAGCTAAATTGTGCCGTCGGACCGACGGTTACGTTGCCATTTCCGCCCCCGACCGCCGCGCCAACGCCGCTGGATCCGCTGACGCGCGTCTGCTGCTTAGCGGGGACTCACACGCGCGCACACACCGGCACTGCGGCTGCGGCTTGCGGCTGCGGCCCGCCGACACACCGCGTCCGACCGCTGGTTTCCCGGTGGCCTACGCATGTGTCCACCTTCAGTCCTGCACTAGCTCGCGTGCGTCGCCTTATCCCTTCCCGTGCTGGGCCATCCCCAGCCCGCCCCTCCTGGAATGGCCGATGTGACGCTGCCTACAGAAGGAAAGGAAGGATGCCGATCGGGACGGCGAGGGACGGCGCATGTGACGCTGGGACGGAGTGTCGACATTGAACACGCAGCTCTGATTCGGACGGCGAGAGCGCCGTACTGCCACCGGGAACCCGTGGCCGGCGGCCCACCACCGCATCGGACGCTATGCATGCAAGTGGCCCGGCGAAGGGCCGAGATATTTAGCGACGTCGTCTCCGGCCACCCGATGGTGGTGGTGGACGTACTGGTGGGCTCGATTGATCGATCTCCTCTGCCTAACCTAGGTGTACGTACGTACGTCGACTCCGGGTCATCCGGCGACATCATCGTCGCGCTGCATGCCCTTGGCTCTAGTGGCTTACCGTCCTAGCAAACTCTGAGAGACGATGCATGACGACGTGGTTGCCTCTTCCCTGGTTGGTGTACGCGTACTGCGTACAGGATACTACATGGTTTGGGTACGTGCGCTGCTTAGCGAGAGGAGACACTCCACGTTGATCTGACAACGCGTGACTTGGATGGCACGTACGGGCGGCTGGCGCGCCGATCAGCGGGCAGGTTCGTCTCCGCGCTATAATACGTGCCAGTACTCATTTATGCATCAGCAATGCCCAATGGGATGTGGTCTTGGGGTATTTATATTCAAGGTAAAAATTGAGTATATTCAGTGCCAGTACTCATTTATGAGTGTCACATCGGATTTTTGAAGGGATGTTGGAGGTATTTTTTGAATAGCAATAAAAAGCTATTTATATAGCTCGCTTGTAAACCGTAAGACGAATTTATTAAGTCTAATTAATCTGTTATTAGCAAATATTTATTCGTAATTAAACAAGCCTTGAACGCACATCGTGAAACGATCAAGATTAGAGCGAATTAGCCAATACGATAAAAATATCAATCATCATGATAGAAACTATAGAGCATGAAACTATCTATATCCAATCTTGATCGAGCAAATTGATATTGCTGAGAAAACACAATATTGTCAAATCATGGACAATTAGGCTTGAAAGATGCGTCTCGCAATTAATTACACGCAATCTGTATAACTAGTTATTTTTTCGTCTGTATTTAATATTCTGTGCATATGTTTAAACATTCGATGTGATGCAATAAGAACTAAAGAGGCTCTTAATTGATCTTCCGAAAGGACAATGCATTGCCTATTGTGTATGCGCAGCGGTAGGTGCGTCGCATCTGCTATCTACACTGTATAAAGATATATATGTTGCCGATGGAAAATAGTCGCGGCGCATATATTCGTCAATGTCCGTGACACTTCAATGATCATGATCACGTACGTGAACTTTAGGTCACCGCTCGCCATCTCATAGTTAATACTCAATATTGCCATCGGTATCTCTGTATTAATGACGATGATTCCTGTTTGTTTAGGGTAAAATGCGCGTATCTTTTTTCATCTAAGTAGTAGTATATATAAACGAGAAAAATTCATGGTTGGTCCTTTCGCTTGGCAAGAGATGTCATATAGATTTCTCTGATAGATGTACAAGATCGACTAGGTACATATCTAGTTAGGGTTCTAATTTGTATATGGGATAAACATGTCCTGGAATCATGAACTAGAGATCCAGAGGGAAAGGAGAGAGTGGGGATTGGTTACCAACCCAGAGGGCTTGGCGGAGTAGCTCGAGTCTGCCATGTCATCAGTGGTGTGTTCGGTGAAGCAGTAGGCGATGCCGGAGTTGGGGAAGATCCTGCAGATGGGTCTACAAAACAAAACATTCTCTACTATCTCGAAATATTATTTCTAGATTTATAAACTTAGCTTTGGTATTATCCATGTCTAAATAACAAGTCCTAACTCGCTCCATACGCTGACACGGCACGCTGACTGTGCATTGATGTGGAGAGCGAAGCCAGCAGGCATGCATTATCGCCATTCATTTGAGAGCGGGCATAGGAAATGGCTCCGATGGCGGCCACAACTACAACACAAGGGCTGCCGGCGGACATGGCTATCGGCAGTGGCGGATCTAAGATTTAATAGAGGAGGGGCTAAAACCATCTTCAACCTCTAGAGCCCCTCCCTTTTCTCTTTTGTCTAAAAAAATAGGAGGGGCTTCATTGTCATGGAGGTGGTAAGAGGGCCTGATCCTGACCCACCCAACTACTCCCCTAGCTAAAGGTGCTGTGACACGTGGTAGCATTCTGCAAGTTATCGCACATTCTGCTAGTAGACGTCGTTGTTGTCTAGTGGAAGAGGGTGACAGGCGAGGCACAAGAGGGAGAGAGAAATGTGACAATAAAAAAAGAACTATATTCCACCTGACATGACATATGGGCTCATATATAGGAATTATGTTAGGACTTGTTTGGACTTTGATGATACACAAAGCTAAGTTTATGAACCTAGAAATAGTAACTGAGAGTAGAGGGACCTAGATAACACCCCTTACCAAGTTGAAGGACCCCTTACCACGTTGAAGGACCGGCCTTACATGTAGGGGCCACGTCAATGTACAGTCAACACGCCACAACGGTACAAAAAGTGGGTTTAGACCTGTCTAGATCCGGATGATATACCAAAGTCCAAGTTTATCACTCAAAAATAGCATTCTGAGAATAGATGAATCTAGGTGACACTCCTTACCAAGTTGAAAACTATCCATGAATTTTCCTCTAAAAAAATAGTTGAAATAGATCGTCTACATATTTTCTAGGCCGTTTAGATAATGATTTTGAGGTCTAGAATTAGGTATTAGTAATGAATACCCTCTAATTATGTTTATTTGGATGGCCTTGGTATTGGCTAGTGGAAACAAGCTGAAATACCATGCGGCTTTCAGTCTGCATGCTCGACCCGCCTACAACTATTTTGAGGCATGCGCTTCATATGCACCTAAATTGATTTTCCCTCCCCTTTATTTTCGGCACGTACCATTTCATTTGGGGTCACAATTAAAGGATATGTACATGTGGAATTGCCTTTGTGATTGTGCCTCAATAGGGATTAAGTGACTGACAAACCACCGAATATCGAAATAAAAATCATTGTATTAACTTGTCTTCGTGATTGGTCTGTAGTCCCCAACACTAACTTGTATTTAGTTTGTTCGTATATCGTGCTAGTGTGGTTGCTCTTATGCTAGAGCGTTTAGCTAATTAGCTGTTCTCTAGTCGTGCGTAGCGCGTAACTAGGTTGAGTAGTGCTACTGTGCTAGTGTAGTTTGTACTTTGTGCTTATCGCTCACTAGTATGTGTAGGAATCTCTGTTTGATTGCTTGATTAGTGGTATAGTTTTGTGTGACCTTACAAAATAGAATTGTATAGGACAAATTCTCACTAGCTCGACACCTTAGATGTACCTTGCTTAGGACCTCTTTGTGAGGAGCTTATGATAATAGATAGAGGGGGTGTAGTCGAGGCTTGACAAGTAGTTTTATTCCGTTACTTTGATCGTCTAGTCATCGCGATTAGTTTTTAGAAACGACTATTCACCACATCTAGTTGGACATCTCGATCATATAGATATCCTGAGTCAACTCAAGACGTACATATCTCCAATATAGGCAAAGAAGATAAAAGTCTGAAAATTAATCTATGTATGTTGTTTGTCAGAATGAGTAATACTAGATGATTGTTTCACAAATATACCTGGCCTCCAATGGCCCAAAACTTAATATACTAATCAAGGATCAAGTTCATCCAAGAATATGGACAACCATGTTTTTATTGTTAGAGATGAGTGTCCTAAAATTTTTCTAGATAATCCAAAGAATCAAGGATTAGGTTTCTCAAGTTTGCTTAGACGGTGTTTGGTTTGAGAACAAACTTGCATGTAACATGACCATCCATAGACCTCGGGATGACTTTATCTATACTATATGTTTGGTTGGAGGGATAGAACGAGGATGATAGGGATGGTAACACATGTTTTCATCAAACACATCAAAGCGGCACGTTCCAGCATCCGTTTTTTCAGCGCCCCACCCCCCCAAAAAAAATAAAATAAAATAGAGCGCACCTTCATCCGTTTTTATTTGCAAGCCTTTGTTTGGGGCCCAACACCGAACTACGGAAGGCGATTCATTTGGATTCAGAGCCCAATGGGAAGCTTTGGTCCAAAAAGTGAAGCCTTCACCGGGAAGAGGCCTATTAACATTTAGGCCCATATTTTCTTTTGAGAACAAGGCTCATACTTCAATTTACTCATATTCACATGGCCGTCGATAACAGGCCTTCTTCGTCCAGCTCATTCCTGCTCTTCTCTTCCTTCGCCTCCTTTCTCAATTCTCACCTGTTGCAGTTGCAGGTCCCGGACTCAGATCTCCCCGACCTGCCACCACCCGCGACCGCGAGCCGCACACATCACTGCTACCTCCCGCTGTGTTCATCCCCAGATCTCCACACCCCAGATCTCTGTTCCGCTCCCCGCCGGCCCCTCGCTCGCGACAACTCCGCCGCAGCACGCGGCGGCCGCGGCGAGATGCTCCGCCTGCGGGCGTTCCGGCCGACGAGCGACAAAGTCGTGAAGATCCAGCTCCACCCCACTCACCCCTGGCTCGTCACCGCCGACGCCAACGACCGCGTCTCCGTCTGGGATTGGGAGCACCGCCAGGTACCGCTTGTTTCTAGGGACCCTTTGGCTATCTGCTAATTTGATCTCGCGATACAGAGGCTGCTTCGCAGCTTTGTTTGGGCAAGTTGGGCTCCATTTGATCTCACGGTGCTTTGTAATCCGTTAGGTGATCTATGAGCTGAAGGCAGGTGGCGTTGATGAGCGTCGCTTGGTTGGAGCGAAGCTCGAGAAACTCGCTGAGGGAGATGGTATGTGGCGCACTAGTTCATGTTTCGTTTATTATTGGTGGTTTCGGCATGGCATGTGGTTGTTGGGCATAGTAGTAATGCTATTTCACAATGTTGAATTGTGACATATGATTGTTCATTTGTTAAAATGGGCGTTCTACTTGAACTTGCCTGAGTGTTCAAATGTTTTTTCTCTGTCCTTGTTAGAGCTATTGGTACGTTGCTTCATTTCCTGTAGTAATGTAATCCCATAGTAAACTGTATCAATGAAAATTCTAGTTCTCATATACTCATCTCTAGAAGGAACAACATCCTAAATACTTCATTGCTATAGGATATGATTACATTCAATTTGTACTTCTTTACTAGTGTATTAAGTATGGGTTTGATATCACCACTAAAGTTTGTGTTTCAAATGTCATTTACAAAACTTACTTATCTGCAACATGTCAACACCCTGTCCTAAATGGCTAAATGTAGCCTAAATCTTGATCCTTGTTGAAGCTAGCTGTACTGTTATTTTTGTCATTCCTGACTTCACATCCCTTCACTTCCGATATCCATGGGATTTAGTTTTTGTTTATTATCCTTTTTCAAGCCAGATCAGTGGATGTAATATGTGCTTCTTGCTTTACCCATTTGCAATGTTTTGTGCAGCTTCAAAAGGAAAGCCCACCGAGGCTATTCGAGGAGGAAGGTATCGATTTGAGTTTCCTGTCTCTTAATTATGATGATCATGTGCGTAGCACCTTCACCTGACTCCCAATGGGTCTACTGTTCTTCCCCAAGTGTAAAGCAGGTTTCCTTTTATGATGATGATGTTCGCTTTTGGCAACATTGGCGCAATTGCTCTGCTGCTGCTGAGGCCCCAACTGCAGTCAATCAGCCATCTTCCACGTTCAGTGCACCTGCACCCTCGACACGAGGAAGACACTTTGTTGTCATTTGTTGTGAGAACAAAGTCATATTTTTGGATTTGGTGACTATGCGGGGCCGTGATGTTCCTAAACAGGAGCTTGACAATAGGTCACTTCTTTGGTAGGGTTACTTTTCTCTAATTACTTAAGTTTATGGGTACTAAAATCTTTGTTCATGGCATTTAGATGGGCCTAATTTTTTTTTATCTCTAGAGGGCCTAATTGGATTATGCATACCAGGTTGATTTTCTCTAACAATGTCCATTTTGGGTAGTTGATTCAGGAGCAAAACTATTACTATTACATATTTTCGGATGTTGGGAGTTTAATGTACATTGCACATCACTTAGGTCTATATGCTAGTCTGCACAGTAACCATTGTACTTTTTTGATGTCCTGGATCATTAGGCATATGCTGATTTCACTGGGTACTTTTGTGGTGATAATCAACATCGACATGACTGTGTTTGGTACTGTGGAAACTAAAGCATTACTTTATCGACTATAACCTGGACCTGAACTGAGCTGAAACATCTTATGAGTATCATACTGTTGAGTAACATTCATGAACAAAGTGGCCAAAGTGCATTTGTGACTGTTGAGTAATATTCATGAATGAATGGCTCAGTTGCCCATCATGACCTTTCATGGTATTTTGCGTAGCTGTTCTGTAGTTTAGACTTTTTTTTTTCAGTCTTAGTTCTCGACTTGCGTGAGAAGGTCTTCTTAATGCAATACCTGGGGCTGTCATAACCCCCCCCCCCCCCCCCCCCACAGCCAAGTTTTTGTTTATGAACTTTTTGTGGCCCCACTGTCATTTTCTGTTATATTTTGATCCATCCAGAGGCCTATGAGTAAAATAAATCAATTCCCATCTATTCTAGATAAAAAGTAGCAAAGGCGCTCCGGTTTTCCCTTTGTTCGTTGGTTGTATGACACAAACAACATGTGTTGTATTTACTCAACATTCATCTGCTGTGTGATAATTTAACACCGTATCCTTTTTTGCAGTATGGAGTTCCTCTCTAGGTCATCTTCTAGCGATGCTCCTCTTGTTGCCTTTGGGTCATCTGATGGCGTCATCAGGGTTCTTTCGATGTTGACATGGAAGGTTAAACATACTCTACCCCATCCCCTTTTCTTCATTACTGGCGTACTGCAAGTTTAAACTGAGTCATTTGATCCTTGCAGCTTGTGCGGAGGTATACGGGTGGACATAAAGGAGCAATAGCTTGCTTAATGACGTATATGTCTGCAGCTGGCGAGGTAAAATATTGCACAAATGTCTTGTCTTTGACTCTGGTTGCTTGATTTTGGTGGTTAGAATTATGTTCTTTCTGCTGTGGTCCTATGTTGTGATTTTCTATTTGCATGTTTCATTTTTTAACAATTAATTGTTGTCAATTCTTCTGATTTTCATTTCTGCGGATAGTACTGTTATATCTTCCAATTAACAATGCATTCTTTTCAGGTACATTTAGTTTCTGGTGGCAGTGATGGCCTGCTGATATTATGGAGTGCTGATCATATCCATGACTCACGTGAGCTTGTGCCTAAAATTAGTATGAAGGTACTGAGTTACTGACTTTCGAATCACTGATTATTTATGTACCAGAAAAATAAAATAAAATGGTGCAGAACGTTTGTAAATAACTTGTAAAAAACATTACTTAGCATGCAAGTCGGTTAATACTGTTTTTTGGGGATATTTTCTCAAGGCCCATGATGGAGGTGTAGTTGCAGTTGAACTGTCAAGGGTGATGGGTAGTGCTCCACAGCTCATTACAATAGGGGCTGATAAAACTTTAGCCATATGGGACACTGTTACTTTCAAGGTACTTATATTAAATATTTGCTTGAAGTTTTATTATTTATTATTTCAAATAGAGCTTAAAGTATCATATTTGCTGTTTTCTGCTCAGGAAATAAGGCGCATTAAACCAGTGCCGAAACTTGCTTGTCATAGTGTTGCATCGTGGTGTCATCCCCGTGCACCAAACCTTGATATTCTAACTTGTGTCAAGGACTCCCATATTTGGTATGTATTTTCTCCAGAGACATTAGTTGGAGATTTTTCTCTAATGATGCTAATCATAGCTTATTGCACCGTTCTACGCTCTGTTATTACAGGGCCATAGAGCACCCAACTTATTCTGCTTTAACAAGACCGCTCTGCGAACTGTCATCACTAGTTCCTCCACAGGTTCTTGCACAGCATAAGAAACTAAGGGTATTCTTCTGTTCTTATTCCTTGAATGGAGTGTACTATTTTTTTTCATCTCGGCGGTGATATTTTTAGTTACTGTATATGATCTTATATTTAACACATTTTGAAAATCTGAAATATTTCGTACTCACTTATCCCAGCTTTATTAACTGCTGTGTCCAGAATTAGGCCATTGACAGTTTGCTATGTTTTATAGTTGGAATAGATTGCATTCTGTGCCCTGCCAAAAAAAAAATCACCATTGATACTGTGAGTCTTTATGGGACATCCACACATTGGGACATATCAAATATCATTATTATTACCTAATAAATAAGTAGAAGATGGATCTGACATGTACTGATCTAATGGTTCTTATTCCGGTACCCTACACCTAAAATTTCATCGACAGCCATTAGTGATGGTTGAATTTTCCATAGCTTGGTTATTGTGGATAAACCTCCAGAATCATAAATACCAGCATGTTAACCTTTAGCACAACATAATGAACCGCCTATACCCACGTTTATTTAGGTCTGTTCTCATTCTAGAGACGAAACATGCAATTTAGTACAAGAGAGCTGCTACCCCCCCCCCCCCCCCCCCCCACCCCAAAAATAAAAAAAATAAAAATAAAAAATAAACTCAGGACTCTTTAGTGTGCAAATATTGTGATGCATTTTCCTCAAGTGTTCTGCTAACTATAGATTCATTTTTGTGGTTATATTATAGGTTTACTGCATGGTGGCACACCCCTTGCAGCCACATCTTGTTGCTACTGGAACTAATATTGGTATCATATTAAGCGAGTTTGATCCAAGAGCCCTTCCAGCTATTGCTCCTTTACCAACACCAACAGGCAACAAGGAACATTCTGCTGTTTACATAGTTGAAAGAGAACTTAAGTTACTGAATTTCCAATTGTCAAACACAGCGAATCCATCCCTTGGGAATGCAGGTGTTGCATCTGATGCAGGAAGATCAAGGAATGATTCAATAGAACAGTTGATAGTAAAGCAGACCAAGAAGCATATCAGCACTCCTGCTCCCCACTGATTCCTATTCGGTCCTTTCCGTAAGCAGTTCTGGGAAGTAAGTGATATGCATACTGTCTTGTCGTCTACGTCCTCTGATCACAAATATAAGTCCATGAGAACATCAACACGGTCCAATATGATACTTTGACTAGGAATGTATCTGTAAAAGTATATTATTTTAAATCGGTAGAGTTATTCATCAAGAAACATTTCTCATAATGAATCTAGCAATGCCAATCTTGTGTTGTCAGTCTATAAATTTTAGTTATTGATAGTCAAAGGTGGAGAAGTTTGACTTAGAGAAACCTAGATGGCCTTATATTTCTGGTTGGAGGAAGCTGAACTTCACTACAATACAGTATGGATTAGTAATTTTGTACTTTGTTTACCTATTTCAATTTTCAACCAGCCTGGCTACATACACATTGTCGCTAGCTGAATTTGAAGTTTGAACTAGTTTTTGACTCTTCGTCTTGTTATTGTTGCATTACTCACCAACCACATTATTTTCCAGTAATACAAGGTAGTCATTGGCTTAAGCTGTTTTATTTTGGGTGCAAGCTGTCACTTTCCAAGTCAGTGCTGCTTATGCTTAATGCCTTTAAAGTTTATTCTGCTTGGCATTTACTGTAGTGCCGTTGGAAAATTTCTGAGTTCTGGTTTCCACCCGTTTCATCCTAAATTTATTTGAAGCCTTTTCCTGAAAAGAAAATAGTTTAGGCCCTAGAACACACCTGTGGTCCTGGTTTTGTTGAATACTTTTTTTTTTAATTTACTGCGTGTTATGGTCTTGTGATCAAATCATGAAAAAACTGTCAACACCCCCCGCTGCCCTTTTGTTATCTAACAGGCCAAAACCTGGAAAAAAACCATTAGTATGGTTGTCTGGTTTAGTTCTCCAATATCCTATTGCTCGCGCACCGATAGACATTTTAGCTGCTCTCCAGATTTAAAATGAATTTTCTAATGGTAGTGTTATACTTTTATTTCAGTTATGTTGCAATTGTATGGCCAGATATCCCTTCTTTTGCTGTATACAAAGCAAGCGATTGGTCAGTTGTTGATTCAGGCACAGGGAAGCTTTTTGCCTGGGACACCTGTCGAGACAGATATGCTTTAGTAGAGAGCGCATTGGCCCCAAGAATGCCACTTGTTGTGAAAGGTGGTTCTTCTAAAAAGGCAAAGGAAGCAGCAGCTGCTGCAGCTCAAGCAGCAGCCGCAGCAGCTAGTGCTGCTTCTGCCGCCACAGTGCAAGTGCGCATCTTATTAGATGATGGAACAGCACATGTTTTGCAGAGATCGATTGATGGTCGTAGTGAACCGGTCAGTAATCATCGCTCATCCCCCCTTTTTATTTTTTTTGTTGTACTAGTCGGTCTTCAATTCCAATTTTCTCTTTATTCATACTTTGCTGGAGTTCTGAACTTATCTTTTGTAGATACCCTTGTCCACAACATGCTGCAATGGTAGCGTGATGGAAAAATTTTAGCTTAAAAAAAGTCAAATTACATTTCATAGTCACACATTTTATTCGAATTAACGTGGTTTTTTTAACATTGTTGAGCTCTATGATGTGTGACTGATTGAAACCATTGGCTGAACTTTTTTATGCTTGCTCAGTTGCATAAAAATTCCTGTTTGTGGACAATGTGATGACGCACTCTTTATATTGAATCTTATTTTATCTTTACATTTCCCTTGTCTCATCTAGCTGTTCATTGGCACAAATTCAGCAGCAGAAACTCTTCTATCTAGTGTAATGGCTGTGATATTTCAGGTTACTGGATTGCATGGAGGTGCTTTACTTGGTGTCACATACCGTACATCTCGTAGAATCAGTCCTTTGACAGCAACAGCTATATCAACTGTGCAATCGATGCCTTTATCTGGTTTTGGTGGAAGTGGATCATCTTTTGCATCAGATGATCCATTTTCCTCTAAGGAAGGGCCTCCACAAAATTTCCAACTGTACAGGTATACATTTAAGTATTATTTTTTTTGACATTTTATGCTAGATTTTGTTGCTTCCTGATTCCTGCAGTGTCTGGTAGTTATTTCTTGGCTGATACATTGTTCTGATGTACCTGTAAAGTTCACTTTGCTTCCTTGTACAATGATCTAAAGTATAAACAGCTAACACCTTTGTGAAACTAAAAGTTTCATTTTAAATTGGTGCAGTTGGGAGACCTATCAACCTGTAAGCGGCCTACTTGCACAGCCTGAGTGGACCGTGTGGGACCAAACTGTTGAGTATTGTGCATTTGCTTACCAGCAGTATATAGTAATTTCTTCCTTGCGCCCCCAGTTCAGGTACCTTGGAGATGTTTCAATTCCGTTTGCAACTGGTGCCGTTTGGCATCGAAGGCAGTTATTTGTGGCTACGCCAACAACAATTGAGTAAGATTTAATCTTCTTCATACTTACTTCAATAATGTTCACTTCTTGCCCTTGAAAGAAGATATCTCAATATTGCTATGCTTATGATGCTAGCTTGTATATAGAAATGGATAATGCCATATGAAGGTCATGAACTTATGATTGCTTCTATGATTAAAATTGTAGTAGCCTATAGGCAGCTTGGCAAATAATTTCATTTTTCAGGGACATTTTAAAATTCGGATTGCGTTAAGTGGTACTGAAAATTATAGTACCAAGATATTGAGCACGCAGTTTATTTGATTCTTCTTTGATATTTTCTTGTTTACAGGATTATAGTTGCATATAAGTGGAACGTGTAGTCTAGGTTGTGTCAAGCAAACAGTGTTTTCAACTTTTGGTGATGGCTTGATCTTGTAAACAATAATTTTCAGGTGTGTCTTTGTTGATGCTGGAGTGGCAGCTATTGACATTGAAACAAAAAGGAGAAAAGAAGAAATGAAAGCAAGAGAAGCTCAGAGTCGGGCAGTTGAAGAACATGGAGATTTGGCTCTTATCACTGTTGAAGCTCCCCAGGTTACTGTGAGTGAAAAAGTATCATTGAGGCCACCAATGTTGCAGGTATGACATTCAGTATGATGGATGCTTTTATTGCCCATTTTCTTCTTTATTCATATGCTGTCTTCTATTTTCGTAAGTGTTACCTGAAGTTAGTGTATAATAGAAATTCTGAAGTGACATAATCAATATGTACTTTCCTGTATTTGCAGATACATGATTATTTTCTTTTTGGTGTTTGACTTCAGCACTTATCAACAAAAAGCTCAATATGACCCACATCATTAACTTTATTTCTGAATCACCAATCTTTCACCTTAGTGATCACTGATCAGTTAACAAAGATATCGAGCCTAAAACACTCATGAAGTTCTATGTTAAATATAAAAAAGAATTTAACACTCCTTATCATTAGACAAAATGTATGGAGCGATGCTTATTCCCTCTAGTTTTGTCATTAGTCAAACTTCTCTAACTTCAACAAAGGTTCTAGAAAATATATCAACGTCTAGAATACCAAATAAATGCAATATCACGATACATTTGATTGGTGGATTTAGTGAAACTAATTTGATGTTGTATATATTTGTGGTTTTTCTTTAAACTTGGTCAAAGTTAGAGAAGTTTGACTTAGGACTAAACTAAAATATCTGAGTCTGTTTGAGAAACAGAATTATTTTATGTTGGGGTGCCAATTTTGCCCAATGCCGAGTTGAAAAATTAATATTTTGTTTCAAGTATTTCTAACCCTTACAAATGGAACTGATCAAAGTTCTCCATGGACAATTTATTGTAAAATCTTCCGTGAACCAAAGCTATCTTGAAAAATCAGGACCAGGTATAACCTGGCATTTTTTTTCTTTTTTTTCTCGAACACGCAGGAGAGCTGCGTATCATTGTATTAATAGTAGAAGAAAGGAGTCATACATAGACCCAAAGAACAAAAAACAAAACAAAAACACAAAAACAAAAACCACAAAACAGACCCCATACACACCTAAGAAAGCTTAGAAACTAATCACCCTTTTCTAGAAAAAACAGCGATCGACATAGAGACCAACCAACTAGCCCCCTCCCTGGACAGAAAGCAGGGTCAGGCCCCTAGCTCCTGCCAAACTCCAAAGTTGTGCATCATCCATAGCCGTGGAAAGTGCAGCACCAATATTTGGGACAGTCCCATTGAAGACACAATCATTCCTATGCCTCCAAACGCTCCATGCGCCAAGAATGATGAGCGTTTAATTTGAGTAGTAATCTTCAGGGTACATTTAGTTAATGTGGTTGCATTCTTCCTTAATGAGCTGCAGTTTCAAACAGCCTCGTATTTTTTCCCCAATGTTTTGTTATTTTTTCATAAAAATGCCAGTCTGTTAATTTATTGAATGATGTACATATTGGCACGTTTTATTGTTCTTAAATCCTTCACTTTTATTCCAGGTTGTTCGTTTAGCCTCCTTTCAGCATGCTCCATCGATACCACCATTTATAGTGCCAAAGCAATCCAAGTTCGATGGAGATGATTCAGTGTTTCAGAAAGAACTGGATGACAGAAGATATGCTGAAGTTGCTGTTGCTGGAGGAGGGGTGTCTGTTGCAGTAACTCGCTTCCCTCCTGAACAGAAGAGACCTATTGGACCTCTTGTTGTGGTTGGTGTAAGAGAGGGAGTTCTCTGGCTTGTTGACAGGTAACATATACTCTCCTGAGCATCTCATTTCTTAATTAAACGAGCAAGGGCAGTTCCTTAATGCACAATGAAATGCCACGGAATTAAATTTTGTCCAAACGGTTGTTACCTTTTATTGCTCTTTGATATGCTTACCTGGATGTAACTATGAAATTTTCCATGTATCTTGCAGGTATATGTGTGCACATGCCTTGTCACTCAGCCATCCTGGTATTAGATGCCGTTGCCTTGCAGCATATGGGGACCCTGTTAGTGCAGTGAAATGGTATGTTTGTGGTGCATTGCCTCTTTATGTGTTTAGGACCTGAGAAGAAGAATAGCAACATATATACCCATTATGCAGGGCAACGAGACTTGGCCGAGAGCATCACGATGACCTGGCTCAGTTTATGCTGGGTATGGGCTATGCCACTGAAGCTCTTCATTTGCCTGGAATATCTAAGAGGTAAGAACTTTATTTTTGCCTATTTGAGCTGTGTTTTATATGAGTTAGCTTCACTCTCAATGTAATGTCTTAACATAACTCTCAAAGTAGGATAACAAGAATTATGGGTGGACATATTCTGATTTTTTTTTTTCTTTATTTGAATTCGTGATAATACCCCGCAGGCTGGAGTTTGACCTTGCAATGCAGAGCAATGACCTGAAAAGAGCACTTGCTTGTCTATTGACAATGAGCAATAGCCGAGATGTGGGACAAGAAACAGCTGCCGCTGATGCCACTGACGTTACACAGATTCTTAATTTGGCAGTAGCTAAGCAAGCTAAGCAGGAAAGTCTTGCAGATGCCGTGCAGGGAATAGTGAAATTTGTCAAGGAGTTTTTTGACCTTATTGATGCAGCAGATGCCACTGGGCAGTCTGACATCGCTCGTGAAGTTTTGAAGAGATTAGCGGCTGCAGCTTCTGTAAAGGGTGCCCTCCATGGACAGATGCTGCGAGGCCTGGCGCTCCGTCTCGCAAACCATGGGGAGCTTACTAGATTGTCGGTATGTTTTTATGGCTGACATTGAAAACTTGTGATTCCAATTTATGATGACTATTGGTGATTAAAATGTTCTAATTTTCATTCATAATAGCACCAATGCCTGGTACTACCTCTGTCCTGAGAATGATGCAAGTCTAGTTGTCCTTGGTCAAACTATCTAAATTTTAACCAAGTTTGTAGAAAAAAATATCAATATTCGTGA
Organism: Eremochloa ophiuroides; assembly: GCA_038502445.1. NCBI lineage: Eukaryota > Viridiplantae > Streptophyta > Magnoliopsida > Poales > Poaceae > Eremochloa > Eremochloa ophiuroides. The sequence goes on along the minus strand of JAHLJS010000006.1, from coordinate 58,649,341 downwards.
TACTAGATAGGTGTATTATGAAAATATATTCCATGAGGAATTGATATCATAAATATTGATTTTTTAAATATAAATTTGGTCAAATTCAAGATGGTTTGACTAAGTACTATGCTAGAATTGTGTTCTTTTCCAGACGGAGTGAGTATAAAAATGTTATTAAGTTGAGAGCTTTTCTTGTGCAGCTTTATGGGATATAGTATGGTACAGTTCATGTGTATGTTGCCTTTTGTGTTTTGGTGTTGGATTGTGCCTTTTCTTCATACCCATGTATATGAGGGAACATGGGCCAAAGCCCCGAGCACATGCTTAGAATGTCATGGGGACTAAGTCTAAGTCTAAGTCTAACTTCACCTGTTGCCTGTTGGAAATGCAATACATTGTTCTCGGAATTGCCACAAATTCATAGGAATAACCACTAACACCATTGTACTTGCCCAGGGTTTGGTAAGCAATTTGATCACAGCTGGCCATGGACGCGAAGCAGCATTTGCTGCTGCAGTTCTGGGAGATAATGCCCTAATGGAGAAAGCCTGGCAGGACACAGGAATGTTGGCTGAGGCTGTTTTACATGCTCAAGTAAGTTCTTTGTTTAATTGAATTCTCTCATGCTCAATCCTACTTCATGAGCTGCAAACCATTATGGTTTTACGGAATAACACTTTTTTTGTGTGTTTATATTTTCTTCCATACTTCCATTGTTGTCATTGTATTCTCCACTTATTTATTTATTTATTTGGCTGAAAGTATCCACACACTATATGATTTTGATATGCTCACTAGCCTAATAAACTCTCTAGGCCCATGGTCGTCCATCGTTAAGGAACTTGGTTATAACATGGAACAAGATGCTACAGAAGGAAATGGATCACACACCAACTGTAAAGACCGATGCCGCCACAGCATTCTTGGCTTCTCTTGAGGATCCAAAGCTCACAAGCTTAGGGGAAACTGAGAAAAAGCCTCCCATTGAAATACTTCCTCCTGGGATGCCACCCCTATCTGCACCTCCAATCGTGATTAAAAAGGCCGGAGCAAAACCTGGCCTCCCTAATGCGGCCAAGTCCTCAAATGGGCCTATAGGTGCACCGATGGTTCAAGGCGCCCCCATGGCTCAAGGTACTCCTGGGGCACAAGGAGTCCCCATGAATCAAGTTACTCCATCACAAGGCAGCGACGAGGCAAAGCCATCAGATGCTACAGTGGCTGTTGCGGCTGCCACCGCTTCAGAAGGCGCTGCAGCTCCCACGGCCGCAGATGGTACAGCAGCTCCCAGCAGTGAGGAAGCTAAAGCAGCACCTGGCAATGAGGAAGGCACAGCACATCCAGTCAGCGAGGAAGCCACAGCAGCTGCAGTTTCAGATGCAGCAGCCAGCCCTGATGCTGCTGCTGCTCCGGCGGCTGCTCCTGCTGCTCCTGCAGCTGAAACCAGTAGCTCAGATGCACCTGCTGTTACTACCCCGAGTGAAGTTACCGTCTCTGTCCCTTCAACGGATGCACCCGAGTTGACGGATAAGCCATCTTCAACAGCGGCATCGTTGCCACCTCCACCCAGTGTTTCTGGTGTATAATATTCTTGATTCTTTTAGCAGTGTGCCAATTTTTTTGTACGCTGATGCGTTCGTTCCACTGTAATTTTCCCCCCATACTGGTATAGGTATTTGTTATCAGATTTCGTAGACGCCAGGCAGTATGTGAGTAGCCTTGTACATCTGCTGTCTGCGTGTCATGAGACTTGCTACAATTGTGTGGGCATAGCTTATGTTGTTTGTGGCCAATCGAGAGGACCAGTTTTGCTTGATGAGTTAACAGAGCTGCGTCACCGATATCCTTCTTGTACGACTGATTCGTCCTTTGCCGATTTAACGTAAGTGCTGAGATTTGCAAAATGTCTTTTTGGGTCATCTAACTTGAGAACCTGTGGGTACCGAAAGTTCCATGTCGGCCCGTTGGTTTGCCCTCCGTCAGTATCTCATTGGTCGAGGCGTGTCAAAAGCCAAGTAGGCAACAGCAAGCTGACAACTATTCTGACTAGCGGAGCCCTTGGACCGAGCGGACCGGTATTGCTATGCTGACTTCGGCATGAGGAAATATGTGGCGCAACAACAGCCGCGGCGCGACGCAGCTTCCCTGTCCTACCCGCTTCACTCTCCGGTCAGCTGTCACATTATCTACTCCCACCGTACGGTCGCCGCCCATGCCGCCGTCAAGCAACTCCAGTTCACGGAGGGTTTCGTGTCTGCACGTCTCATCCAGCTCTAGTTTTCTAGGCGATATTCGGCTGATCTTTTCTCATCTTTGACCAAGCGAACTCCTGGCCAGCCTATAAGAGGACGCAGATCGCCGCTTCGGCTTTTGCGTCTGGGGTTCGGAGATCGATTGCTCTGGCGTTGATTATTGCTCTCCTCGACGTGGAAAGGAACCGTGTGTTTCCGAGGTTTCCTTCCATGTCGACCAGAGGCGGCGAGGCGATGCAGGCGACGGTGAAGATCATCGAGACGGTGCACGTCGAGGCGGACCGGTATAGCTTCAAGTCGATCGTCCAGAAGCTCACCGGCAGGGACGCGGTGGTCGGCGACTATCCGGAAGGGCCCAAGCGTAGATCGAACGAAGAGGCGGCTCATCGGGCTGCTGGGTATGTGAGCAACCAAACGAGCAAGCCCTTGGCTTATCGGCACTCATGCAAAGACGAAAGCTGTTGATGGCCATTTTTTTTGTTTTGTATTTTTTTTTTAAACCTTGCATGAACACTGCATAGCATTTAAGAATTTAAGAAGGAAGAAGAGAAAGAGGGTTTAGTACATCGTGTTATTACATCAGATACTAAGCGTCGTGGCCTCGTAAAGAAGCCAACCACCAGTCTTCTATTGTTGTATGTTCAGGCCGAGACAATATCGGAATTTTTTTAAATAATATATTTTTAATGATTAATTGCAAATCTAGTATTTGGATCGGAAGAATTACAAAAATAGCATCCTTGATAGTCGGAAGAATTCCAATAGCTTAGTTCTCCCCTTGATAGTCGGCTATCTATTCTAAATGTGATCACTTCCATTTGAAATTTTGATCACTAAAAGAAAAGCCCTATTTGAATAGGAAAAGCTAGATAGCCGACTATCAAGGGAAGAACTAAACTATTGGATTACTTTCAAGTGCTCTAAGTTGCATCTCATGTGCATTGATCTAACCAATCTAGAGAACCTCTTTGAAAACCCTTGAAAAATATTTTGCAAAATGCTAACACACTGTGCACAAGTGTTGGAGACCTTGAGTGTTAGCTCATAGAAGCAAGGGGTGAAAAACTATCATGAAAGGGGCTGCTTCCAGAGCGTCGGACTGATTGTAGACGTAGCGTCGGATCATTGGTTCGGTCCGACGCCTGTTCAGTTATGAGCGTCGGACGCTCGTCTACCGAGCGTCGGACCATTGTCGTCTTCAGTCCGACGGTACCGTGCAGTGGCAAAGTGACGCGTGGCATGCTGAGGAACGTCGTACGCTTGAGAAAAGTCTGATGGCGAGCGTCGGACGGAGTCCAACGATGTTTTCATGTTTTGGAACCTCTCTGGAAACGTCGGACTCTCGAGTTCGTTAGTCCGACGTCCCCTGTGCAAACGTCCGACGGTACGCGCGCAGTGTACTGGGAACAGGGCGTCGGACCGAGAGTTTTAGTCCGACGCCCCCAGTCCGACGATGTAAGAACTGGCGCGAAGACGACCGTTGAGATCGGACGAACGATGTTCAAACCTGTTGACACGTGGCAAGATCTAGAGCGTCGGACGCTATCGCTTGGTCCGACGCTGTCGGTCCGATGCCTCGAAAAACGTGGTTAACGACTGTTTTGAGTGGAGTAACGGCTAGATTTGCACTTGGGGTTATTTATACTCCCTTCCTGGTCACTTGGTGACACTCTTGCACACTTGGATCATTGTCATACACTTTGTTGCATTCTAGCCTCCCACTCTCTCACTAGTTCATCATCTTGATCATCTTTAGTGAGATTGGGTGAACCTCAAGTGCATTTTTGCTTGTGAGTTGCATTCTAGAGCACTTAAGAGCAAGCCTTGGTGCAGTTCTTATTCTCTTGGGACATTGCCGTGTCTCTAGACGGCTTGGAGGAGAAGGTGTGGAGGAGCTTGGTGATTGTGCTTGCCCACACCCGGCGATTGTGAGGGGTTCTTGTGCCTTCCCCGAGCGGAGTGCTCAAAGGTAATTCTAGTGGATTGTTCGTGTCTTTGAGTTACTTCCTCCGTGGTAGGTTCTTGTGGCGTCTAATGTAGGCTCGGTGTGTGATACCGATTAGCCACCGAACCACCGGTTGAAGTCGACACAACGAGGACGTAGCGTGCCGGCAAGCACGTGAACCTCGGGGATAAATATTTGTGTTCATATTGCTTTCCTCACCTTCGAGTGAGTGACTTGATCTTTATCCCGGTGATTGACTTCATCTCAAGGTAAAGGTATAATCGACAATCATCCCTTTCTTATCCTTGTGTAAAGTAGCTTGTTCTCTTGTCTTAAGTAGTTGTGTAGTCTTTAGCTTTTGCTAGCTTGCTTGTGTGGCTTAGAACTAAGGATTCACTAGAATTGTGTAGGTGACTTGCCTAAGTTAGTAGTCGCTCTAGCATTGCACATTTAGCCATATTTGTCACTAACCTCTTGGTCTAAGTACTTTGTAGAAATTTTATTAGGCTATTCACCCCCCTCTAGCTATACTAGGACCTTTCAGTAGCCAATTACGATCTCCCACGGGGAAGGCTCAAGAACCCCTTACAACTTCACCGATCAGAGGCGGAGACAATCACCAACTCCCCTCAACGATCCTCACAGCTCCAAGCCATCTAGGAGTCGACAAACTCCAAGTGTAACAAGAGAATCCGCTGTGAAATCCAATCACCAAGTGCCTCTAGATGATCACAAGCATGCAATGCACTTGATGCTCTCCAATCTCACCAAACGATGATCTCAATCAAGTGGAATATGTGAGCGAGGAATGGAGAGACTCACTAGCTTGCTATATCAATGAAAATGTCCAAGAGGTAGAGCACAAGCTGACCACACCACTACTTATAGCCCTCACTCAAAGATTCAACCGTTACTCACTGTTTTCGAGGGCACCAGACGCTCCTTTAGTTCACACCGGACGCATCCGGTGCGGCATCCGGTGTATCGCCCAGCGACACGTGTACTAGCCGTTTGAATTCGCCCGCTGCGCGCGCTCACAACGGACGCTGGAACAACGGGGCCGTCACAACGGATGCTCTGACGCCAGCGTCCGGTGCGGTTCCAGAGAGGTTCTAAAGAGCACATTTGCTCCCCGGACGCGTCCAGTGCAGGGTCACCGGACGCTCCTCGGCGTCCGCTGCGCCAACGGTCAACTGCTGCTCGCCACGTTAGAGGCACCGGACGCTGGAACAGTGTTCCCAGCGCGTGCGGTGAAGATTTTCGCGCGTCCGGTGAAAACTTCACCGAACCGACCCGAGAGCACAGGGTTCACACCAGACGCGTCCGGTGCACACGTTTTTGCACCTTTTCAAAGAGTTAGCCACCGGACAACTTCAACATGTTTTCGGTGCACTTTTCTATACTGTGAATCACCGAAAAGCGCTGAATCCTGTCTCGCAAGCTCGGCAGGAGGGAGAGAGGACCCAAACCCCTGTCTACCACTCAAACTTCACCCCGTTTCCAAAGTCACTAACACTCCAAAGTGTCTCTCACTTTAGTGCACGTGTGTTAACATTTTCCAAAGAGTTTTTCACGGGTTTTGTTAGTGTCACTAGCATCTACATGCATATGCAATTAATATGAACACCTAGTGGCACTTTGATAACCGTATTTCACAAACGATTTCTTCCCTCTTGATAGTACGGCTATCTGTAAGTGCATCTAGCCCTTTAGTGGGTTTTGGTGAATTGAATGACAAGGCAATTAAAGGTCTAACAAGTTTACTAAGTGTATCAAAGGTTTAACAAGAAGGCAAACGTGGTGGTATTCCACAGAGTGTTCAAAAGAAGGCCAATATTGTGTATTGTTGTGTTGGAAGATCATTGATACAATCTAGTTCAAGTGAAAGGCAACAATGCAAATGGAATTGATGAGATGGCTTATATGATGGGATATCATAGTATTATGAGAAAGCAAGCATATTTGGCAAATAGCAGAAGAGACATGAGTTGATAGTCTTGAATTGGTCTCAATCATGACTTGCTTTTCATGAAACAAGAAGAGTTGATAATGGATTAGTTGTGATCAAGCTAGAAGTATAAAGATAGATATTAAAGTGAGTGTTTGGAGTGTCAAGCCAAAATGAAGAGGATATAAGGAATCGTGAATTGGCTTGACCATATTGATGTTAATTTATATATCACTCTATGTGAAGCTTGATTGATCTCAACATTCATATCTAGAAGATATTCAAGCAAGGATCATAATATTGAAGAAATGGTTTTCAATGGATGCTTAATATGATGTGACTTGAGTATGGCTTGATAAGGTGAAGATATCAAGGAAAGGGCTTCGAGGGACTAAGCGGAGGTGAAGGGTAAGCAATGGCTTGGACCGAGATACCATGGCTAAAGTGAAGAAGAGAGTACTTGCATTTAGTCAAGGAACTAATCAAGCTACGAGGAGTCATATTATGTTGAGAATCAAATCATTAGTGGAAGTGACTTGAAGCCATGAATTGAACTCACATGTGTTGAAATGGTTCAAGTCACATGCTCAAGGTGTGTTTGCTCGAAGATATGAGACAATGATGATTGCAACCTCACATGAAGTGATATTGAGAAGAAATGGCATATGAAGACATTGAAGACTCAAGTGGTTAAATTGGTTTTATTCTCTTGTTCTTGAGTATAGGTATGCCGTACTATTAAGGGGGATGCAATACGAATCATAGACAAGTCTCAAGTGCTCAAACTAACCGAACCCCGAGTGCTAACATGAGAGAAACACTTAAAACTGCACTTGCACTTGTTGATCTTGGACTTATTCTCTGCTGGGTTGGATAGCCCTCGAAACAAGCTTTCCGGAATGTCCAAGATCACTGAAAACGGAGTTCGGAGTAAAAAGTTATGGCGTTTTTCGTAAGGTGGTCTGTGCTGTTTCTGTGAGCTGCGGCAGTGCTGCTCTGGAGGGCAGCAATGCCGCACCCCGGCAGTGCCGGGCTTTAGAGCGGCAGTGCCGGGCTCCTATAGACCATAACGGCTAGTTTTTGAACTCTAACGGCTAGTTTTTGTGTGGGGGTTATATATACCCATCCCACGCCTCCTGGGCGTGCTGCTGATGCTTTGAACATTTCAAACCCTTCCCAAGCCTTGTGTGAGCTCTCTCTAACTTCTCTCTTTGTGAGAGTGAGTGATTAGCAAATAATTAACAAGTGATTAAGAGTTAGAGAGCAGATTAGAGCATTCCCAACTTTGAGCACTTGTCGGGCTTCGTCAATCTTCGTTGCGCATTTGTTACTCTTGGAGGTGAAGCCTCCTAGACGGCTAGGCGTCGCCCGGCAAGCTCCCGTGCTTTGTGGTGAGCTGCAGGACAGTTTGTAAGTGTCCAAAATCAGTTAGTGAAATCACCCATCATCTCAAGAGTTCACTCTCTTGACTTGAGAACGAGGAGAAAGGCAAGCCTTGGTGGCGAGCCCAAGCCTTAGTGGCGTACCTCAACAACGTGGACATAGGCAAGCCTTGGTGGCGAGCTGAACCACGGGATAAATCGCTTGTCCTCTCTCTTTGTGTTCTTGTTATTGCTTTGTATTACTTGTTTTTGTTGTGACTCTAGGGATTGGACTCGTTCTAGTCGTGTGCAAGCTTCCGCAACCATCTAATTGGTGGAATAGGCTCCTGCACACCTCTACAACATTTCTACAAAGTTTGGTGTGCAGTCTCGGGTGTTGGCCAGGGCAGCACTGCCGCTCTGGAGAGCAGTAGTGCCGGGCGAGCAGCAGTGCCGCGCCCAGCAGCAGCAGTGCCGGGTTATGTTCTAATGTTTGTTTGAGCTGAAATTTTACAGGCCTATTCACCCCCCTCTAGGCCCCTCTTGGTGACATCAGGTCCTTACGCTATCTATCCTAAATGTGATCACTCTCTCTATAGAGTCTTGATCACTAAAGGCAAAAGAGCTCCTATTGGTTATACCTTTGCCTTGAGCTCCTAGCTTTTCACCATCTTCCTTCTCATCTCTGGATGAAGCTTGTGGACACCTTTTGATGATGGAGTTATACCATTTTCATGAATGCCGTCATTAGTGCTTTCTCCTCTTGTTGATGGACTTACACCATTTGCATGGATGCCGTTATTGCCCTACACTTGTGGCCTCCACCGACCCGGTCCTTTGCTCCATCTTGTTGTTTGCTAATTAATCTCATGAAACACTTAGAGCAAATATTAGCAAACTAGGTTTCTTCAATTACCCAAAACCAAACATGGGCTTTCAACAACCCAATTCGAAGCAAATCACCGGCAAATCAAAACGCCCCCAAATATGTTCTTGAAATCGTCCATGGTGAAGAACACGCCCGATCTATGAGTATAGCTCGAATCAAATGATTTCCTTCGGTAGCAAGGTTCTTCACATGGTAGACAACAAGCACACACAAGAAGAACGAATCGAAACGGACTAGAGAGTGCGAATCAAAACACACAAGAGGAAGAACGCGAAGAACACGCCATGAACACAAGCACTTACTCTGAAACCCGGAGACGACACGAGGTTAGGGCCTCGATTTCCCAGCTCAAACGCGAGTTTTACACCCCCCCCATGAACAAGTGGAGAATCTCTCCCTAAGCACTAGTCTTAACCCTAAGTGGAGGGGAATGAAATGAGAGAGGGTGAGAGAGATAGAGATAGAGAGAGAAGGGGCTGCCATCCCCTTCAAGTACTCTTATTACAATTTTGCGATTTGCCCTCTAACCACTAACTACAACTACTCAGGTGAGCCAGCTAGCTCTAAGACATTCTGGAACAACCTATCTAATGTGATCGGACGACCCTGCTTCATGCTCGAGTTGCCTCGCCTTGATGCAACCTCGGAGATTCCGCCACGTGTCGCCCCGTTCCCGCCGGAAGCAGCTCCGCCCGGGTTTCGAGGCCCAAACCCGAAAACCGACCTGGGCCGCGTCCCGTCGGCCCGCGTACCGCTCCGAGTCCCTCGACCATGCTCGATCGCATCTGTCGATGTCGCAGTGTCCGTCACCGCAGCTGGCATTCCGGCGTCCAATTCCCTCGGCCCAAGTCCTGCGTCCGTCCTTCACCGCTCCCAGTCCATCGGCACGGCCCGCTCATTTGACCTTCACTCCGCCATCCGCCACTGGCTCCGAGCCCAACACCTGCACATCACAAACCGACCAACATGCCAAATGAACTCCATTGACAAGGACTCATCACAATCCGGACCAAGTCTTCCACTTGGGTCCGCAAGACGGTGGAAAAAGGAGTCAACGCCATTCTGAAGATTGCGAAAGGGATCCTGCAGACGAACAGAAGAGCTAGTGGAGGGAGCGAACAAGACGTCGACTAAGGCCCCATTTGGCAGACCTCCAGCTTCAGCTTCTCCGAGAAAAATCACTCCCAACTAGCCAAACGCTCAAAACGCCAACTGATTCAGGTGGGGATCAGCGGAGAATCACTTCTCCATTTACACTGGGAGGTGGGAGCCGAAAAAACCTGCTTCCCCGGATTCTCTCCCACTCCCTGTTATATTTTGGTGGAAATCAGCTTCCTCCCATAAATCTAATAGAATCACTTCACCGAAGAATCGAGGAGCGGAGCTGAAGAATCCGAGAGCGGAGCTCTACCAAACGGGCCCTAAGCTACTGGAAGTCGTCAGAATTTTGGGCCTTGGGCTGTTGTGCTTTTCTTGTTTCTTTGGGTTCTGCCTCATTAGCTAGTTTTGTTTTGCTGAAGTCGTATGTTGGTCTGGTTGTGTGGTGACTTCGATCACCCAAGTTGTCTGTACTGTCTTTGTCTCGTAAGCTCTAGTGGTTTAGGGCTCTAGCGTTGAAAACTTCAGCGCTCTTTCTGCTTTTATTATTTGCTAAAACTCTCTGAACGTTTGTATTTCCGTTACTCTTAATGGAAATGGAAACTCCCGAGTTAAAAAAAAAACATCCATCCAAAAATGCGAAAAAAAAATCGACACTCTGACTTTCGATATCACAGGGGTTTCTTGTGAGCAAAGCCGAATGTCCAAAGTTAACATTTTTAGGATTAAGGGTGTGTTTAGATCCCAGTTGCAGTTGCAATTCTGTACTGCAGCACGTTTGTTTGTATTTGACAACTTTTATCCAATCATGATCCAAGTAGGTTTAAAAGATTCGTCTCGTGATGTACATGCAAAAAGTACAAACATGTAAATATTTCGTCTACATTTAATGTTCCATATATGTGCCGCAACGTTGATGTGACTAGTTACAATTGCAATTTGCAGTGAATCTAAACAGGCCCTAGGTATGGAATTCACAAACAGTTGATGGAAGTCGCAAGCCTGCAACTGACCGAGTCGAAGTCGTTCTAGTAGGGTACTTTCTGAAATGGATGCCGTAAAGTAAGGATAGAGCAAGTTGCTTGTATTAGCAAGGTATAATCCTAGACATCTATCCCCGCAAGTCAGCCATTCTAGCATGCGGCAGGTTAACGCAGCTGTACTATTTGGTTGCTTGACACATAAGCATTCATCAACCTAAAAGGACTACGCTAGTTTTCGTACGGCGTACACTTTAACCTCCACCTTGTGTTTGGAATTTGTAAAGTACGTACTTTGCGTATATTTGGGAGAATTATCAGAACCAGGAAATGGTAGCCCCGCCGTACTGAACTCAGAAAATGTGCTCTTGTGACTTTTCACTTGCGTAGTCAACTAGTCAAGCATCACAAAAACAAATTATAGAATTTGTTCATTTATACTCATATAATAAATGTGCTCCGAGTTAAATGTCTATACCTGAGACTGAAAGTTCAATGCAAAAAGAGAGAAAAACATCGTATCTTTTTTTTTCTTTTCTTTTGAGACTAAAAACACCGTATCGATCGATCACTTTTGTATGATTATTATAGCAAAAAATAAAACGCATGCACAGTGAGAGATAATAAATAACTAATCGAACTCGGCTGGGTACCCGCAGAAGGTCTCGTTCTTAACGCAGAGGAAGAGCCTCTCGTACGCGAGCGCCATCTTGGTGGCCGCGAACATGGACCTGGCGTACTCCCGGCACGCGCGCCCGCGGCGCGCGGCACGCCGGGCGCCCTCCGCCACCACGGCCTCCAGGCTCTCCAGCAGCGACTCCACGTTGGGCGCGAACATGTAGCCGAACTCGTCATCCACCACGATGCTGCCCTTGATGCTCGGGAACCTCGTCGCCACCACCGGCTTCCCGCACTGCATGGCCTCCATGAGCGTGAGGTCCAGCCCCTGCGGCCGCAGCGTGGGGTCCACGAACACGTCCAGCGCGTTGTAGAAGGCCCTGAGCCTCCCGGGGGCCACGGCGCCGAGCACCTTGGCGTTGCGGCCCAGGTCCATGTACCGGTTCTCCCAGGGGCCTTTCCCGGCGATGAGGAGGTAGACGTTGGGGTGGCGCAGCACCAGCCTGGAGAAGGCCTCGTACAGCAGCGGGTGGCCCTTGTCCTTGACGAGGCGGCCCGACACGCCGAGCACCAGGTCGGCGGCCCTGGGCACGCCGACCTCCTCCCGGAACGCGCGGCCCAGCGCCGGGTCCGGCTCGAACCGGGCCTCGTCCACGCCGTTGAGGATGACGTGCACGCGGCGGGCCGGGACCTGGTACACGTCGCGCAGCATCTCCCCCGTGGCGTCGCTGATGGCCACCTGGTGCGCGTAGCTGCGGAAGAAGCGCACCTCGGCGAGCACGCGGTGCACGGACTGGGACAGCGTCTGGTTCAGCGCCGCCGACCGGGGCTCCTCCTCGCCGCGGGCCAGGTCCTGGAAGATGCCCGAGTGCAGCGCCTCCAGCGAGATGCCGTGCCACGACACCACCAGGTTGGCCACGCCGGACGCCCACCGGTGGAACACGGCCACGCTCTCGGAGTGGATCACATCGAACGGGTCGTTCTCGCCCTCGGCCTCGTACAGCTTCCACGCCTCGTCGCAGCGCCACTGCCCCGGATCGCCGTCCAGGAAGTGCAGCTGGGGACCGTCGCCGGAGGGCGACGGCGCCGCCTCGGTGTGCGGCGGCGGGGAGGTGAACACGTGCACGCGGTGGCCTCGTGCCGCCAGCGCCGTGTGCAGCGTGTGCGCGTGCCGCTCCATGCCTCCCGGCGCGGACGCCACGGGCCACTTCCGGGAGAAGACGGCGATCTTGAGCTTGGCGGGGGGTGGCCTGGACGCCGAGAACGGCAGGTGGTTCCACGAGAACTCGATGTCGCGCAGGTCGCCCTCGAAGGCGGCCGCCGCGCTTCCACGGCGCGAAGCGGCCCTCGCTACGGCCGCCGGGGAGCAAGAGGAGCCCGCCGGGAAGGTGGAGCGGTGGAGGAGTACGAGGGAGACGAAGGGAATGAGAAGGATGAGGGAGAGGAGGGACGACGGGAGGGAGAGCATCGGCTGGGAGGGGCACCGCTGCTTCCTCGGCCTCGACGGGGAGGCGAGCAGGGCCATCGATCACGCCGCGCGCGAGCTAGCTCTAGCTAGCTAGGCGTGCATGGACGACGCTTGCACGGATGCAGCGCAAAATTAATGGCGGCAAAGGGGCAGGATTTTAGCCGCGGTTCAGAATTCACCACCGCTTTTGGAGATAGAGCAATGAAGGTGGAGTGTCTTGAAGGCATTTGACTTCACTTGGGAGTTGGGAGCTTGCTACCTTAGTCATCCATGGTTGCTTTCCATGGCTGAAGTTACTTACAGAACCAGCGATGCATGCGAGGGTTGTGATGGACCAGATGTGAATTTTTAATGTGATGCATGCGGAGCTCCATGTCTCCATGCACTTCAGTAGCCTATAGTTTTGATCGACGCAAGCTTATGACCGCTGTTTCAACGAAAACAGAGCTTCCATTTCCCTTTTTTTGACGAGAGTTCAAAAAACTCAACACTGATCTGGTTTGGATTACGGGAGGAGGAATGCTAAAACACACGCCCACAACACACGATTTTGGTGGTGTCGTGCGGTGGACGACGTTGGAAACCGTCTGATTGCCTATGCCTGTGCCTGTGCCTGTGCCTCTACCTGACTCCCAGGCTCTGAGCCCACCTCTTCTTCCCCAACTCTACCTAGAGTTCGGTGAACCTCTCCTCTTTTTTCTTCAATTCGTGCGTACCCTAGCGCCTGCGGTGACACGGGGCTGAGAACAAGGCATGATGACAAGGTCCGGTGGTGGCGGGCGCCAGGATGAGGAAGAGAAATGGTGGCAAAAAAAATGTTGAGAAGCAGAAGGAACACACAAGAGAGAGAGAGAGAGAGAGAGAGAGAGAGAGAGAGAGACTCTACCGTTTGGATGGTGGCATTGCATTGGCTCAACAGAATTGAATCTCCAATTCAATTACATGTTGAAATGGTATTAGAGTATGGTTTTGAAGGACCGAAAACGACGACCAGAGGGGGGGTTTGAATGGGAGCCTTAAATTTTTTTTTCGAAATTAAGTGGCCGCTGTCCTAACTTCACCGCCAAGCACACAAGAAAGCACCGTGATGTCCACGACCCAAAAGAGTGGGTGGGTGTTCCCTATGAACACAGCGGGACACCACAAAACCAACGCAAAAGATGGAAATCAAATCGGAGCTCAAACGCGCAAACTGCGGAAAAAACAAGAAACCTGAAGCTAGCTGAAATTACTGTAGCAGTGTCGTTACTGTGGCTACTGATTACTGTAGCAACAAAGAACAGACCACCTGCATGATGCTGATTCTCCCACTGCGGTGAATTTCTAACTTTCCAGACAAGCAATACAGCTATGCTTAACACAACTGGAATCACAGGCATTCACTTGCATAAAGGTCACTGCTACTAGCTTGCTGCATGGCAAGAGCTGGTTCAGTCACAGAAACGAAAGGCAGCAGAACTGAAAATTAGATTGGAGCACAGATAGCACTGCGAAGCAAACAGATAGAGACTGAACAAAAGGGAGAAAAGACCTTGAGCTCTCAACCGTGAATACTATAAGTCAATATATTTAATTTAGTATTCCAAAGAATAGCTAAAGATTGCTGGTAGTGATTCACGGATGCAAAAACAAAGTTTTTGTCCAATCAAAACACTAAACCACTTGATGTCTTGCTACTGGATGCTAGTAGAACAAATACTGCAGCAGAATCAGCACGAACCACGTGAGGCAGACAACAGAGAAAAAAACTAGACAGCAGGTTCCAGAACTTAGACTCACGAAGACAAGCACGGCCGCTCGGGACTGCTCATGCGGGAAGCTGCATCAACCAGATGAGGATCCAGAGCAAGGGCGAGCGCCGCTCTAGAGAGCACGCACAGCACCAGAGTGCCGGCGCTGGTAGCGCTGTCGCAGAACCCGACGAGAACGCAAGCACGAACAAAAAACTGAGCAGATAAACAGTCAAAGAAATCAGATCCCAAACTCCATGACTCGAGACCAAACTTTGCTCAGATGAAATTCAGTTAGCCATCAACCTATCCCCAAGAAATCATCGACCAAAACAAACTCAATCTCCCAGAAAATCAGATCACGTGCACGCACGAAAATAGAAGAAAATGAAGAACACAGTGAAACAAAAATCACATGAACAGAAACCAAATCCCGAAAGAGTTACGAGGTTAGAGCCTCGATTTCCAACTCAAAATCGCTGTTTACACAATCATGTCTTGATTGTGGACCTCTCTCACTAATGACACACTAACCCTAGGAGTGGAGGGATGAAGGAGAGAATGAAAGAGGTAAGGGAGGGAGGTGGCTGCCTTCCCGCTCTTATCGACTTATTACAATTTTGCAGAAACACCCCTAACTACTTCCTACTGCTAATCAGGCGACCCAGCTAGCCCTAGAGCATTCTGGAACAACCTGTCTCTACGAATGTGATCGGACGACCCCGCTTCCTGCTCGAATTGCCGTCGCCTTGACGCAACCTCGGAGATCCCGCCGCGTGTCGCCCCGCTTCCCTGCCGGAAGCAGCTCTGCCCGGGTTTTGTGGCCCAAACCCGAAAACCGTCCACCACTGGTTTTGAGGCCCAAACCAGTAAACCGTCCTGGGCCACGTCCGCCGGTCCTCGACCGCGCCAGGCCCGCGTACCGCTCCGAGTCCCTCGACCATGCTCGATCGCGCCTGTCGATGTCGCAGTGTCCGCTACCGCAGCTGGCGCTCCGGCGTCCAAGTCCCTCGGCCCATGTCCCGCGTCCGTCCTTCACCACTCCCAGTCCATCGGCACGGCCCGCTCCCTTGACCTTCACTTCGTCATCCGCCACTGCCTCCGAGCCCAACACCTGCACATCACAAGCCGACCAACATGCCAAGTGAACTCCGTTGACAATCACTCATCACAATCCGGACCAAGTCTCCCACTTGGGTCCGCAGGTTTCAATTCTGTTGTTTGGATGCCTTCTGAATTTCCTAGGTGGAAATTAGAACAAACACAATACCAAAAGTTGTTTGGATGTCTCTCTGATGGAAACAAAAATGAGGATGCACAAGGACGCCACTAAAGTATGCGGAGGAACGAAAGCTGGCAGCCATCCTCGAGCTCCATGCCGAGGAGCAGATTGCGGATCCACCACGTCGAGCTCGTGGTAGCCTGCACTGTGAAGACCCACAGCGGGTGTTGAAATATAAGTGAATTGCTCCACCTTTCCCATCAGGTTAAGCTTTTGGTTGAACTGATCGGTGCATGCAACTTAATATGGTATCAGAGCCAGAGGTCTAGTTCTGGTTAGCGCAATTAAAATAGAATAATTGTTGCTCGCTCTTATTCCACGTCTGAGGCTTGCCCGTCGCTGAGATCTCTCGTTGGAGCCTCGATGTGAGAGGGAGTGTTGAAATATAAGTGAATTGCCCACCTTTCTCATCAGGTTAAGCTTTTGGGTTGAACTAGGTCGGTGCATGCAACTCAATAGCGGGCACCGCAGACGAGATCCATGACGGCAACACGCGCGGACGAGATCCATGGTGGCCGGCACTACCAAGATCTACGGTGGGTGACACGGAGCAGCTCTGAAAGCCCATATTTGGTTTTGGGTAATTGATGAAACTTAGTTTGCTAACGATTGCTCTAAGTGTTTTATGAGAATTGATTAGCAAATGGCAAGATGGAGCAAAGGACCGGGTCGGTGGAGGCCACAAGTGAAGGGCAATGACGGCGTCCATGAAAATGGTGTAAGCCCATCAATAAAGGAGAAAGCCCTATTGACGGCATTCATGCAAATGGTATAAGTCCATCATCAAAAGGAGTCCACAAACTTCATCAAGAGATGGTAAAAAAGCTAGGAGCTCAAGGCAAAGGTATAATCTATAAGAGCTCTTTTGCTTTTGGTGATCAAGACTCCATAGAGGGAGTGATCACATTTAGGATAGATAGCCGTACTATCAAGAGGGGCGAAATCGTTGATGAAATACGCTTATCAAGTGCCACTAAGTGTTCATGATCATTGCATTGCATATAGATGCTAGTGACACTAACAAACCCTTGGAAAACTCTTTTGAAAAGGGTAACACACGTGCACAAGGTGTAGAACACTTGGTGTTAGCACATGGGAACAAAGGGTGAAAGGTTTGAGTGAAAATCCTAAGAAAATAGAGCGTCGGACCGTAGAGTCACAGAGCGTCGGACCATTAGCCTCGGTCCGACGGCTAACCCTGCGGAGGAGCGTCGGACGCTCAGTTTCGGAGCATCGGACTTTTTTGCCCGAGCGTCCGACGATGCAGATCGTGCGAGAGCTGACACGTGGCGAGCTCTGAGAGCGTCAGACTCTCGGCGTTAGTCCAACGGTGAGCGTCGGACCAACGTCCGACGGTTTTCAGGGCTCGGGGAGCTCTCTGGAAACGTCGGACTGTAGTTTCGTTTGGTCCGACGCGCCGTGAAGACTCAGTCCGACGGTGCTGTTGCTGTGGGCGTCGGACTGTGGGTGTTGGTCCGACGTTCGTCCGTCCGACGGTTCGTTTAGCGCCGGAAGTTAGCCGTTGTGATCCAACGTTCGACTTCAAACGGCTAGTGACACGTGGCGTTCATCCGGGGCGTCGGACCGTGCAGATTAGTCCGACGGTACGCAGTAAAGTCTAAACGGCTAGTTCTTTGTGTGTGGCTTATAAATAGTCACTTGGCTGGTTTGGGGAGGATCTCTGGGCACTCCTGAACATCATAGCATACTTGTGAGCCTTCCCACTCCACTCTCACTCATCCTACTTGATTGTGATCATCATTTGATGAGTTTGGAGAGCATCAAGTGTATTGCATTGATAGAGATCATCTAGAGGCACTTGGTAGCGGTGATTCGTAGCGGTTTTTCTCATTACTCTTGGAGTTTGCCGACTCCTAGACGGCTTGGAGCTGCGAGGATCGTTGAGGGGAGTTGGTGATTGTCTCCGTCTCCGATCAAGGTATTGTGAGGGGTTCTTGAGCCTATCCCCGCGGGAGATCACGAAAGGCATCTTTAGTGGATTGCTCGTAGGTTGGTGGATCCCCGTCTTGTGTTGATTGTGCGGCACCCTTGAGAAGGGTTTGGCGTGTGATGCCAATTAGCGCGTGAATCTCCAAGTGGGTGTATCGCTACAACGAGGACTAGCTTGCCGGCAAGCAAGTGAATCTCGGTAAAAATCTTGTGTCATCTCTCTACCGAATTTCTCTTGTATTTGATTAATTGGTTATATTGGACTTCATCTCTTCTCTACACCGGGGGTATTGAAATCACCTTTACTCTTTACATTTGTGTACTTACTCTCTCGTGTAGTTTGTTAGTTAGTTGCTTACTTAGGAGTAGTGTATAATAGTGATATAGCCTTTGAGTGTGAACTAGTGATCATAGTGTAGTATACTTGTCTAGGTGGCTTGCATAGTGTAGGTTAGAGCTAGTGCTTTGTAAAGCTTGCTATTGTTACTAATCGGCTTGTTAAGTGTTGTTTGTAGACTTTTATAGGCTATTCACCTCCCTCTAGCTATTTAGGATCTTTCAAGCTCCGGTGGAGGGCGGCGGATTACGACGCTGGGCAACAAGCCGTGTTGTCGAGCTCTGACAGCGGACCACAGTGCTGGCAGCTCAACGGCGGTGGGCTGCGTAGCCAAGCTCCTGCAGCGGAGGACGAGGTTGGGCAGCTTGACGGTGGACGTCGATGTTGGGCAGCATGACGGTGACGGGCGGCGAGGTAGAGGGTGGCATATCGTGTGCGCCTCATGGTCTGATTCGACCAATACAGACCTCTCCAACTCAGTATTATGACTGGCCGGATAGTAACTATGGCAATACCATGTGGAATTTGAGGTCAAATTCCAAGTTTGAATTCCATGACATCCAAACACGTTACATTGAACAAATCCAGTTGGACTTCTCTGATTTCCTATCTCAATGCCAACATCCATACCTATTGTGTGGCACACCTATTACCTCCTACCTCCTGTTATTATTTTTGGGGTTCGACTCTATGAAGAGCTCCATTAGTAAAGATAAAGTCGTTTTAATAAATCGTTTGGCAAAACGGCTCCACATGCAAAATTTATTAAATCATGCTCCGGGTGAAGTCGGGTGAAGTTACTATTTTTCGATCCACTTTTTCTGTGCGAGTATGATTTCCTTAGGTAAAGTCGTTTGATTTTACACCGCAGAAAAATGGCTCTAAATAACTCCTAAAGTTGACCGAGAACCCATGCCAAACAGAATCTAAATCTATATCTTTGAATTTAAAAGGCATAAAAATTAATAATAAAAATAAAGAAAGAAAATGCCGTACGAGGAGGCGTGCGTGCGCATGCATGAAGTCAAAGACCACGTGCAAATTTATCCGTTTCTTTAAAAAAGGTGTATATTACACAGTGCTCCCACCATTCCAAATTATAACTTAGAGAGTCAAAAACATCTTAATTTTTATCAAATATATATAATAATATAATAATATTTAAAATATTAACTACATATCATTAGATTCTGCATCAAATATATTTTCGTAGTCTACTTATTTGGTGTTATAAATCTTCATATTTTCATCTATAATTTTAGTTAAACTTGGGATGCTTTGACTTTCTAAAATTCTTAGAATAACTTATAATTTGAGATGGTAAGAGTAGATACTAAAAATTGTATTTTGCATTCGTATATTTCCTCTTTCTTTCTCTCTCTCTTCAAACGCATGTTTCTTTGTTGTTGTTATGTTGTCACAGGATACATTACTACATAACTCACTTTTAATGCCGGTCCATCATTGATGGTTTTTAAAAACAGTGACAGGCTTTTGCTAAAAGCCATAGGAATATTGGGGTGATCACTCCATGTTCATATCACTGTCGCTTTTTATCATGAATCGGTAATTGTTTTTTTTTTCTAAAACCAACACTGATACTGTTACTACCGGTTTCTGACTTGAACCAACAATAATACGGTGCAAAAAAAAAAACCTCCATAACTTTGTCGTATGATGTTCGATAGAAATGAATTTTATACCAAATATTGTAGTACTCGACGGATCTACAACTTTGTAGTCCAAATATAGACCACAATATTTTATAGAGTTAATATCAACAGAGTCCATATGCTCAAAAGTGAGTGTAATAAAGTGATAGTTAAGGATTTCGGATGGACAAGCGACCGTAACAAAGGTTGTGGATCTCAAAATGTTATGCAAGTTTTTAGTTGGCAACCTTTTCAGTTGATATCACGTGTCCAGCAAAAATTATATTTTATTTATAAAATTTAAAATTCAAATTTTTCAAACGACCTCGGATGAAGAAATGACCAAAACAAAAGTTGTTGAGCTCAAAAAGTTGGCAACCTTTCCATTGAAATGCTTGTTGGTATAAGATAACTCAAACAAATAAACATTAGAATTATCTCCAAGCGGACAGATACCGATGTAGCACTTCACTCGGGAATATTTCAGGTATCGTTATTTATATTTTACCATAAGAAAAACGGGATGACTAGAATCTAGACTTAACCTCTGAGCTGCTATCAAGAACGGAGAAAATAGGTGATAAAGTAGATTGCTAAGGCTTCTAGTTCTAATCCTCGCAAGATATGATATGATTGTTCTGAAAGGGGTATTACTATAGGAATACACCAGCAAAGGGTAAATTCCTTAGTAAAAGAAACCTACAGTCTTACTGACGGGACGTGGACTGTGTAAGAATCAACAAGGCTAGGTCACCCTCGTGATCTACCACCAATCCGGACAGTATATGGTATTTACGAGCAAATATAATCTAAGCACCACGCTTAAACTATAAATCACTACTTCAATCAAAGAGCTACCAAGACTAAAGCACTCAAAAGAATCGTAAACCTTAAGAACAATAATAGCAACGTTACTCACTTGGATTAGAAGTTGAACTCCGAAAAAATCTTCAGAAACAAGCCCCAAAGAAGGACCGCGGGTACAAGTCGTAGAGCAGTCACCGACAGGCCAGCAACTCCTCCAACTATCTCTAGCTCTACTACCACACCACTTCTAGAACAAGAATAGCCCTAATCTGGAGAGATTATATGGCTAATCTTCTATTCGATGCTTGGCTCTAGATCCTATTTTGGGTTTCTACTCTACTATAAATATGTTGGTGGAATTTTGAAACCCTGGATTGATTTCTCACTGGATCATATGAAACCCTGGGGGTCTGGGGCTGCTTATATAAGCCGGTGGGATGAACCGTAGCCCTTGGATCAAACCGACTTCGATGAATGGCGGAGATTGATCTTAAAAATCGGGTTGTGGGACCACGTCGAAGCGCAAGCGAAATGGACTCTGGGCCAGGTCAGCCGACCTTCCCTGGCCGCCATGTGGGTCCCGCTTCGTCAGGCGTGTCTCTAGTGTCCTTTAGAATATTCTTGATCTCCTAGCGCGGCGGAATTCGGTATTTTTCTCTGCGATGTGGGTCCTATTTGGTTCTTTTTCTGTATAGTCCCTGAAAAACACAGATTCACCAAAACTCGTGGAATTCTGTTAGTTTAAACCCTATTCTAGGTGTTGGCTCTCATTTATATCTTTTTTCATGATTGGTTGACGGGTAAAATCATACAATAATTACTGTCAACAAGCTCTCCCACAGTAGATCTTTGCTCGTCCCGAGTAAAGGATGGAATTAAGCAATTTTAACCTCAGGACTAGACATCATCATTTCACCATTCCTAGTCATACCTGTACTGCGAGATTCATTGTGTCTACCATGAAACTTTGAGCGGTTGAAGAATAGAACAGCTAGAAACTGATCACCTTCTTCTATCGATCAAGTTAGTTGGAGATTTTTGAATATTTTTGATAATAAAGTATAGGTTACCTTCTCCTTCTTTATAGTACTCTTATGTCACTCATATGTGGTGGTGTTGATCCTTACCAAGGCATAAATG
Organism: Eremochloa ophiuroides; assembly: GCA_038502445.1. Lineage (NCBI taxonomy): Eukaryota > Viridiplantae > Streptophyta > Magnoliopsida > Poales > Poaceae > Eremochloa > Eremochloa ophiuroides. Next base: position 58,627,902 of record JAHLJS010000006.1, on the reverse strand, counting down.
AGGTTGCCTTCTCTGTTGCCTACTTCTAAAGCTTATGTGGAACTGAGGTAGGGGTAAAGTGAAAACATACTTGCATTGCATATATTGTAAAGTCAAAATAAGGATCCAAGGAGAAAGATGTCATACTCTTAAATCAAGATATGCATGTGATGTCATACTCTTAGAAATGATTATTCATAGATGATGCGTGACGCATATTTCTACTTGAAGTAATTATGGCATGAAAAGTGGGAGGAATTTTGGGTAAAGGCATAATAAAATGTGGGTAATATATATTTAATAAGTTAACATTGTAATTTTGCATTTTGTTCTTATCTACCATGTTTGAATTGGATATCCACATTTCACTTTACACATGAATGACTATTACTGAGTTGTGCACCTTTTGAAGCTGTTATTGTCTCCACTTTAGCATCTATATTAGCATATAGAAGATATATTTGTAGCCAGTAGTAGCTACCTTTGCACTTCCATCATAATTAAATTAACTAGCAAGCACACTGTATCTATATAGTTCTCGTTGAACTAAGTAATATTTTGCTCTCAGTGCATCCATGCATAAGCAATAGGTTGGTCTAGAGCCAGCCAGCCTAAGATCAGGTGAGTCAGTTAATCTAAAATTGGCTAAATTGAGAAGTGACCGAATTGAATGGGCTAGATTATAGTGGAAACAATGTTAATGATTTAGAATTTATGAAGAAAAATATATTTGGGGTATTTTATATTAATGGCAATTAGAAAATTGTAGAAGAAATTCGATCTAAATTTGAATCCTGCATATTTTATTCATTTGATGTATATGGTCCAATTTCCTTTTTATGAATACTTGGATCAATTATGTGGGCTAAACAATAAAGAAGCTAGACTATGATATGTGGAGATCACGGCAAGAACACCCTTGGATTTGTAGAAATACTGAACATTCTTAAGTGTATTTTAGCCCACTAAAACCCCCCACATTTTAATTATGTGCGTGAATATTTTCCATAATTTTTTATCATAGCATACATAAATGGCAGAGATACATGAATTTGAATATTTTAAGCCCATGATAGTGGATATCATTTGAAATACACTATTAAAAATCTAATATTGGCATTTGGGGGAGATAAAGACTATTTTGAATGCCTGATGTTATTTTAATAGAAGGAAAAAAAATGATATTAATAGGAAACATTCCTTGCAACTTGCACATCATTAGTGTTGGGCTTGTTTGGAAAATAACAAAGAGGCATTATGATCTTATATTGTTAGAATATTAGGAGAAAATAATAATTGTCGATAACGCTACCTCTATAATTGCAAATGTTCCACTTATGGGGAATCTGGATCCCTGAAACAAAGTCCATGGCAAAATTGCATGTAGAGATTATATTGGGTCAATGAAGAAAGCAATTGAGGTTAAATCTCCTACTAAGAAATAAATGTTTTGTTGTTATTTGGCAAATGAAATGGTGAATATATGTAGTTAATAAATTGATTATGATGATTCATATAGTTCCTAAAGAATATAAATCACAATATATGAAAATTAAATCTCATACTAAGCATTAAGAAGTCTAAGGTATAACATTTCTAAATGAATATTGGAGTCTCAAGAAGAGCATGTTTTTGAAGGAATAAAGTCAATGACTTTATGCCTCTGTTCGCTTGAACTTACCAGCCAGCATCAGCCAGCCATTCAGCAGTGTTTTTCTCTCATAATAATCAGCCAGCCAGCCATATAATCTAACCAGCCGAGCAGAGTGTATATTGAAGAACTCTGTCTTATTATGTGAATCGCATGATAATCTCATATGTAATAGGGAATAAACATTATAGAAGAGAAATGTTATTCACTAAGAACGAGAACATCCTTGAAGGATTTAAGCAGTGAATGAGAAACCAGTAAATTCAAGAATAACCACCAGTAATCCCTAAAATGAATCTAGACTCAAGAGAAAGAAAATGAGGAATCATAAACACCAAACACTCAAAGTGTATATTGTGAAGCTAGTAAGGAAGTGGTTGATATCCTCTAAATAATATAAGAATAATGGCGACTTTGGCAATTTAATTATCTCCTAAATACCAAATGCAAGAATGGACTTTTTACTTAGTGGTACAATCGAAATCCCGAAGATTTGCCGAACATATAGTTTGAAAGTCAAAAACTATAAGTATTCAAACTCTAGTATAAGTTTAATACACTATCTAGAAAATCGAATATTGTCACTTATTTACCCTCTTAATCCTCTGAAAGGATTTATTAATCAGAAGTTTTATGTTTTGCACAACTAATAAGTGGTTATTATGCATGAAGCATATTTCTCTTGTTTATATCCATATTATAATTAATACAAGAATTATGAGCCAACATTTGAAAGTTATAGTATTGTGGTACTCCATACCATTATTTAAGCACACGATTATGAAAAGTGTGATGAACAATGAAGTTCAAAGTATGGCTTTATAAGTGGAAGCATATTTTGAACTAATTCAAGGTAGATTTAATCAAATATGCGCATCAGCAGTGTCCGGTTTAGTTTTATGTACCTGGTTGACATTAGTACCATACGGTAAAGCGAGAGAGAATAACCAGGTGAGATGCAAATAAAACAAGAGACATTCTGTTAAGAAAACTCATATCTTTCTTGATTTTTTTAAAAAATATTAATACACAAGTCAAACACGTATAATAATTAATTTTTCTCTAGATTGGTTACAAAACCAATTTGCGTTAACAAAAAATTATTTTGACACTCTCCAGCTGCAACACACGGTCACCTCTCCCGTTACAACGTACGGGCACTTTTGCTAATATTGATAATCAGAGATGGATAGAGGAAGGTCCAAATTGCTTCAACGTATTTTACAACATGTTTGACATCGTTAACGATACATTTTATTTGTTGGCGCATGCATTGCCGTTCTAATTGAGAATTCACGTCTTAACCGCTAGTACAGTAGGGACCAAGGCAGAAGATCTTTACTGTTCCTATTGTTTCTATAACAATGCTATAGAACAAAAGAAAATTGCAGCTGGGCTCACGCAGAATCCTCGAGGGGATAAATTAAACTAGCGTTCGTCAACGTGAAACTTGAACCCACAGAGCTCCTCATTGCCAAGTTCAACTCCTCGGTAAGATTAATAAACAAGCATAAAACCTTATTGGCCAGAAAAGACGTTGATCTTCTTATTGTTTTCCTTGCACATTCGCTAGTATTTCGTGTGAAGTACGCTTAGAGCGATCGTCGACGTGTAGGCAAAGCCTTGTAGGATTTTGATCTATATCCCGAAAATTCTGAATTCTGAGGCTGCGTTTAGTTTGGTAAAAGTGGAGAAAAATTGTACTGTAGTACTTTTGTTTGTATTTGACAACTTTTGTCCAATCATGGTCCAAATAGATTTAAAAGATTCATCTCGAGGTAGGCAAATAAAAAGTATAAATATGCAACAGCTGCTATTTTATTTAGTGCTCCATGTAGACGGAAAGTACAATCGATATGATGGAGAGAAAAAAATATTTTTGCGAACTAAACGCAGCCTGATTTCTGAATTCTGACACCATGAGTAAGTCTGATCGTGTGAAGCAGTGCATGATCAGGAGGCGTACTAGTCAGAAATTACGAGCAAGGACATCGTTGAACGTTGGTAGCTAATTCAGAGATTGGATTACAGTAACCGTTCGGGCATTAATAGCACTGACACCAAAACGGATGTGCCTGCATTAGAAAACATAAGGATTAGCTGCTGTAGACCTGTAGTATGTGGTATCACGTGCCCAGAGGAGAAAACCACTTATAAATTAAAACATATCGTGACCCTCAGCAGTTAGTGTTGCTGCAAATATATTATTGTTTCCACCCATGCGATCGATCGATCTGATCTGAAGAAAGTTCCATTTGATCCTTCATTTGCAGGCAGTACTGAATTATGAATCCTTTGTGACTCAGCTCCGATCGGTCAGACGATGAACATTGGAAGACGCGAGTAGAAATATTGGAGTCTGTTTCATTCAGTATTAAACAAACGCCAAATGCCACTGATCCAGACGCTTACACTCTCTAGTGCACACTGGTCATCTGGTGAGCGAGAGATAGAGCAGACATGGTTCTGTGCTTGAAGCTCCTCTTCGGCCCCACGGCCGCCATCTTCCTCTCGGCGGTCGTCATCCTCTCCTGCTTCACCAACGTGCCGCACCTGCAGATCAGCTACACCGACGGCGAGCTCAGCCGCCGCTCCGACCCCAACCCCAAGTGCGACATCTTCCGGGGCGAGTGGGTGCCGGACCCGGACTCGCCGCAGTACACCAACGAGACCTGCGACTTCATCCAGGAGCACCAGAACTGCATCCGCTACGGGCGCCCGGACCTGGAGTTCCTCAAGTGGCGCTGGAAGCCCCACGGCTGCGATCTCCCGCGCTTCGACCCGCACAGGTTCCTCCACGTCGTCGGCAACAAGTCTCTCGCGTTCGTCGGCGACTCGCTGGCTAGGAACCACATGCAGTCTCTCTTCTGCCTCTTGGCCAAGGTGCATGCACACAGTCCCTCTTGATCTACTACTGCTAAATTTTATGGCTGAATTGTTATAAAAAAAATACTATCCCGTGATTGAAAATAAGCTGAATCTAGCTCAAGCGAGTTAGAGTGTTGGAAGCTTGCTTATGCATGCAAGGGCATGGCGGATGCGTGGATTTTGCAGGTAGAGAAGCCCAAGGACGTGTCAGTGACGGACAGGACGGACCCGAACATGATCCTGTACTACGAGGGATACAACTTCACCATGTACATCTTCTGGTCGCCGTTCCTGGTGAGGTCGGAGGAGGTCGCCGGCCAGCCCGGCGTGTTCAGGCTGTACCTCGACGAGCCCGACGACAATTGGCTGTCCGTCGCGTCCCGGCTCGACTACCTGCTGCTCTCGGGGGCCAACTGGTTCACGCGCCAGGCCTACTTCTACGAGCGCGGGCAGCTCGTCGGCGGCGTGTACGTCTCGCTCAACTTCACCGGCGCCGGCGGCGGCCTCACCAGCAGCCAGCACTCGCACCGGACGGCGTTCAGGACGGCTCTCCGGGCGCTAGCCGCCGACGGCGCCAGTTTCCGCGGTAAGGTCATCCTGCGGACGCTGTCGCCGATGTCGCACTTCGAGGGCGGGCCGTACGACGACGGCGGGGACTGCCGGCGCACGCGACCGTACAGGGCTGACGAGACGGCGCCGATGGGAGGGCTGGAGCTGGAGTTCTACACGTCGCAGCTGGAGGAGTTCAGGGAGGCGGCGGCGAAGGGCCTGGACGTGGTGCTCATGGACACCGCCGCCGCGATGCTGATGCGGCCCGACGGCCACCCCAGCCGGTACGGGCACTGGCCGGACGAGAAGCGGACGATGTACAACGACTGCATCCACTGGTGCCTGCCAGGGCCCATCGACGCATGGAACGACATGCTGCTTCACATGCTGTGTGAGGAACAATCGGCAGGGAGGATGGGAGAGGAGAACTTGGGGAAGGGAAAGTAAACTGCGATGAATAATTAACTGAGTTCGAGTTTTGTTTTACAATTCTCTGACCCTCTCTCATTCACTACTGGGATATATATTGTCCTAGCCTTGCCACTCAGGTCCGGTCACCTTCAGGTTGGGCCGGGCATTCCTCTTGGGCCTGGACTGGAGAGCTGGGCCACCTTAGTCGTCCTCGTGTTGATCAGTCAGCCTGGGAGAAGTGCTGACACTCCCCCCTTCTTCAGAAGCGGCATGACCCCATGCCGGTGCCCGGGGAAACTGTTGCTTGAGAGCAGCAACGTTTTCCCACGTAGCCATGTCCACAGGCATATGGGACCACTGAATCAAAACTTGCTCCACCGGGTGAGATCCCGAACTCCATCGGCGCTGTAGGACCTTCATGGGAATTTGAAATTCAACCAGATCAGAAGGTAAGGATGAAGCGACAGCCTGATCACCTGGGGATTTCTTCAACTGGGAGACGTGAAAAACTGGGTGCACCATCGAAGAAGGCGGCAAAGCTAACTTGTAAGCAACCTTGCCGACCCGTGCCACGATCTTGAAAGGCCCGAAGAAACGGAAACTGAGCTTATGACTGGCGCGACGAGCCACTGAGGACTGCACATAGGGCTGGAGCTTGAGGAACACGGAATCGCCCACCTCAAAGGTCCTCTCAGAACGATGTTTATCTGCCTGGCGCTTCATTCTGGCTTGGGCGCGCAGCAAATGCTGGCGAATGGAGTCATGCATCAGTGCCCGCTCCTCCAACCAGACGGACAGCTCCGGAACATCAGAAGCATCAGCAATAGTAAGGCCCAAATGACGTGGGGGAAACTCATAGAGAACCTCAAATGGCGAGCGGCCGAGAGCGGAGTGAAAGGACGAATTGTACCAGAATTCGGCGAATGGTAACCATGAAGACCATTTTCTTGGACAGGAATGAACGAAGCAGCGCAAATACGTCTCCATACACTGATTGACGCGCTCTGTTTGTCCATCCGTCTGGGGGTGGTACGCTGAACTGAGGCAAAGATCCACACCAGCGAAGGCGAACAATGTCTGCCACAGCTTACTCGTGAAGACCCGATCTCTGTCCAAGATGATGGAAAGCGGCAGGCCATGCAACTTGTAGACATGATCATGGAATAATCTGGCCACTGACATTGCTGTAAATGGATGGCGCAATCCAATGAAATGTGCAAACTTAGAATACTTATCAACTACCACCATGATGGCGTTGACGGAGCCAGACTGCGGCAGTCCTTCAACGAAGTCCATAGACACCACTTCCCAAGAAGCTCGTGGCACAGGAAGAGGTTGCAGCAGACCAGGATAACGGGCACGGTCTGGCTTGGCCTGAAGGCATGTCTTGCAAGACTGAACAAAAGAAGTAATAGCAGACCTCATAGCCGGCCAATAAAACAATTGCTTGATGCGGTGTATGGTCGCAGGAGCGCCGGAATGGCCGCCCACAGGACTGTCATGAAGAGCAGCCATAATACGGGCTTGCAACGCCGTATTCGACCCCAACCATATTTTGTTCTTGTACAGAATAAGGCCATGCCGAAGAGAGAAAGGATCTGTCGAAGAGGAACTGACAGCTAGTCGAGCCAGCAGAGACCGTGCATCAGGATCGCTGGAGTACCAGGCCGCCAGCTCCTGAAGCCATTCATGAGTTGGAGAACTGATTGCAAGAATTTCCTCCTGGTAACCACGCCTAGACAAGGCATCCGCTGCTCCATTATCCACACCTCGACGGTACAGCACCTTATACCGTAAGCCAAGCAATTTAGTGAAAAGTTTCTGCTGCCAGGGTGTGTGTAGCCTCTGTTCATTGAGATGGACGAGACTCCGTTGATCTGTATGGATGACGAACTCGTTCTGGAGCAGATAATGGCGCCATTGATCAACGGCCATGACGATAGCCAAATACTCTTTCTCATACGCAGACAACCCTTGGTTGCGAGGCCCCAATGCTTTACTGATAAATGCCAGAGGATGTCCATTCTGCAGCAACACGGCACCAACCCCTGTACCAGAGGCGTCTGTCTCGATATGGAATGGCAGAGCAAAATCCAGAATCGCAAGCACAGGAGCCGAACAGAGGGCGGTCTTCAAGGTCTGGAATGCAGATTCATGAATGGAGGTCCAGATGAACATGCTATCCTTCTTTAACAGCTCGGTTAATGGCTTGGCAATGAGACCAAAATGGCGCACAAACTTTCTGTAATAGCCGGCCAAGCCCAAGAAACCACGGAGCTCCTTCACAGACCGCGGCGGTGGCCAATCAGTTACAGCGCGGACCTTGGCGGGATCAGTGGACAGGCCCTGCCCACTGATAACGTGACCGAGGTAAGAGATGGACCTCTGAGCAAAAGTACATTTCGACATCTTAAGTTTCTAGGAATCAGCCCGCAGCCATTGGAAAACAGCAGTGAGATGCTCAATGTGTTCGTCATACGTCTTGCTGTAGACCAAAATGTCGTCGAAGAAAACAATCACAAAACGCCGCAATCCCGGGGCTAGGGTCGCGTTCATCGCTCCCTGAAACGTACCCGGAGCTCCAGTGAGTCCGAAAGCCATGACGCGGAACTCATATTGGCCCAAGTGCGTCTGGAAGGCCGTCTTGTGCTCCTCGCCGGCCTGGAGCAGGATCTGATGAAAACCAGAGCGCAGATCCAGTGTGGAGAACCATGTTGCATGAGCCAGTTCATCCATCAGCTGATCAAAGACAGGCACTGGAAACTTCGACTTTGCCGTCAAGGCGTTGAGCTGACGGAAGTCGACACAGAAGCGGTAAGAGTTGTCTTTCTTGCGCACCATCAACACCGGCGAAGAGAATGGACTGGAGCTCGGCTGAATGAGTCCTTGCTTCAACATATCAGTAACTTGGGACTCAATTTCATCTTTCAGGCCCGGGGGATACCGGTAAGGCCGAATGAACACCGGCTGTGCTCCAGGGATCAGAGGAATCCGATGGTTGCAGGCGCGGGACGGAGGCAGAGAAGTGGGAGCAGCAAACAAGTCCGAGTACTCCGACACAAGCGACTGAATCTCCGGAGGAAGTGAAACGTCCTTGTTTGAAACAGACAGCTGCTCAGCGATACTACAGACTTGGACATATAAGTGTGAAGGCGCGGCCTCCTGAGTACCCTGTAGAAGCACATGGGAACCCAGATGTGGAACGAGCAGCCACTGACTGTCCCAATCAACCAACATTGGACTATGCTTGGCTAACCAATCCATGCCAACAATGGCATCATAAGCTTTTAACTCCAAAATGCGGAAATCAGATGAAAATGTAGCAGTGCCAACTGTCCACGGCAATTGAATCAGAGTGCCCGTGCTGCACAGACGACTGCCGCCAGCAACCTGAACTTGACTTGTAGAGGGAATCCGCAGCGCTTCAGGAAGCTTGTCAGCGAGAGCTTGGCTGATGAACGAAGCCGAGCTACCCGAATCAACCAGCAGTTGCACAGTATGGCTGCCAATGACGCCCTGAAGACGGACAGCACGACTGACCGCAGACCCATGCATGGCCGCCTTGGAAATAGCCATGAAGAAGGAAGTAGCAGCAGGGGGCTCATCAGCAGAAGAGATATCTTCGGGGCAGTCAGCATCATCAGGAACAGACTCCCACAAATCACCGACAGCCATCAGAACCTCGGGCGGGCATTGATGATCGCGATGCCACTTGCCTGCACACTTGAAACACAGGCCCTGAGCACGGCGAGAGGCCTTAAGAGCAGCCAATTGCGATAGGCCCTGGGCGGCAACCGGTGTAGTAGAAGGTTGCGGGGCTTTGTCCTGACGAGGTGGCAGAGGCAGAGGATGAGCGCCACGCTGAAGCAGACCCGATTTAGTCGATGCAGAGTGCCAATCACCAGTGCGAGCCAACCGGGAAGGGGGCGCCGGGCACATCTCCTCCTGTAACAAGGCAAGCGAAGCAGCAGAATCCAGAGTTTTGGGATGATGTAATGCAATGACGGCTTTGATGTCAGGACGTAGGCCATCGATGAAACGTTGGGTTATGGAGATTTCATCAGGTTGTGGGGTATAAACTCTGAGCTGGTCTGAGAGTTGAGTGAAACGGGAGATGTAGTCGGACACAGTAGAAGTCATGTGGAGGCGAAAACTCTGACGAAGCAACGACTCATGCCGATCCCTATCAAAGCGATCATGCATCAAGGTGACGAATGCAGACCAGGAAAGAGTGGGAACGAGATGTTCGATAGATTGGTACCAAAGAGAAGCGGCACCTTCAAAATGCATCTCGGAAATCTCAATCCACAGCGACGGCGCCACCGAATTCATACGGAAGTACTTTTCAGCACGGTGTTTCCAACGGCGTGGGTTGTCACCGTCGAACCGGGGAAACTCCAATTTAGGAATCCGGCCGGTAGAGTGGTGGAGGTTGGGTGGTTCCACGGTGGGGCGAAAGGAATTTGGGGGTGGGCGAGAGTAAGGATCAGAATGAGGAAGAGGTGGTGGCTGATAGGAATGGTGTGGTATGGGAGGAGGGTGATGCAGGAATGCAGGAGAAATATGAGCAATGGAAGGAGACTGGGAAGGATGCGTACCATTGGCCGGGTCAGGGATCCAGGTCGTAACGACCCCAGATCCCGGAACCCGTGTAGTCGATTCAACGCGGCGCCCAAGCACGGGCAAGTCGGCGGGGCGCATGGACTGCGGCTCGACCGCCTGTGTTGGAGATGCAGAGGGGCCGCCGCTCTGGGGACCGTCGTCGAACACCTCGTGGTCATGAACAGGCGCGAAGGTATATTGCTGTGGCGCGGCCGCCGGGCTCGATGAAGACGCGAACGCAGTAACAGGTACGGCCGTGGGAAGCACCTCCTGAGCGCGAGCAGCCGCCATAGCGTCGACGGAACGGCGCACCGTGAACAGCATGTCGTCGACGCCGAGCCGCCATGACTCCAGGGAGGACATCCGCGCAGCAGCATCCTCCACGGCGCTGCAGCCACGGGAAGCCTCAAGCGCGTCCAGGCGGAGGCCGAACTCCGTGTCGCGGTCCGCATAGTTAGCCTCGAGGAGGTGGAGGCGCTTGTGATCGGCCAGGAGTTGTGGATCCGCAGGCGCCGCTTCCAGATCGGCGACGCGGCGGACGACGTCGTCCACTGAGGCACAGCTCGCCTCCAACGCCTCGAGGCGCCTGTCGGTGGAGGTCGAATGCTCGGTGATGCTGCGCCGGAGGTCGCCGAACTGCGTGCTCTGCTCGTCGAAGCGCCCGTTGAGCTTGTCGATGGCATCGAAGAGCAGCTTGAAATTGGGATCCATGGCGCCCAGAGAACGCTGCAAACGGGTGAAATGTGGATGGGGTTCCAGGATCGGCAAGTCTGATACCAATTGTGAGGAACAATCGGCAGGGAGGATGGGAGAGGAGAACTTGGGGAAGGGAAAGTAAACTGCGATGAACAATTAACTGAGTTCGAGTTTTGTTTTACAATTCTCTGACCCTCTCTCATTCACTACTGGGATATATATTGTCCTAGCCTTGCCACTCAGGTCCGGTCACCTTCAGGTTGAGCCGGGCATTCCTCTTGGGCCTGGACTGGAGAGCTGGGCCACCTTGGTCGTCCTCGTGTTGATCAGTCAGCCTGGGAGAAGTGCTGACATGCTGTCAGATTCTAGTTAACAGAATTTAAGGTGGTTTGTTACTTTGTTTGTGGTCATTGATTTGGTTTGTATAGTTTTTTATTTTGCTTTTTTGCCTCGAATGTATACGATGTCCTGTCTACTCCGTGCATCATGCTGGATTCAGCACAGGTTTACCCACTGAACAAAGTTGTTCCATTTGTCACGCACTAATCGGAGCGCAAAGCCTCGTCATTACGAGTATCCGATTGTATCTTACGTGAAATTTTCATGCAGACAATTTCTGAGCCATTTGTTGTCATTTATTGTTGATGTTTTGTCGGAAGATAGTATCCATTGGTGTTGGACGACTGATGGGGAACACACGACCACGAGCGCCTATAATATCCAGTTTCAAGAGGCCTTCAATAAACTAAAAATTATGCTGATTTGGAAAGAAAGGGGGAACCAAAATGTAAAAAAAAAATGCTTGGATGTTGCTGCAGAAAAAAAAAAATCTAACAACCAACAGCTTGATGAAAAGGCATTGGCCAAATGACCTTATTTGCAAGTTCTATGGATTAGAACCAGAAACTCCAACGCACATGTGCAAGGAGTGTGCTTTCTCCAAACAGGTGTGGTTCTTTCTCAAACAAACCCTTGGCGTAGATGCCCGTTTAGCTTTGCTGGATTCAGTTTCATCAAATGCATACTACATACCCATTAGCGTAGATACCGCACAAAGATTGAAAAAAGTCAGAGAAAAATGCTCATTGAGGTCATGATATATTTTTAGTGGAACATTTGAAGGGACAGAATAGAAAGACCTTTCATAAGAAGACTTTGCAACCCAAACAATTAGCATTTTTGTGCAAAGAAGAGATAAAAATACGAACAATAGCGCAATCCTCCTCCCTCCTTCTAGGTCATTCTAAACCGCCGTCGTCCATTCCAAGGAAGCAGAAGCCCCCGCTGCCCGCTGCCAGCCTGCCACCGTTGTCCTTGCCTAGTCAGCACCTCATCCTTGGTCCGCCGCGACGCCATCGATGAAGCTCTGACCAGACCACTACCAGCCGCGCCACAACAAGCCCTTCGTCCGGCCATACCTAGCTTAGTGTTAGTGTGTGTTGTATGTGCTACTCATGAACCATGGTCATTCTAAGCATGTTCATAGGATGATGTTGTTGTGTGGCAGGTGGCATTCTAAGCACATACAGCACACACTAAGCTTGGTGTCGAGAATTTGCTATCAGAGGACACATTTGTTAACAGAACGCTTGATAAATGACAATATGTTTCGTGAAAAAAAAAATGGCAGTATGTCTAAGTTCCATCAATTAGGTCCATCACATATTCACATTATGTGGGTGATTAATTGAGGTGGTATGCGAGAAGTGGAATTCGAATTTATCATAATATCTAGTGATCTGGCCTTGTGTCCTTGAGTTGTAAAGCAGCGTTCGTCATATTAATATGCAAGGCTGTATTCTTGCCTTGGGTTTCAAAATACTAGAATTGCCCAAGTTGGATGAAATTGTTGGATTGTAATATGGCAAGTGGGCCTGTCCGCAAGTTTAGGTTCAGTTCTAATGTTCGCAATGCTCTCAGTTCAGACTGCGGGGGAGCGTTGTATTGTAATATGGTAAGTGGGCTTGTCCGCAATGTCTATATCTATATATATATATATATATATATATATATATACACACACACGTACGCTGACCAATCACAATCTATCAAGAGAGTATTCCTAAATCAGTTTCTTTCAGCCGCCTCTCCGCTACCATCATCCGTCCACACAACCCTCTCGGACCCGTCCTGGCGTCAAGCCATGCAGGCCGAGTTTGACGCTCTGCAGGACAACGACACCTAGACCTTGGTGTCTCGCCCTCCTGGCATCAACCTCATCATCGGCAAGTGGGTCTTTCATCACAAGCTCAAGACTGATGGCTCTCTTGACTGCTACAAAGCCATGGAGGGCCAACGAGACGGCCGCCGATGGGAGGGCTGGAGCTGGAGTTCTACACGTCGCAGCTGGAGGAGCTCAGGGAGGCGGCAGCGAAGGGTCTGGACGTGGTGCTCATGGACACCACCGCCGCGATGCAGATGCGGCCCGACGGCCACCCCGGCCGGTTCGGGCACTGGCCGGACGCGAAGCGGACGATGTACAACGACTGCATCCACTGGTGCCTGCCAGGGCCCATCGACGCATGCTTCACATGCTGTCAGATTCACATGCTGCTTCACATGCTGTCAGATTCCAGCTAGTCAACACAAATTAAGGTGGTTTGTTTGTGGTCATTGATTTGGTTTGTTTAATTGCTACGATACCCTCAAACAACTATGAATCGTTCATTTAATTTGATCAGACGGTCATAATCAGATATTACCTCCTAAGAGGTAATATGTTAAATACATTTTTAATTATTTATTTACTTAATAAAATAGGATTAAAAAGTAATGATTAGGATATGGAAATCTAGATTTGATTTCATGCACCGTCTAGATTTGGTTGCATGCACAGTGAGGATGCTACGGCTTTTATATGCACAACTTTTTCAACAGAAAATTTATTCTTCGAAAATGTTGTTTGAAGTTGATATATTTTGAAATTCAAATTTTGAATCGATAAAAGAAACTCGAATGAAAAGTTGATTAAAATAAAAGTTGCAGATCTAAAAAAAGTTATATAGCTTTATAGTTAACAACATTTTCATTTGAAATCATTGTGTCATGAAAAACTATATTTAAATTTTTTATTTTTTAAATGTAAAATTTAAATTGCTAAAAACAAAACCGAGTAGACGAATGATCGAAACAAATCGTAGATTGCTTGGCGGCGGCGGGATCGCCATGACTGGGGCAGCGGCGGATTGCGACGTTGGCAGCGCCGGGTGATCGCAGCTGCATGCGAACTACTCCATCCCGTGAACTAAGGAGATTTGCATGCATAGTAACACTACAAAGGTGGCCGTGATTTTCTTTTGCGCAAACTATTCCATCCCGTGAATTAAGGAGATGCAAACTCAAGCAAATCTGCCCTTATTTTAGGAGCCAAAAACGGAAACAAATATTATTTTCCAAATTTTTCAATTTATTGTATAATTAAAAAAATTCAAATAATAAAGGGTCCAGATTCATTTGAGATATTACCTCATAAAGGTTGTACCTTAGCACTGCCCATTGTTTTTGTTTTTTTGCCTCGAATGTATACAATGTCCTCTACTCCGTGCATCGTACGTGCTGGATTCAGCACAGGTTTACCCACTTAACAAAGTTGTTCCATTTGTTTTGCACTAATTGGAGCACAAAGCGCAATGGACTTATGGCCCAATGATAGGATTGTTTAATGAGACGCTACCGATCAAGGTTTAAATTTTAGTACTCACATCTTTTTTCTTGAGATTTTTTAGGATTTATAGACGCTATGCTTTAATTTAAAGTGATAGACGATGTCTCCATCGACAAAAAAAAAAAAGAGCGCAAAGCCTCATAATTACGAGTATTCGATTGTATGTTACATAAAATTTTCTTGCAGACAATTTCTAAGTCGTTTGTTGTCATCTGTTGTTGATGTTTTCTTGGAAGATAGTATCCATTGGCGTTGAACGACTGATGGAGAATACACATGAATAGTGCCTACAATATTCAATTTCAAGGGTCCTTCACTAAACTAAAAATTATGCCGATTTCGAAAGCAAAGGCGAAACCAAAATATGAATATTTTGCTTGGACGTTGCTGAAAAAAATTCTAATAACCAACAATTTGATGAAAAGGCATTAGCCAAATAACCCTATTTGCAAGTAATGTGAATTGTAACCGGAAACTCCAACACACTTATGTGAGGAATCTTGACCTTTCGATTGACTTCAGTTAATAATCTCGTCCTTATAGATACGGCAAGTTAGATGGGCCGAATCTCCACAATGATGGAGTCTGTGGGCTTTGGGGGCCTGATTGCCTGAAGTAGGTTGTTGTCGTGGCTTTTTTTTTTTTTTTTTTGTGAATCAGCTTGCCTTTCATTTATATATTCGTGGAAGCTTCATACAAGATGAAGTCACGAACATAAGCTGGACTTACATGCCACAGTTCCGAGTGGTGTGAATTCGTGACCTGTTTTGCTAACACATGAGCGACTTTATTACATGATCTACTCGCATAAACAAATGTAAATTCCATAAAGGCAAGCTTCAACTCTTCAATCTCTAACATAATTGGAGCAAGAATCGACCTCTATGCTTCCCGTCTGCTCCACGACTGATCAGCTCAAGACGGTCAGTCTCCAATATTATCCGGGTATATTCTAATACTCTATTATCACAGCCAAGTTCATTGCATCTTTACAAGCGAAAGCCTCCCCCAAGCACGCATCCAAGAGATTATCATACCACTGGGCCTGAGCCACCAGAAAACAGCCTTGATGATCACGTGCAATACAAGCAGTAGCATCGTTGCCGGACTGTGAGGAAGCTGCTTCGGTGTTAATTTTCAGAATTCCAGCCCCCGGTGGCTTCCAGTGTCGCGAGCCCAGCATACTGCCTGGTATAAGGTCATTTCTTGTTCTCCATGATTACGGTTATTCCTCAGTGACCGCAATGCCCACATACCACAAAGAACAATGGATTGGTGTTTGGCACAGTCGAGCTTCAGTGACGCCCATGACACTGAGTTAATTTTTAGCATTTCAAAGCCGGAAGTTAATCTTACTTGCGCCCAGAACTCATGTGCCACTGTGCAGTCCACAAGAATATGTCTGATAGTTTCCTCTGGGCAGCCACAAACCTCGCAAAAAGCAATCGGTTCAATATGCCTCCAGTGCAAAATCTGACGCGTTGGGATGAACTCATGTAAGACCCTCCACCAAGACACCTTCACCCTGGGAGGAACTGTCAGCTTCCAGATTGCTTTCCAAAGTGTATTATCCGAGGAGCCGGTTGATGACCGAACAGGGTTTCCTTCTTCCTGCTATGTAGCAGTTTATACGCTAATTTCACCGTGTACATACCATGCCTCTCCATGTCCCATGCCCAAAGATCCTCCTGGCCACGATCCAAATTAAAGGTTGTCGAGATATAGCAGCCACGTCAATAGGGAGGAACACATTCTGAATCAGTTCCATATTCCATTGGCCACTTGCGTCAATGTCAATAACTCAGAAACTAACACAGGGTGTTGATCCATTCTTGGAGTGATTGGCTTACCACTGAACTGGTTTTTAATCTATCGATCACCCCACATTTTAGTATTTCCCCCCATTCACAATCCTCTTTATCAGTCCAAGCTGAAGTGGCTCTCGCCCTGCTAAGATGGCTCTCCATGTTGCACTGGCATGCTTCTGTTGTCGTAAGATTTAATTTGTTGCCTTGTTGGTAGGCCCGCTGATATGTTTTAATTAAGCAGAGAAGTCCAGAATCATCAATCCCTTTCGACTTCAACGTTTGGATAGAATAACTGCAAGAGACTCGAGGACAAGCCTTGCATGATCTGGAAAATCAAACACTACAATTAGCGGGTCCAGCCAGCTTGAGATAATAAAGCCACCAAAGGCTGGCAAAACAGACAAACATGTTGCTCTTGTAGTAATAATATTAGTAGGTAAAGAGGGTTTGCTTCAGTCGCATGTCTCGCCGCGCTGCACTACGCTACACGATACCAAACCACGTAGGATGAATGATAGATTACACGCGAGTCCTGCACGTTCCAATAATGGCAAAAGGCAAACTCTAGGCTTGTATCCATTTGTTGGGTTGGGACAGCTATGTGACACTAACTAAAATCCAGAAAAAGGCAACCGAATGTGCGCCTTGATCAACGGAGACGCGCGGATGACGGAGGGCTGAGTCACAGTCACAGCCTAGCTTAACTAAACCCCATTACGAACGTGCGACCCGCATTGCACCGATGCCATGTTCAAGCATAACACGTCGTCACGGGTGGTGATCACAAAATCAGGAGACCGGAGTTGCACATCCCGGCCGGTTGATGGGCTGTCCGTTGACGCGCCAAGGTCCAAGGACCCTTGCGCTTCCAACACTCGTTAAGGCCGTGAACGCGGAACGTCAACGATTGATCAGCCCGCCGCGCCCGGCCTCGCGCGCTGGCACTGCAAACTTCAGTCGACGAGTCACTGAAAAAAAAAGGACTTCTCCATTCACCGTCGGTAGGTTTCTTTTTAGCGCAATTTGGCAGGTGTTGTGCTGCCGTTATCGTCGGTTGATTCCCTCGGTGTTTCACCCCACCCGCTGTCCGCCGATGCGACAAGAACAATCACAGTCTTGTCTCGTGCCAGTCGAGGCCTTTGCTTGCTATTACCTCCCTCCTACAAAACATACAATTATGAAATACGTGCCAAAAAAAATAGTTCACGTTTAACCAAGTTTTTAGTAAATAGTATTTATATTGATGGCTCTAAATTAATATATTATGAAAATACATTTCGTAATGAATCTAATGGTATTTATTGGGCATTATAAATATTTATAATTTTTTATCTATAATGGATTAAAGTTGATTTACTAAAATATAGTATTATGCTAAAATTATATGTTTTTTTTACGGAAGGTACTGGTGTTCCTAATGGTAAGTAAGGGGTACTTGCTGGCTCTCTACTACAGGTACTGCGAGCGTGGCAAAAACAGCTCGTCCAAATCTACCCAGTCCCAGCAGCCCATTCGAGGGTGTCGGTGCCGGTGCGCCACACTAGGCGACTGCCGACACCACGTACGGTTTGTATGGACATGCATGAATGTCAGCTGGTTATCAGGATATATTATTTTTACCAACAGTAAGAATACCCCATCATGGGCCATGGACCCACGGCTCGCCAACCAGTTTTTTGGATGGCGATTGGCGATGGTGTTGTTCGTGGAACGGGTCAGCAGGGGGACAGCTACTATCAAACACGGACACGGCAATCCAAGTGGGTGTCTAGGCGTCTAGTAGCTACGAGTATGTCTCAACAACGGGTTCAGCCGTTGGAATTAAGGCAAGAGTAGGGAGTACAGCCACAGCATCAAGGTTAATCTTTACGAGAATTGATAAGCTAAACTTAACCAGTTAAGTAATCTGCCTTTTTAACTTTGCATTTGGATTAAAGTTCTAGTAGCGGGCAGATCTTGTTCTTATGACACTACTCCCTTCGTCCTTAAAAAGAGTCGTTCTCGCTTCCCGAGAAACAACTTTGAATAAATATATATTAAAAACTATTAATATTTACGGTACATAATTAGTATCATTGAAAAGATTTTTTAATCTAGTTTTTTAATAAATTTATTTAGAGATAGAAATATTGCACATATTTTCTATAAATCAAGTTAAATTTATGGTACGTACACTAACGATGATACTTTTAAAGCGACGGAGGGAGTAGTCCTTTGCACGTGCAGGAACAGTTAAACGCCAGCGGCTCCCATGTGGTGAGCAACGACGGTACCAGCTCTGAAATTTACGCCACTGCCGGGCGGAGCAGATAAGCTGCAACCGCCCCAACCATCGAAATTCAAAAGCCGATGTATGGCCACCACAGACTAAGGCCCCGATCCCAGTTGCAGTTGTAATTCTGCACTGTAGCACGTTCGTTTGTATTTGACAACTTTTGTCTAATCATGGCCTAAGTAGGCTTAAAAGATTCGTCTCGTGATGTACATGAAAAAATACAAACATGCAAACATTTCGTCTACATTTAATGCTCTATGCATGTGCCGCAACGTTGATGTGACTAGTTGCAGTTACAATTTGCACTGTATCTAAACAGAGCCTAAAAGACTGCTCATATACTACAAGCATTGTGGCGTCTGACGTCAGTGAGCATTGCCTTTTCATTTGTGTTCATATACTGCTACTAGTATATGCTGCAGTACGACGAACTGCAGTGGAGTCCTGTACACCCACCTGCAGGAGCATTTCGACCAACTGCATCGGATCCGCTATCGTCTCCGGTAAACGGCCGTAGCGGATTCCACGTCGGACGGAAACGCTGCAGCGGGTCTGGCAAAAGGTCCGGTATGAGCGCGGTGTCCGTGAAGAATGGGGGCGTAACGGACGCCCGCTACCTCTTGCTTGGGCCCACCATGGCGTCCGACAGAGGAGAGAGAGGGACGGGGACGAGGACGGAGGGAGAGGGAGAGAAAGAGGGAGGACGACCGGCCGCCGCCGCACCGAGCTCGAACGCCGCCGTCGTGCCCGCGGGCCAGAGCGGCCGCCGTCGGGGAGGGAGAGGCAGGGCCGGGGCGCTGCCGCCGGTTCCGCCCGCGCCGGGGCCAGATCCGCCCACGCACGCTCGCCGGCCACCTGTGCCGGTGCTGGGGAGGTGGAGGCCGCGCGCGCCCAGGAGAAGACGCGCTGGGGGCGCCGTCGCCATGGGGAGGGACGGGTGAAGAGAGAGAGAAAGAGGATGGGGAGAGACGGCGCGAGGAGAGAGAGGGTAGGGGGAGAGAATAAAAAAAAGTAATATAGAGTAGAGATGTAGAGCATGGATGGGTGCGGGAGTAAGTGGTATAGAGGTGGGAATCTTGATGGTCAGGATGTATAGAGGGGAAAAATAGAGGATGATGAGTGCGATTGGTCTTAGGAGATGGAAGTCCCGCAGCGGTATCCTCCACGACGCTGGCGCGGCGGTTGCATCCCGAATTGACAGCGGAGGAGCGATTGGGTAGCGAACGGCGACTGGCGCTGCATGCGGGGGGCCCAAGAGGGAGAGCGTGAGAGAGAGAGGAGAGAGGGAGGCGCCGGTCCCATAATTTTAACTCACTAAAAAAATGTTATAACTCAAAAACCAAAAAATTAAATTAAATTTCGATTGCACCATTAAATTCGTTTTAATAAATACTTCAAAATAAGATCTCACATGAATATATTTAGATAAAATTTTTAGAAGATAACAAGTGAGGTCGCTATTGGAATAGTATAGAGTATGAGATATAGTGGATGGATGAGTGTGAAAGAAAGTGATATAGAAGATAAAATCTTGATGACTAAAATAAAATATTTCTTTTAGATGATAAATATATAGGATAAAGAGTCGGGTAGTCTAACCGATCCTAAACATTATTTCCTGATCAAATCACGTATTCTGAAACGTTTTCCACTCCTGTCAGAGCGTACTTCACTGAAACCTTGTGTCAGCAACATCTTTCAATTCACACCAGCTTCGTGGCTCTGTACGACCGCCCGTGCGCTGAGTACAGTATATATCCTGCTTGGAGCAAGAGATGAATTATATAGGACCTGTTTAGATCCTCTAGATGGGCAGTTAGTTTCTAAATACAAACTAACCCTCAACTAGTTTTAGGTCAAGTGCTGTTTGGATCGCAGAGTTAGATTGATAGAAAAATTACTTTTCAATTATTTACCTTATCTAACTCATCTTTTCAACAGGATCTAGTGTGTGGTTGCACTTGTGGTCTCTCTTCCGCTCACAAATTTTATCACAAACAAAACATGTTCATAAATCTAGCATCTAAAACACAATAAAATTAAAATTGTTCATACAGAGATGTCTCACTTAAACTTACAAGTCCTCAATTAAGAAAAAAAAATACACTCCATGCAACAGTCGTCAGCTCGTTTGATTACTGTTGCACTGTTCACTAAAGATTCTTTTTTTGTCCCTTCCCACATGCTCCCAAATTCCACATGCGCAAAGCTAAACCCGTTCGTCGTGTGATAAATCGTTTCGTTCGCAGACCAAGAAGGCGCTGCGGGCGCTCAAGGCGCTGGTGAAGCTAGAGGCGCTGGTGCGCAGCTACCTGGTGCGGAGGCAGGCGGCGGCGACACTGCAGAGCATGTAGGCGCTCGTGCGCGCGCAGGCCACCGTCCGCGCCGCACGCTGCTGCCGCGCCCTACCCCTGCCCCCGCGCATCGCGGTCCCGACGTCGCGCCACTTCCCGGACTACAACTCGTGCGCGCCGGAGAAGCCCCGGCCAGCGACCGCGCAGTGCACGCCCCGGTTCGCGCCGCCGACCCCCGCCAAGAGCGTTTGCGGCGGCGGCGGCATGGGGGGCAACCACAAAAGTCGTGCGCAAAGCTAAACCCGGCGGCGGCGCACCTCGAGGTCGCGGGCCCCCGGCTGGAGGTGGAGGCTGGCAGCGCAGATGGAGGTGGAGGCCGGCACGGATGGACGCGGGCGGCCGGCGGCACGGCGGCGCGGTGCGGCGCGAGTTGGAGTCGGGAGGATGGGGATCCAGTGTGGCTCCAGTTCACGGGACAAGATAACTTTTCAGTAGACCCCACCTCAACTAGCCTAAAAAATCACCTCTTGGAGGGGGCTAGTTTTTTTATAGGTTAGATGGGAAAAATTAGCTCTAGCCTTTATGTTTAGATGCTTTTAAGCTATTTAAGTCCCAACTAGACTAAACTAGCTCTAACCCTGGGATCCAAACAGGGCCATAGTATCATCTTTCAGAAACTAGCTCACAGTCGCATATACCGCGTGGCGAAAACTCTCAATCTATACACGAGTTGTTGTTTGACTTTGGACCTGTTTTATGCAACATTTAAATTTTAATTGCATATTAATTTTACCTGTGGTTGCCAAACAACTCATAGCTTAGCTAAATTTTAGCTGAAAGCCAAATATACACAATAAATAAGTTGTTTCAACCCAGTTAAAACCAGTTAAAAAGGTTTATAATGATCAAACTACTCTTAACAAAAGGTTAGTTAGAGCATCCAAACATATCTAACTAAAGTTTAGGATAATTAAATAATATTATTAATGAGAGGTAGTATGGTAAAAATTTTAAATTAGCTATAAAGCATTCAAACACTCTTAACTAAAGTAATATTTAACTCTTAAACTTTAACTCTTTGTTAGCTATGTAAACAGGCCCTTTGTAACAGTAAAGACAGACCCTGCATAGTGATCATCCATGATCCATGCATGCGTGTTGTAGGTAGCTGGTGAATCTCAACCCCATGTGCCGTGTACAAACATCCCCACGAGTCATTGATGATGTCTACGCATAGAATTGCGGACTCTCTCCAGGGCAGGCCTAGGCCGTGACGCGAACAGCCCGGCAGCGGCCACGGGCTGCTGAGACCAAATTTAAGAGTTTCCATTTCAGTCGTTTCCGGCCCGGTGGAAACGGCAATTTGCTCCCGCTCTCTTCTCCCTGCCTTGCCTTCTACTGCCATTGCCGCTGGGACGGACCGGCCGAAATGGCGGTGCTCGGTGGAAACGGCTCGGGTGCAACGGATCTCCTTTGCCCAACTGCTCATCCCGCGGCTCCCCGCTTTTCAGCCATGTGCCGCGCTGTGGACGAACACGAACCTACCTGCCCCTGCCGCTTTGTCGCGTTTACCACATCGTCGCAAAATCGCCTATCGCCATCGCCATCGCCATCACCGTGGAGCCCTCAACCTCGCTCACCGGCGCAAAATTAACACGCACAGTGATAGCGGTGCCGGCGCAAAATTATGGTCGGTCGCACGCGAGGCCCCGCGCCATGTGCCGCCTGGCCCTACGGAGCATGCACAAGCAAAAATGAACTGCTAAAACCCTGCGGTTTATTACCAATCCACCGTGCCTGCCTACCGCCCTTCTCGGCGTCCGGACGTGGTCCCCATCCGGCGGTCCCGGACAACAGCTGTTGCGGCTATTCACGCCACGTAGCCTTGTCTCTCTTTCGTGCGGTCCTGCTAAGCAATCTTGGCAGGCAGCAATGGGTCGGGCACGGAAGAAGGAAGAGCCATCATACCATACCCTGCTTCTGCTTTCTTCTCTCACGACGCCACGCTGCATGCGCTCCTTTCGGGGAGCGTCACTCTTCAGGGCGAATGGTTGCGCCCA